>VXAY01004469.1:126329-245055 GCA_013399855.1 Oxyruncus cristatus
TGGATGATCTTTAAGGTCTTTTCCAACCAAAAACATTCCATGATTCTATGAAAATTTAAAATGCACAGGGACCAACTAAAAGAAGTTCAATGCATCCCAGGGTGATAAAGGAGCTACCAGATGGAGTCACTCACTTGTTCTAATGTATTTCTGAGAAACTACAGGTAGAATCACAGAATCCCAGGATGCTTTGGGTTGGAAGGGCCCTCAAAGACCCTCTCATTCCACCCACCTACCATGGGCAGGGACACCTTCCATTAGATCCCTCCAAGCCCCATCCAACCTGGCCTTGGACACTTCCAGGGATGGGGCAGCCACAGCTTCTCTGGGCAGCCTGTGCCAGGGCCTCCCCACCCTCACAGGGAAGAATTTCTTCCTAATATCCAATCTAACCCTCCTCTCTCTCAGTTTGAACCCATTCCCCCTTGTCTTGTCACTACAGTTCCTACAAAGAGTCGACCTCTTTGTAGGTCCCCTTCAGATTGGGAGATATCTGAGGAGCACCAGAAGAAGGGAGAAATGCAAATATTGTCCTACTCATCAGAAAACGGAGAAAGAATAACACACTCATTTACCATACATTGAATTTATAAATCTGAGGCAATTATTAGGAGATAAATATTTCTTTGAGGGTGGGTTTGTACAGGAAAAAATAATAAACTTGCAGACAAATTCAATATCTTATTAAAATAGAATTACAGTTACTAGCTGAAGGGGATGTGGTGGGTGTAGTGTATTTGAATTTTAGAAGAGCATCTGATGCAATCTCTCATAAAATTTTAATCTCAAAATAAATTAAAACTGGCTTTGATATAAGCACAGCTACATGGATCCATAACTGGCTAAAGAATTATAAAAGTAAGAATGAAAAGTGGCATTTACATGGCACTGGAGGAAGTTGTCTTTCTTACTGCAACTCTGATAAGAATAATTGCCCTTATTTATTATCTCCCCAGCAAGAGAGAACAGGAATTGTAGTGGCACGTTGCCAGACTAAACAGGAAGGAATGTAATGGATATGAATATTGGGAAAGGAGTAATATAGTGGTTTTCTGCCCATGGTGGACAATTAGAGCAGGTGGGTGCTTTGCTCACTCTGGGGTACCTTGGGCAGGCAGGGACCAGCATTCTCACCTCTCCTGTTCTAAACCAACAGCCACACAGGAAAGTGAAATGCTTGTCTTTCACGAGCTGGAACGTACCTGATATTCATGGTATTAACACGGTTATTGGTGTTTGCCCTTAATTTGATACAGTCTGCGAGAAGGAACCTGCTGTGACACGTCAGGAGAGCCTGGGGGACTGTGCCCCGTTGTGGCTGGGGCTGGACTGTCCCTCAGCCCCCTGCTTTTGGGGAAAACCGAACTATTCTCCACTTTGGTGATCCAAACAGGTGGGACTAGAGCTGTTCACAAAGAACATGGATGGACCAAGGCATGGAAAGGCATTGGAGAGTCACCTTATAGTGCAGCACTTGGGATTTGGGAGCTGGTTTACACCTCCTTGCTCTAATTAATCCACGTGCCCAACAGAGGGATCTCTTGGTAGCTTGCCTGGGAAAAAAGGAAAACTTCAGAAAGTTCTGGGGAAGAGCAAAAATCGAGAGGGAGAGTCCAGCTGAGGCAGAAGTAGATATCATCTCTGCACAGTGGTAATTGGCTTTGAAGACACTATTCATCTGAATTACTCAGTTCACAAGGGTTCCCATCCACTCCATCTTCACAGAGGAATTCAATATATTCGAGAGTAAAGACGTGCAAAGAACTGATTTTTCTGCCAGTTGCACAACCCAAATGAAGAAATGTAAAAAGAAATCATTTCACGTCGGGCTGAAGCGATTTTTAAAACTCAGGGAAATTAAAGTAAAAAATCTCTCTCATGAAAACCCAAGACTTTAATTTTCCATTTTTAATTAATTTAAAATAAAATAGATGTCTTGTTGTTATATAATGGAAAAATGCTTTGTTCAAAGACGTTGAGAAAAAATACCCTCATTTAGATATTTCTCCAAAGGATTTCTTTTTCCAAAACAGTTTCTCAACCCAAAATTTATTAAAAAAAAAAAATCTTTGATTAATAGCTCCATCTTTCTGATGGGAAACGTTCAAAGGAAAGTTCTCCCCAGTTTTGGCTTGTTCTGGATGCTCCCAGGTGCTTATTTTGCTTTGTACAATGTAGATGTTTGGGCACTGCCTTCTTCCAGCTATTTCTTAGCTACAGCATCGTCATCCTCAGCACCGAGGAGGGCCAGGATGGCAGAGGCAGGTGGTGGTGACCCCCCAGTGCTCTCCACAGCAGGACCTCCCCCACAAACAAGGTGCTGCTGCTGCGTGGTGGGAGCTGATCCTGCACCACTGTGCTGGCTGGGACAGTCACTGACCCTTTTTGGGGATCATTCTTCATTTTGGATGAGCTCAGGTGCAGAGAGTCTTCAGGGATTCAATTACAAAAATTAACTCCCCTGTGGAGATGTTTCAGAGCTCAGCTGTAGCCATGGAAGTCTAACAGGTTCGTAGGGACCTTCACAGAGGTCTCATCTCTTCCCACCCTTTCCTTCTCTGCCAGCCTTCCATGCTGAAGCTCCCACTGCACCTTAGACTAACAGTGGGATCATTGCTGTTGACTTCCCATCCCTGGAAGTGTCCAAGGACAGGTTGCACAAGGATTGGAGCAACCTGGTCTAGTGGAAGGTGTCCCTGCCCATGGCAGGGGATTGGAACTAGATGAGCTTTAAGACCCCTTCCAAGCCAAACCACTCCTGGATTCTGCGATCCCACGGGAAGTTCTGTTCACTTGATGAGAAGAAGAGCTGTGGGTTCCTGTGAACAAACCTGTACCTGGTGCGACACCTCAGCCACGTGTCTGGTTCTCCGTCTTCCTGCACCATAAAGCGCTTGCTCACCACATGTGGAGCTCCCTGCTCCAGCAGCCTTTACTGCATCCCTCATTTTGATGCCTTGTTCCAGGTTTTAAACAGCTGCGAGTCCCCTATTGCTCATTAGCAGGCTCAGAGAAACGGCTTTTATGGACCCATGTATTAAACAAATAAAAGACGTCAAGGAAACTTAAAAAACACATCCAGCTGCCTGCAAATTTACTGCACCAACGTTAAACCCTCATTAAATGTGCTTTCATAAAGGGTGGCTTTATTTTTCGGATCTGAATACCTGTGACAGCGGGAAGTGGGGGGGTTATGGAAATATACTGGTTAAACGAGAACGTTTATCTGCGGAAAGTTTATTGGGCACGTCGCGGTGACAGTGCAGAGCACGCCGGGTGTTTTGTGGGTTGTCACACAGGAAGGCGCCCCCGGCCTCACTGACAGGGAGTTCATGAAGCAAATAAACCTTTCCTTCCTGTCTGGCTTCCTTGCTTCACCCCACACTCTCTTTTGTCTCCGAGGGAGATGTGTTAAGCGTTTCGGGACCCTGAAAATTCCGTTATTTCGTAAAGAGGGTGTCTTGTTAAGTTGGGAAATAGGCTTGTCTCCAATGCACGTTTTGGACTCTGAAGTAGGTGAGATGGGGATTTTACAGAATCGTAGAATGGCCTGGATTAGAAGGGACTTTAAAGATCATCCAGTTCCAACCCCTGCCATGGGCAGGGGCACCTTCCACTAGCCCAGGTTGCTCCAAGCCCCGTCCAACCTGACCTTGGACATTTCCAGGGATCCAGGGGCAGCCACAGCTTCTCTGGGCAACCTGTACCAGGGCCTCCCCCCCTCCCAGGGAAGAATTTCTTCCTAATATCCCATCTAACCCTGCCCTCCGTCTGTTTGAAGCCACTCCCACTTGTCCTGGGAATAGCCCGGCAGGGCCCACCAGCAGTTCCCATCAGTCCTGCACAGAAATACCTTGAACCCAGATGTTTCTGCCTCTGGTCCTTATTGTAGCCAAGGCCAAAGGTGCCCCACGAGGTTTGCAGGGCTGTTCCCTGACTCCCAGAGCCTGCTGTGCTGGCAGAGATCTGGATGGACACACACCACAGGACACAGTGGTGACACCTCTGTTGGCACCTCGCCTTCCCCTCTCGCTCCCGAGGTGATGAAGCAGAGCAGGGAATCTGCTCACTGCAGCATGTTTCCTCATCAGATGCTCTCTTGGTAGGGACAAACGTGAGCAAAACCAAATTGGTTTATGCTATATTTGAATTTTTATCTGCAACAATAATCCATTTATTAGTGAATAATTCAGGCTATTAAATTCTAAAACCCCTTCTTTGACTCTGAAAGTCACTGAGCCACAGAGTTCTGGAGGCTGGGGGAGTGTGCTGAGCAAGGTTTGGGACATGCTGGTTGTCTTCATCCTTCATCTGAGAGACATGTGGTGAGAGTGGGGACAGACCTGCACTCTGACCCAATGTGACCATACTCATTTTCTGATAATAATATTTTTTCTAATATGACTCATATATATTCCATTTCTCATCTTAAGTAAAACGTGATTTGATGGCAGAAAAAAGGGTTTATGTCTTTGGGGCCCAATTTTCTGAATATTGCACAAAGATATACATGCAATTCCTGGCAATAATCGAGATTTTGTATGCAAATTGGGTCACTGTGTGTGTGTAATTGCCCTTTCAATGCATAATTGCCCATGGGCAGGTTTTGCAGAAGATCATATCAACTGCATGTGCAGATAAGTCCCGCATTTCTATTCACTTCAGGAAATGTGCACAAACAGGAATTTGAAACCAGACACCCAAGAGGGATGGGGACTTCTTAGTGGTCTGGAAACAATGAATGTTCGGGCTGTAATCAGCAGGCAGGATTTTGTGGAGATTATGAACCTGAGAAAAGGAATAAATATTTGTGATGGATGTTCAGGATATCCCGTAGCACCAGAGGGGAGAGCACAGAGCCTTCTGCCACCTCAGGCACAGATTGCTGTGCTTTGAAGGCATGGAGCACATTAACCCTTCATTCTTCTACCAGCTGACGTCCAGGAGACAAGGAAAAGTCAAATACTCCTGTATTAATTAGCACCCCATAATCACTTTGCAGGGAGGATGACATTTGGACAAGCAGGAATCTGCTTCTCCATTCACAACCCGCAGAGAATTAAGCCCGTGCTTAGCTTTGAGCACGTTTGTTTTCTGTCCCAATTAACACAAATGCTGATTACTTAAGAGCCTTGCTGAAGTGGGCCCAGAGCACCACAATGACCAGGATGGGAGAGGCATTTTTTATATCTCGATTAGAGCAAACCTGCCCCAGGGTCTTTAAGGAATCCCCACAAAACTTTTGTGAACCATTTTCCCTTCTGCAATCTTTCTCCCTAACTTTTAAAGACATTTTTACTGAAGATTTACTGATAGAAACCTTTCGAGTGAGTGCTTTTGATTGCTCCATATTTCAGAAACAATGTGGGAATGGAAAAATCCCCCTCTTTAAACTCCATTATCTTAGACTCCTATTGTCGGCATGGAGTTATAAAGAACCAATACTACCTTTAAACACTGAATAGCTTAACTGCTCAAAACATAAAATGAAAGCACTAAACATATCAGTTTTGTGTAAAAAACGTGCACCCTCTCCCTTGTAATAAACAAACAGATACATAACAGCAACCAAAATAAAACGGGTAAATGCTTCAGCTCCTCTCCTCGGAGTGCTGGGCTGTAAGTGCTGTATGAAAATACATCACTGTATGACTTCAGCCTTCCTACCGGGAGTGAGAGTCACCATCTATTCACGGCCTCTGTTGGGTCATTTCAAGGGGTACAAGTGAGGAAATATTGTGCCTGAAACTCAGGTCCCCTCAATAAGTGTGTGTGTCCAGCAGAGCCGCAGGGAGCACCGCCTGCCCTCCGATTTTCCGTTGCAGTCACGACCGTCCTGGTGCCGATTAAATTCTTCTGGGCAAACCCCTGTCTGTTTGTGATAAATTCGATAAGATAAATGATTTTCCCAGACAAAGGAAATGCAGGGTATCTCATCTATCCAAACTGAAGATATCATTTGATATAGTGCCACTTGGGAAATTATCAGCTCGGCTGAAAGCGCCCGGAATTTATACGGGAACTGTGAAGTGGGGACAGCGCTGGCTGAAGGGGAGCCCGTGACAGGGAGCAGCAAAAGGGGAATTATCACTCTGAAGTGAGGTTACCAGTAAACATCCCCGAGGATCAGCAGTGGGGCTGAACATATTTCATTTCTGCACTGACCTTGGAGGGGACGGATGAGAGTGACAATGACACTCGGAGCTCACACGATGGAAGGAGCATCCTCAATGCAAACACGACGGGGCTCTTAACTGAGGACTGACCTTGAAAACTGAAGTCATAGAAAAGGGATGAAATACCATGATATATAATGTATGGACAAGTACTTATGGAGCAGAAGTGAGGAATTCTGCTTGTTAGAAATGACTGAGGATGAGAAAAATCTGAGCGTACTTGGACATTGCAGGTTAACTATGAAGTGGCAATTATATTGTCCCAGGGAAAAAAAAATATCAGATATACCCAATTCACCTTTTTGGTTAAGGCTAGAAGTGTAGGGAAGCACTAATTCAATTTTACAGAGGTTGGTCTGACCTCATCAGAATAGTGTGTACAGTTCTCTTCCCCCAAGAGTGAGAGGGAAGAATTCAAACTGTGAACGGTGCCATAGGGGGATTTAGGACAAGCAGAGGAATGCAGGGACTGTCCATCTGAGGGAGGAAAAAAGCTCTTACTTTAGTTAGGTAAAGACTGAGAGTACAATGTATGGGGAGGCAAACACTCAAAGGTGAAAATTACTGCTGAAAAGAAATATCAGTGATGGGCACAAGGACAAGTGACTTAAATAAACCACGAGTTAATTTAAGCTTGAAATTAAAGGAAAGTTGATATAGCAACAGGTTGGGGCAAAACCCATTTAACAGCCATGTGAGGGAAAGTGTGAGCTGTGTATTACAAAGGTTTTAATGGACCTGAACAGGACCTGGGTGTCAGGACCAGGCATATATTCCTGTGTGATGTTTTTGGGGAAGAACTGGCATTGTGGCTGGAATGTGCTGTGTAATGGCAGCCCAGGTGCATGGAAAGAAGATTTTGATCTATAAGGAAGTTTGAAGAACAGGTGCAGCTCATAAAACATACATCTTTGAAGATAAGCAAGCGGATTCATGTCTGAAGAAAACTACCGTTTGACATCAGCATTTTACACCTGGTTTTAAGCCATTAAGCTGTCCAGTGATGGAGGCAAAAATTGGATCATGAGAGTCACCAGTCTGACCTGGGGCTCTGTGCAGCCAAGAGCCCTGACGGGCAGCCCGTGCACACCCCCGAGCTCAGCACAACTCAGAGGATGTTCACAGAAAATACACATTTTTGCCAAAACTGGACTCAGGTCATGAATGATTCATGAACGGAAAACAAGGCTACATTCATCAGACAATTTATATGTAAACACTGGTTCCGCCAGCTACAGAAATAAGCCCAGATCCCCTCAGGTCAGAACTGTAATGAGCTGCTTGCAGTGGGAAGGGTGCCCTGCTGTTGCTGCCCTGTGTCCCCATTAGCCTGTCACCAGACCCTTGGTGGCCAGGGCAGGGGGTGGTTGTGCTGTTGGACTCTCCTGGCTGCCAACAGCCTTTGCTGGGATCTGCTTTACACCTGTGGGTGCTGAGCTCCCTGCAGGAGCTTTGGCTTGAGCAGTAGTGGCAGTGGTCACTGAAATCCTTGTTCCCACCACGACTGGGCTGTGTGGGGAGAAGGGGACTGCGGGCAGGCTGGCTGAGCTCTCATCTGCTGCAGTTTCCTAGAGCAGAATGAGGTTTTCAAGGCTTCTTCCCCTGCCTGCAGACCTGCTCGATGGCGGAGGTCAAGGACAGTGGCACCCAAACACACTGACTTTGTAAAAGCAGAGTGTTTTCACAGTTTTAAGGCTGGGGCTTTAAGCCACAGACAGCTCTAATTGCTGTGCTCATGTTAGTCTCACTAATGTCCATTCTTTCTTACAAGTGTGGTCCAGGGTCACCAAAAACTTTCTACACCACTGCAATGACTAATTCCCTGCACCTAGAGGAAGAGGGGATAAGAGAGCTCTGCTCTCTGTTGGTGCTTGCCATTGCCCTGACAAAGTCAACCCCGGGCTTATGGAGCTGTGTAATTCCTCCAGAATTAGTCCTTCCTTATCCTTCTCAAGGTCTGTTTGTTACAGTCTTGGATCCTTCTGTTCACTTCCCTTGTAATGCAAGAATTTGGCCAGGGGCTGGTCAACTACTAAAAAAACCCCACATTTTTAGTAACCTTTCACTAGTATTGATCTGACAGTTTAGTTGCAGAATAGACCTGAACCTGCTGTGAACATGATAGACAGCAGAAATACATTTCACCTGCAAGTAAATGGCTCGAGACCTATGAAATTTTACTGCACGTGTTCACCCACTTCCACTCACCTCGTACCAAGCAACTCTATCTCATAGCTTTTCTAAACCTCTTTCTTTGTGGGAAATTAGACCAGATGGACAGGTGGTCTGACTCAGTAGTGCTGATGTTATTTTTTTATTAGGAATAGGCTGAGTTAATAGCAAATTTGTACCAGCTTGTGGCTGGAGACGCTCCAAGGCTGTGCAGCTGCAGAGCAGTGAGACCAGAGGGGAAGACACATTGCTGGTGACGATGGGATGTGAGAGAGTCTGGCATCCCTTCTGCATTGCTGGACCCCCAGGAGGATTTTACAGGAGAGGCAAAAAGTCTTGTGCTATCCATGGGCAAACCCAAAAAACCTGTAGCCCGGATCTACCTGTGGATCATCTGTCCTGGGTGTAGAAAAGCAGCCAAAAGGCTTTATGGACATTAAATTGAATTAAATATGAAATAAATTGGGAATGTGATCTAACATTCTGCCTCCTCCCGACCTTGTTAGGTGACCCCACTGTGCAGGCTGAGCCAGAGCTCCTGTGCTCAGTGTTGTGTCCAGATTGTCCTGCTAGGATTATCAGGATTTCAGGATTCCCTGCTCTGACTCCTGCCCGTGCTCTGCTCTGTGGCTGTTCCTCTGCCACAGCCTCCTCATTTTCTGCAGAGTATTATTATTTTCCATTGCCTTTGTCGCATTCTCTTGCCTGTGTGCACAGACACCTTTGCAATGTCTCACCCGACCGGTTTCCCACAGAGTTTATATTATATTATATAAAACCCTAATATTGCTTTCCAAATTGCTTCCCTTTGCATCCACCCTTTCTCAGGCCTCTTGATATCATAAGTTTTCACTTCTTGTTGCTTCCTTCATGGACTGTTTCCTTCCTTCTCTGTTACTTCCAGATGCTCCCTCCCCTATCCACCCATTTATTTTTAAACTCACCACAACAGCTCTTTTCTCACACCATTGGATTGATTTCAGCCCTCCCCAGCAATTTTTAAGGCACATCCTATCTCCAGCCTACATTTGCATGTAGCTACTACAGTTAAACATATTAAATTTTCCCGTCTGAATAGAGGGTGAAGAGAGTTAGAAAGGGACTTTTTAGACAGATCCCTCACATCTTCTTTCTGCTGTCCAGATTTGGGCAGATGTGTTGACCCTTTTCTTAGCAGGTACATCACACTGTACCTTGGGAATAACTTCAGAGGTCTCACCATTCCCTGAATTTTTAGAAATAAATTTTATTTGCTATCAGGAACTTCCTGTGCCATTTGCTCTCAAAGCTATTTCACATCTGCCTGTATCCACTATGGATTTTTAGTTTTCAGATTCATGTTGTGACAGAAATGAAAGACGTAAAAAGGCCCCTTTTGATGCAAAGCTGCAGAGTTTCAATAACCAAATATTTTTTTTCTAAGATGGTACAGGCAATGGCCATCTTCTAGTCCACAGCATTATTTCCTCTCTGAAATCTTCACAGCACAGGAGGGTGCTGCTGCCAACACGTGCAAAGAAGTTTGCTAATTGTCATCCCTACCTTCCAAAGATGTTGTTGAGATGGAAACCACTGCAGTGATTGCTAAGCTTGTTTTCAATGTGAATATTATCAGTATTTTCCCCACAGTTCTGCACTGCCTTCTGGTCCTCACTTCAATGTTGGCTAAGCTGTCATTTACAACAGTGATGCTGTCATTACAATATTTGATATATTTTTTGGTGTAGCTGTCATTGAAAGCACATTGTGTGCTTCCTGAGGAACCTTGCTGTTTATCTCTTGCAGTCAGGTTGGTGGCACTGCCAAGTCACAGGTGGGGGTAAACTCACCTGTGACTTCAGCACTGCTGTAGCATCAGGCAAACAAGCTGCCAGTGGTAACCTCAGCCTTGGGATGGCACCTGACAGAGAGACCCTTTGTGTTGTACTACACCTCCAGACAACCCAGGTGTGCTGCAGTGGGCACTGTCAAGTGCTTTTTGCGATCTAGAAGCTATTTGATGATGATTCCCTGAGCCCAGAGACTGGTCTGTTGATTACAGGGGTTTTTAATTACAATTTATTCTGGTTTGATTTGTTCATATGGTTCATAGAATCACAGGATTGCTTAGGTTGGGAAAACACTCCAGGATCGTTGAGCCCAACCATTAAGCCAGCACTGCCAAGGCCCCCATCAAACCATGTCCTCAAGTGACACATCTACACATCTTTTATGAATTGTAGAACCACAGAAAACTGTGTTCTTAGGGATAAAACTACAATACTCATCCCTCAGGGTTTGCAATAACCACCTCTTCTATCTTGCTGAGAAAGACACTGTGAATCATCCCAGTTTACCAGACCTTTTCTCTTTCCCACTGAGGAATTTTGCTGTTTCCTTGCAGAGCTTTGCTGGCCCCAAGTTTTGCAGAGCAGTCACAGGTTTTCCTCTGGGTTTCCATCCCAGCAAACATCACCTTTCCTGGAACACTGATGGACTTCAACTTTGGGAAAACCACCGTTGAGTTTTCTGTGTAGTATTTCACTGCTGCTTTTCTTAATGCTGGAAGGTTTTTTTGCCAAAATCAACAGTTTCATGTAGCTGCTGTCTGTTTGCTGCTTCTTAAAAGGGGTTTGGCCACTTATCTTTTACCTTTCTGCTGTTAAAAATCTTCCTTTGCCAATCCATGAGTGGGGCTCCAGCTGCTGTAACCTGACCATATAAACCTTGGAGAGGGGGTGATGCGTTTCCCTGTCACTTCTCTGAGAAGCTATTTTGGCCTCATGATCCATCTCCTTCCTTGTCTGGAACCTCATGGCATGTTCCATCATCATTCTTTGTTTTATGAAAAAATTCATCCGCCACTTTTCTCAGGATATTTTGGAGGAGCTGATGCTGCTGTTTCAACTCTTTCACACCTTCTCTAGGTGCCCTCACCTGCCTTGACTTTAGGTTCACGTGCCTCTAAACTGGCAGTGGCTGGTCCTGGCTGCTAACATCCTGCAGGAAGATGTGTGACCTGTAAATCAAAGCCTTGTTGCACCTGATTTATTCTGCAGTTCAAATTGAAATTGATTCTGTGCTTGTCTTACAGCCTTTCACTGTCAGTTTTGTTAATGAATTAGGATTTTATTTGCTTTTTTTGCTTTTATCTTCTACCTTTCCATGCAAATTATGATTCCCTGTAGCCTCCCTCAGTCCGTACCAGTGGTCATTCTGCAGGAGCAGCTGTGATAGCAGGGGAAATGCCACCAGTCTTTCACTATTTTCATTTTCATAATCAAGACTGCTATTTGATTGCTTTTCCTCACAGGGGCTGATTTTTCCCAGCTGAAATCCCCTGTTGTTCAGAGGAAGTCATGCCTGGATTTTCATTACAGTCTGGAGACAACTGCAGCCCTGACCCTTCCTCTCCTCCCCGCAGCTCTTTGTCGGTGTGGGATGTCAGATAAATTACAATCAGCTACCTGGATACCTGTGTGTAAGCAATCCTTCTGACATGCAAATTACTGAAAATTACTGGCTGTGTAGACACTGTACTAAAACCAAGTCATCCGCACAGCCTAAATATTTAAAACGGGTGCAGAGGGATTGCTGCTTCCAGCAGGACTTCGCTGCTAGAAGGAAGTGAAGCCCCGGAGAAGCACACCAGCTGATGTTATATTTATTGTTTTATGGATCCTAGGGCTCATCATGGATCCTAGAGGTTTATCCGGCTTCCTTGGTATTTGCCTGCATGCTGGGATCATGGGAATTCTGCCTCTCCCTGGATATGCCCCAACCTTTGTTCTCCTGGACGGTGTCTCCAGTGCTTGGGCAGCCCCACAGCTGGGAGGTGTAGTTTGTCTCTTCAGTTTGAAGGGCTGAGCCCACAGTCTGATAACATAAACCTATGAAATTCTCTGAAATCAAATACAACCTTTTTATGACTTCACAAGTTCTCAGGAAGGATTGCTGCCTGAAATAATCCCGTGGCATCCAGCCAGAAACAAGTAGTACAAATCAAGTCTCATTGACTCAAATTAGAGGCACAGAATGAATAATAGAATGGGACATTAAAGGTCATCTTATCCCACCCCCTGCCATGGGCAGGGACACCTTCCACTAGCCCAGGTTGCTCCAAGTCCCGTCCAACCTGGCCTTGGACACTTCCAGGGATGGGGCAGCCACAGCTTCTCTGGGCAACCTGTGCCAGGGCCTCCCCACCCTCACAGGCAAGAATTTCTTCCTAACATCTAATCTAGATCTCCCCTCTTTTCATTTGAAACCATTCCCCCTTATTCTGTTACTATCCACCCATGTAAAAAGTACCTCTCCCTCTTTGTGGAGTGCAGAGAAACTCTCAGTCCTGTAAAATGACTTACAAAGCAGAAGAAGCAATGTGCTAAATTAGTTCTAGAAAAGGGTGGAAGCTGAAGGTTGCGTTGGGGTTGTCAGTGATACTTAGTAATTTCTGCTTTCCTGTAAGGGTGAAGTTCCACCAATCCATTGGTGGATTTCCTGCATCCTGTAAATACCCACAAGGTAAAACAACATTACTGTCAGTCTCCCCCCTCAGATCACTGGATGAGACTTAGAGTGGACCAACTGCTGAACCTCAGTGTTGGACGCTTTAAATCACATTAGTGGGAAGTCTTTACCTGGTACCTCTGCTGTCCTTATTCTGCTGGTAATTTTCTTTCTCAGTGTTTTGGAAGTGCCCCTTTCCCCCATCCCTCCGTGTGTGTTAAATCCCGACATTCCAGTTGAAGCTGTGTGAGCAGCATCTGCTCTCCTCCGCCTTGTATCACATGCACAGCCTCTATTTATAGCAGGAACGAATTTTTGTTCTTATGCATCATTCCATCCAGCAGAAAGCAAAACAGAAGGAGAAACTGAAGCAGGAAAATGCTCCCTCAAGTCAGATTTTCAACAGAGAGAGGAGGAACAATGTCCTGCCCCTTGCAGTGCCCTCACACCCCACAGCCCTGATCCAGAACCTTCCACTGGCCACTGTGCAGTGGCCAAGTACCTCTTGGAGGCCACCAAACCACAGTAACGAGCACATTCAAATTGAGCCAAGTGTATTTAGTTTTTAGAAGACTGGCATAAGTCATCTTTATTGAATGTAATTTAGTTTTAACATATTGCTCTGTGCTTGAGTTATTATCTTCACTGTGCTTGGAGAAATAAATTACATTGAAGCCTTTATTTTTGACCTGTGACATCAATACATGCCATGGACAGATTCCAAAATCTTATCAGCTTTGGCATGGCTATTAAATTACTGTGGTGAACAAACCTCTTTAGAAATGAAAAATGCTTTTGGAGCTTTGACCTTTTACATTTCAATTCGTAAAGAGCCCAGTGCAAATGGGAAATGCTGATCAAAATCCAGTTACTTTAATCTTCCAGGGTGTCCTTTCTGCAGAAGAAAAGAACAAAATGTATCTTCTTGCTTTGTAGCCCTTCAGATCTTGACACCAAACTTTGCCTGGAACGATCAGATTTGGTGGTGGAAGCAGTGGTTTTAAGTACAGAACACGGTAAATTAGCCAGTCACAGAATTTCCACAAAGAAACCTACTCAAGATAAAGATACTAATTAAAATTGGACAAAGGCACACAACTGTTCTCCTGCACATGGTCTAATTGGTGTTCCAAGAGTCTGTGTGAGGATCTGCAATATTTTGAGCTCTGTTCCTCTTCCCTGAGAATGCACCGAGGATTTGTCTGTCTGAAAGATGGGGAATTGTACCAAAACTGGTATTTTATGTATTCTTAACCCAAGTATTTCAGTATTCTTAAACCAGTACGACAAGATTTGGGTCGTTTTCTCACTTCTCCCACTGCCTTCACAAAACCCTTTTCCCTTTCCCAAAAAATTCTGCCTTATTCCTTGTGCAGCACATGGTTCTGTGATGCCTATAAAGGCAGATGGGGAACGACACCAGGGTCAAAGGACAGAGTTTAGAGACCAGATTGCAGAGCTCTCTGTGTCGCTTGGGTGGCTGAGCTGTAGGTACAGGTCTCTGTAGCAAAATTAACCAGGTTACAGGAGTATTATTCAACAATCCCCGTGGTTTTTACCCTCCTTTGCTCTTTCCAGCCACGTGAAGCAAATGGTTTGTCTGCTTGTACTCCTGAGGGGAGGACCAGGGTGTCTCCAAATCTCCCCAAGGCAGCTGGAGACATCACAGGCTCTGCAGCACCTTTACAGTGGGGCTGGAAATTAATTCCTTTCCCATCAGCTCGCTGGCTAAGCTGGCTTTCAACATTATTTAATAGTGCTTTATGCATTTCTGACAACTTTTGGAGAGAGACCTTTTTTCTACTGCTGATGAGAACAAAAAGCACAAGTTACACTGGAATTAATGAATACAGCTGGACAAAGAACCAGTTGTTCCTTATTAAGCTTTAATTAAACTGTAGCACAACGGAGAGGCAGAGGAGTTTCTGGATTGTTTGTGATGTTTCAAGAGAGTAATTCCACCCTAGGACATCCATCAGCAGTGCTCATCTATATTCCACTTTAATCTCATGTTACCTTTTGAGAGCCGGTGAAAATCTTGACATTCCAGAGAAGGGACTGGCTGGTTTCTTTTGCAGAATCAGAAAACAGGGATGGGCGCAACAGCCTGGGGCATAGAAAGGTCCCTACAGTTGGGAATGCAGAAGATAATTGAGTTTACTGATGCACCAAATGGGATTTACATTTTTAAATGAGTAATTATGGTCAATAAACTCACCAGGAACAAGTTTGGAGCAAACTTTTTTTTTTTTTTTAATTTTTGCCTATTCTAGGTACATTTTGGACCTAAATTATGAACAGCAAGTGGTTCAGAAGTATGCAAGGCTGGTTTGTTACCAGACAGCTAAAATAAAGCACCGTGCTGCAGGAAAAAGCCTAATGTATGTTAATTGAATGCCAATTGATTAAACATATTCATTGAGGTTTCACATCTAGGTCATAAGTAATCTATCTATTACATACTTGTTAAACCTCATTAAATAATTGCCTAGTGGTATTTAACACGCAATAAGTATCCCCTGGAATTCAGCTAAAATGTATTCCTGCATTTGCTCAGGAATTCGCTGAAGCGAATCCACTGAAGATTTAAATAAAAGGGGTCTGCTGTACAGGAGTGAGAGATATCCCAGTAAGTATCTGCACAGTTATCCATGTAATTCCATGCAGAGGGAAAGGATTATTCCCTACCAAGCTGTGCCCAGGAAGCTGGAATCCTCAGGACAGAAGCAGAGCAGGAGAGGGAGAGACCCTGAAAGGCTTCTCCAAGGTGTAACAACTCGGAGTTGCAAATTTTACTTTTATTTTCACGGGTGAAAAATGCTTGCCACAAATCTAAATGTTTCTCCCCAGGTACAAGGCTCTTTCATGCCACTTGTTGCTGTTGAATTATTAGCCACGTCTTGCAGTTACAGACTCCGGAGCGAAGCAGCTCAAGTCACCTCACAAACGTAAATTAAAGCCTCGTGGGGTCTGTGGGAGGCAGCCACTTTATATCATCCATTGCTCATCCAAGGCATGAGTAAACTCAGGCACTGAGTTTGAATTATTTGCCTGGGCTGTCTCAGGAAAATCAATGGAGAACATCAGCCAGAAAATTCAGACGTATCTACCTCTCACCTTCGGCTGTGCCAGGTAACTCACAGCAAGGGCGTCAGCCTGGGTTTGGAGGCTGCTTCTGCTGCTCCAGAGCAGACACTACACCACAGCCTGGAAACTTCCCACTCCTGTTACCCGAATGCACGTGGACTCCTCTGAAGCCACAGTTAATAATGAGCAGCAAACTGAAAAAAAAAAAAAAAGAAAGAAAAAGAAAATAATAATAATAAAAAAAGAGAATCAGCTACATCTTGATTTTTGATGGATCTCTGAGACAACTGGTTGTGGCACAAACGACCAGCCTGTGCAATTGATGGTGCTTTTCTTTGCTGCTCAGCATGTTGGACCATGCTCATTCTTCCCAGGATCTTCCTGGAGAGCCCCTCGGAGCCCCAAGGCAAGGCTAAAGTGCCCCCTTGTCTCTAAAATGCCCCCTTGTCTCCTCACTCCTCTGGGCTCTACCCAGTCACCAGAGAGTCCTGGGGGCATCCAGCTGGAGATGACAACCCCACTTCCACTCTTCCCATCCCACACACACCTGATCTTGAAATTAAACCACTTCAATCATCCCATGGAGCAATTCAGACCAATTCCTGAAAGACCAGGGAGGCAGAAGTGTGACCATGACTAAGAACCCCTAAATATCTAGATGGGTTTTTTTGTGGTGTGAGACATTTGGTATTTAAGAGATACTAGTTAGAAATGTTGCCAAAACCTGCTGATTTCCCCCCTCCAGCTTTATTTTCTTGGTTTTTTTAAGCTCGTAGGGAATTTCTGGCCAAAATTACAGCAAGAAGATGAGAGCAAACACACGGGGGAGCACTTAGACTGTAACAGCCAGTAACCAAGTGCTCAGTACAGCCAGCTGAGTGTACCTGCACGGTGCACCTGGAATGACCACTTCTGGCTTTTCAAAAATCCCGTTTGTCCTGAACAGTTCAACATTTCCCAAAACACCACGTGGAGTTCTCCAGATTCCAGGATCACAGGGTGACCCACTCCCATGTGCTAGAAAAGAGGAACACTGTCAGAAAGTCCCAACAACAAAGAAATGCTGAATTTTGAAGGTGTGTTTTTGAAGGTTTTTCCACTATTTTTTTAAAAATTATTTTATATTTTACAGTTGGAAATTCATTTCAACAAGCTTTTGCATTTATATTAAGTTGCTTGTTTGCCTAATCTTTGACAAACAGCTCAGCAAACTTTCCTGTTTGGAAAGGTACTTCCTAAAATACAGTTTTGAGACTTAAAAGAGAGTATTTAGTGTGTCCACCATACACTTGGCCCCCATAATGAATTCCCTGTATTTGCAGAGGTTTTGTCATGTTTGCACAGTAAACATTTGTGAAATCAATTTAATGTTTTAATTTTTCCAGCACTTGCAAAGACAGGTACTTCAGAACATTGCTTAATACACAGCCAAAACATAAAACCAGCCATTAAACAGTTTTATATAATTAAATTTCCACTTAATGGTGTTTACACTTCTGTTTCTAAGCTGGAAATGTGATATATGCCCACACTTCATACCAGGTGTGTTGTAACGTTATTAGCAGGCAATGACACTAATACTTGGAGTTTCTTTTATTTGTGCATTATTAAAGAACCCTTTCCTCATTCTCACATAGCAAATCCCAGAATTACCACAAAGCTCTTTGCCAGACCCTGGTGCAGCAGCTCTCCAGCCTTGTCCACAGCTCAGCCCGTGTTTAATAAGACCCAGGAGAGAACAGAGGAGAAAAAGGGGTTTTATGCTCATACCCATACCCAGGGTAAGGAAATAGCACAGAGATTTGCATTCCTCTGTCACTTTGCTGGAATAAAGAAAGGATTCACAGCTGGGGCTGAGGAAGAGTGTGGGTGAAGGGAGAGGAAGGCAGGAACTTTATTACCTGTTAAAGCGAGGAGTAAATTGTAATTAGTTATACATTTCACTTATTTACACTGGTTATTTTTAATGTTAATATGTGACACTTCAGAAATGAGCTAAAGGGCTTATACTGGGCAGCCTCAAATATCAGATATTGGCTTACACAGGTGATGAGTCCTGGGGTCCTTGAAATCATGGAATCATCAAATATTTTGGTGGGAAAAGCCCTCTAGGACCATTGAGTCCAACTGTTAACCCAGAAGTGCCAAGTTCAAACTCAACCATGTCCCCAGGTGCCACATCTACACTTTTTTTGAATGCTTCCTTGGCAGGCCCTTGTGCACAGTCTCCTGAATGCTCTTGGGTCTGTGTTTATTGAGGTTTCCAAATGAAAAATAAAAATACGTGTCCTTCCATCGCTGATGTTTATTTACAGTCAGCAGGGCTAATGGGAAATAGGTGTTATGACGATTTAAAAATGGATTTTATGGAAAACCAGAAAGATCTGGGAGCATGTGGTTAGAGAAGAGGATATTTATTTTTATTATTGAGTGGGTTCAATGTACTTAACAAAAAAAGGTCCATATCATGATCTGCATCATCCACACATGGAATCAGAGCCAAACTGAGCTAATTCTTTGGGGTTAGACTGTAAGTCAATGGCAAACCCACAGCACAGTGTCAGGCTCATAGTGTCAGATAACATCACAGGCGTGAATTTCTCATTAGGAAATACCTGGAAAGCAAAGAGAAACGACACCCACTCTAATCAAATAAATGAGCTAAAAATATGGTAGTTATAAAATGCTGCTTTAATGTTATCTCATGGACAGAGCCGCGCCGTGCTGTAAAAAAAAAATAATAATCATTTCTCTCCAGTCTATTACACCTCTTTGTGTTCCTGCAGCAGAGCGGAGAAAGCAGGAGCTTTCAAAAATTTCCATCTGCAATGAGGTTTTAAGTAGTCTCATACAAACATTTCTTGGGAGAATAACCAGCTGCACAGGCCTGGGTTCCATTATGAGGAGCATCACCAGTGTCAGACCAAGGAGGGGGGGTGGGATGCTCCAGGACCAGCCCCACTGGGGAGCCAAAATAAGGATTTATGTTGCTAAAAGCATCAGAAAAACTATAAATCACTTCAGGAGTCTCTTAAAGATCCGGGTGGAGTGCATTTCAGGGAGCAGCTCAGCTCAAGTGAGCATAAGGTGAAGCACAGTGAAAGCAAAAAGGAAACTATTTAAACTGCTCATCAGTGTTAAATTACGTGTAGGTAGGAGAGGACCAAGGCATCATTGCCAACAAGACCTCTATTTAATGAGAAATAGTGACCAGGAAAGCAAACAAAATGTTTGTTTGAGTTAAGAAAAAGCTCCAGGAGAGCACAGGATTATTACATAACTTTAATATGAAGTGACACCACACCATGGATATCCTGCTCAGCCTGGCTCTCAGTCTTACTGGGGGGAGAGAGCAGAAATAAAAAGGTCTAGCGAAGGCAGTGAAAATGATTAAGGGAAGAGGATTCTGCAGTATGTGGAGAGATTAAAAGATTAGAACTATATATCTTAGATGTTAGAGGAATAAGGGGTGATGATAGAGAGATATAAAAAAATAGCAAAGAGATGATAGAGATATAAAAAAGTAGCAAAGTTTTTAAAGAAGGGAAGTCAAGAACTCCTGTTCCTTGAGCAGGAAACACATAAAATGAAATTAAAAAGTAACTAGTTTTGACCTTTTATATATACTTGGCAGCAGGGTGGCAATGCTCAGCAGAAGGCTGGTACCTGTATAAATGGTGTCCACGTGAGCATCAGGAATAGTAACCTGCAACAGGTTACTGAGCTCAGCCCAACCTCGAGTTCTGGAAGTCTGAATGATTATAAGGTGTCTTGGTTCATTAATGGTTTTACTGCCTCTGCTCCTGAAGCAGCAGGAACAACGACTTTCAGAGAAAGTTACAGTTCTGTGTGTCTCTGCACTGAGACAGAGATCGGGGCGGGGGTATCTTTTTTCCTCTTTATTTCTTTGGAATTAATGAAGCAGAAACTTCTCTGTGTGAAATCTGCAGCAACAGGAATTATCCTCAGTGCGTGTGTCAAGAGATATGGGAGATATGTTCAAGACAGACACCACACCTTTGCCAGGAGACTGTTGTAAGCGTTAAAAGATGATGAAGAACAGCTTTCTAAAGTACTCCCAGGCCTGGCAAGAGCAAAATCAAATGGTCCATGAGGACCAGTTCAGCCAGTGCTGGGAGAGGTGAGCTGTTGTACCACAGCCCATCTGGGTACCACAGCCCATCTCCGAGGAGGTGATTCAGGAGAAGGCTGGGCTTCACAGCACAGTGCAAGATACCCTGTGCCCAGCCCCATCACCAGGGTCCTGGGCACCTCATCTGATTCTTTTTCATGTCAGAAGAGAGATGGGAGCCTGACAGGAGGCACTGCCATCAGCTCAGAGTTGAAATGGAAAGCTGGTCCTACCCTTTGGTGTTTATTAAGTGTATTTCACTGCACCAACAGCCCTCTGGGCTGGGCATTTCCAGGGAATTGTTACACTTCTCCAACAGTTAATCACTTGGCCTTTGGCCTCCTGCCTTCTAACTCTGTTTGACATGTCCTATAATCACTACTTGGAGAGTTCTATCACTTAATTATGCTATCAGCTTTGTGATTTCACACGCCATCAATCCCTCCCCATCAGCCCCCCCCCATAAATCCCAAAAAAACACTTCCCCTTTCAATCACACCTCTCTTAGAATTTCCACAAGGCAAGGAACTGCCAGATTCGTGCTTTGACCAATACCTTGCAAGATTTTCTAACACGCAAAATCCTTGCCCATTTTCTCTGCCCGTCCCACTCCTCCTCCTGAGGAGCCTTCCGAGCCTTTTGATTCCAGGCTGTGATAATATGTGTGGTCACATTTACCAGTGCTGGCGTGAAGCAGCCAAATCACCTCAATCCTTTTTACTACACCTCCTAAAAACAAATTAAGGCTCCACCAGACAAGCTGTTGGCTCATGTGAACATCTGCCCAGTGCTTCGTGGGCTGCTTGCAGAGCACTCCAACCCCCTGAACTGTGTCCTCCCACGGATTGATGGCCCAGCCCTTTCCACCCAGTGCACCTTTGCTCAAGCCATGAAACATTCCAGCACACTTTAAGACCAGTTTTACTGCTGTTGTGTCGCTGGAGGAAGATGAGAACAAGGCTATCAATGCCATCAATGCCATTTGGGAGAGTTCTTTGTTGGGGAAAAGCTCTCAGCCACCAACTACTTACCCCGTGGTCCTTCCTTTAGGGGAAGTGTGAGGTTCTGCAGTGGTGCCTGAAGGCAAAAAAAAACACAGGCAAAAATAATTTTAAGCCAACTTGGTTGGCTTGGTCACCAATGCAAGGGTGCACTGATTTATGACAGCCTCCCAAAGCTGCCCACAGACTGTTTGACAGCCCAGACAGACACAGATTCTTAATAGTGTTCAGTGCAGCCCCGTCCCCTTCCACCTCCAACATCTCCCCTGCACCAGGACCAGAGCTCAACATAAATCTGCCGTGCCTGTACCAGGGGAATTGTCTCCCAGCCTGCTGCAGCTTGTAAGGGCTGTTTCAGGAGATAGAATTAGTACGTTGATGCTCAGTATTGATCCCTGTTTGATTTATATTCCCTTGATCTGATTTTCTGCTCGGCATCATGAGTATAAATCAAAAGTAATGCCCACAAGAGTCAGAAGTTACGCTGCCTTTAAACTTGTGTAAGTGAGATTGAGGTTCTTAACTCCAGGATTTTCTGGTGAAAAGGGAAAGCAGATTTTAAAGAGTTCAGCTGCCTGACTGAGGGGAGTACAAAATACCCAGGCATTGTAGGATGCAGCCTTCAGCCTTTGCCTTAAATTATTTCCTGAACCTGGATTTCAGGTGAATGAATTCCTGGATTCTCTCTCCCAGAGTTAGGTTTGAAACATCCTTGTCTGCAATAGACAGTCTTCCATGGCCATTCAATGGTCCTATTCAAGGGACTGATATGGCCTGGGGATTCTCTTTACAAAATTTGGTACATCTTTCTAAGACCTCTCTTCCTTTTCTCCCAAAATATCCATTAATTTATCCTGAAACTCTCTCTTAGGTGCTGAAGAGCTGCCCAGTAATGGAAAATGGAGGAAGATGATCTGCATGCACTGCAATTCTTCATCATGGCAGATGCACCGAGGGTGGAGAGAGGTCTGGGGGGATCAGGCTCCATCTTACAAGAGTGAAGGTCCACTCCAGGTAATAGAACTGGTGTGAAAAATTTATAAAGGAGAAAGCTTCCAGGGGGTCCCCTGGCAGCAACCCGCAATTTCTGATGCGACTGATGGAAAATATAAGTGTTTCTGAGCAAAGGCCATGGACATAAAAGGCTTTGTAGAGGAAATGGACCCTCTTAATTAAGTTCTGTGGTTTTTTGCATTGCTGGGGGAGAAGAACTGCTGGACTGTCAGGAGAAGACATACAACCTGCTCCTCTTTATTCCTTCTTTGTGCCCAGTTATACTTCAGCACCTCCCTCTCAGCACTGTCTGCCACAGCACAGACTAAAATTTTAGTAAAATCATTGAAAGATTTTGGAAATTTTATTTATTTTTAAATCAAACATCTAAAAAGCAGGTGCCTGTGGGCGTAGAGCCAATTATTCATATAGTATCAGTATTACCATAACTTGTTTAAATTTAATTTAAATATAGATGATCCGCGTTTACAACACTTGCTTGGGGAATAATCTCAGCCTTCTTTCAGTCCTTTACCTTTAAATTATTGACTGTCTGCTCAGCCCCTAAGTAAAGGAATAAGGCTGTTAAAGAAGTGCATTTGCATTGCCAATGGTCCGAGACCACATCAAACCCAGCTCATTAGATTATTTTGAGGTTTTGTCTGATTTTATATTTGTTACACCGCTCTGCGAGGCAGCCCTGGGCTCCATCGTGCCCCGGGGGGAGGCTTTCCACACCCCGAGACCAGCTTGGGGTCAGGCGGCAGCACGTGCAGGAGATTTTTGCAGTATAAGACGTTGAGGACCATCTCACGGCCCTGGGGAAGGATGAGGGAATCAACGCGGGCAAGGCAGTGCCTTTTCAACTCCTTGTCCACACATTGTCGGCTCTTTCTTGCAGTCGGTGTTTTCTGCTAATGACAAAGGGAAAGGGAGCCGGTGGGGGATTGGTCTCCCAGGTTTAAGCCTTGCTGCCCCCTCACCCCAGCAAACATCCCTCGGTGAGCGAGGTACGTCGCAGAAACGGGACCTTTTTGCTTCCACGACGCCTCATTTCGCCGGGTAAATAATAAACACGTTTGGTGAAATCCCAAGGAGGTCTCAGGTTAGTTACAGTCTCGGCTGGCAAACCGATTACTCTGAAGTTTGAATGCTCTTCCACATCGTGACACGTGCTAGATTGGGTTCAGAGAGCTCCGGGTGGACAAAAAGCCTCGTGGTTTTATTATTCTATATCGGAGCATTCGTGTGTGTGTGCGTGTTCAAACAAAGAGGGGAGGATACAAAAAACACCCATTTCCCTCCAAACACCAGTCCCCATTTCCAAGTGACATCAGACAGCGCAGAGAGAGATGCAGGGACAAGAAGAGATTTGAGCTGAGTTTTGCTCATCGCTGCAGGACAGAGGATGGAAATCCGAACGGCTCCCTTTGATTAATGTATGCCCAAGGTCACCCATGCGACTGTAACAGTCAATAGCAATCAGATTAGTGTAATGTATTATTCAGTGTTTATGATGGCGAGTTTGTACAGTGCCTGTGAGGAAGCTTTGATCCCCTTGAAATGTTTCCTGAATGCCATTTGGGATTGCCACAGAGCCCAGGCAGCTGTGCAGCATCCCCAGCTCACGTTCCTCCTGTCAGCAATGCTGCTTCTGCCTGGACACACGTTTGGATTTCATTGTTCTGCAATTGGTTACCAGCCTGGCTTTTTTTTTTCTTTTTTTTTTTTTTTTTTTTTTTTTTTTTTTTGCCCCCAGGTGTTGTAATGTGGAAAACAATAAAAAGTAATAGTTTTAATTGGAGGTCCCAAGTGCTTTACAAATACTGCTTCATTAGGCTTTGCTATAAATTGGTGATAGCTTTATCTATACGCAGGCTTGGCCCAGGGATGAGCATGCAGTGCCCTGTAGGATGCAGGATGTATCACACTCTGTGTGATAGGTAGATATTAGTGCATAATTTATACTTTATTTTACAATTTTGTTCTATAGAGCTTTAAAGTCATTTCCAGCTCCTTTCATAGCTTGAAAGGATTTTCCCAAACAATCTACAAATAATTTCTGGGTTGCTTTGTTTTGCTTTGATTTGTTTTTCTCAGTTGTTTGCAGAAAGAGCGAGGAACTAAGGAGCATTCATTCACAGATAGGACAATTATCTGAAAATGAACAATACTACACGATAGAGAGGTTTTAGACAAAGTTCTGTACTGGAACTTTTAAATTTGGAAAAAAAAATGTCTTGTAAATGAGCATTTTATTGGGGAGTGGGATGTAAGGCTCCTTCTATGTTTAGTTTTATTGCACACAGTCACATGACTGAACCAAATTCAGGTTAATGATTAACAGTGGATAAGGAGGCCTGTACAAATCCCAGGGGACAGGAAGGATGTGAGAGTGGGTGTTATTTCTTACAGAAAGGAACTTGCTGGGTGAGCTGCTTTATAAAATTTGGTGATGCAGACATGTCAAACTCTCCAAGAATTTGGTCACTTTGTACTACAGTAAATAATTTTATACAGTGACTCACAAACCCTTGCAGAAAACTATGTCACTCTAATTCCTTGGAGGGAAGTCATTCCCCATGGATTGAGCAGTATCTGGGAAGCTTTAGCTGTGCCACAGCAGTGTGCAACATCTAGTTAGGGGAAGCTGCACTCAGGGACTTCTGTTCTGTCCAATCTGGCTCAGAACCATCATTAATGACCTGGAAAAACAGGTAAAAATCACGTTAATTAAATTCCCAGCTGATACCTAAACTGGAAGGCACAGCAAACAACAATGGGAAAACCATTCTGGAAAAAATATGTATGGGCCACGGGAGAGAAGAAATGAAGCAAGGTACTGTGGGATGGAACCAATGGAGGGACGGGTTGGGAGGTGGCATTGATTGGTGTTGGTAGGTGGGACACACCCAGCAGGGGGAGGCAATATGGAAAGACTGAAATATCTGATATTTTAGAATACATTTATGGCGATGCAGCAGGGCTGCAAGTAAACAGTTAGATCTGGAAGAGTAGTCATAGGAGGGAGAAAGGATGTGAATATTGACCATAAACCAGCAGCTGAGCACATGTAGAAAATTGCATTCAGTTATGATCACTTCAACACCAGGAAGAAGCTCACAAATGAAAAGCAATTAAGACGGAGTGGCAGAGAGTTATCCGATAAATAAAAGTTGTATTGTGGTAGTTTTGCTGAGCTAAAATTTGAATGGAGGAGGGAGAACTATAGTGAGCATCAACAAGTATTTAAGATGTAGATAGAAGCATTAACATGTAGATAGAAAAAGAGGCAGGGATTCCTGGTGGCAGCCAGAAAGTGCTCACCAGGGAGATTAGGAAAATATTGGCTGAACATCAGCATCAGTTTCCTATTATCCGAGCAATTAGTCCTGTGGAACGAGCTCTCAAGGAAAGTGCTGAGTGGTTTTAAACTGGTGCAGGCTGAGAACTGGGAAACAAACCACACAGCAGAAAACAGACTTCCACTGGCATCCAAAAAAATCCTTCTTTTCTGGAAGTTTTTGTTTATAGCTCTTGACAGTTAAGTCATCCTGACATTCAATACTGTGACTGTTAGGAGGACTTCGTGTCTACCACTTCTATTTTTACACATAGCAGGCCAGCAGTTAATAAGGAAAAAGGCTCCCAGAGTGGACCTCTCTTACTCATTCCGTGCAAAAAATGTGAGCAGAAGACGACTCCAGCAACTTTCATCAAACTCTTTGAAGCTCTGAGCTGGGGGGGAAACTTTCTGCAGCTCCCTGCTGTCCCTCTGCCCTCCTGTGTGGCTCAGGCACCCCAGTGCTTGCTTGTGGAAAGCTGTAGGACAGAGCACCTAATTCTTGTTAGCCTTTGGTTGAAATGACATAAAAGTGGTGGCTACTTGCTATGCAGGGCAAAACTATGGCCTAAGATATTCCTTTGTGAGCAGGGAGAAACCAGGCAAGCGGAGCCTTTGGGTTTCTCTCGCTCTCCTTTTTTGTTCCTTCGCAGGAATTCTGAAAAACTGAGCACTTAAAGCAAACCCCGTGTCCCATTTCTGCAGGAGGAGGCATGGGGACTTCAAACAGTGATAGATTTGTTTGGAAAGAGTCAGCTATGAATGAATGCAACACCCACTTCCACAGCTCCGGGAGAGAAAGGAGTGGTTGGGTATAGGAATGGCTTTCCTATAGTCTGGGACAGAACAGAGACAGGTAATAAGCTCCTGAAGCTCATGCAAATTTGCTTCTTTTTGAATTTATGCTCCTTTGAAGCCGGCCCAGCTCTGAGCAGTGGGTTGGACCAGGTAACCTCTAAAGGCTCTTCCAACCTGAATTATTCTGCTCCTGTGATCGTAGTTCTGCACTTTCGTTTTGCAGAGACACGTGTGGTTGCCCAAGGAAGATCGGGACTGCTCCCAAGCCGTGTCCTGCTGACCATCTTGTACTGAGGGAAAGGACTGAGCTGCTCCTGGGACTTCCAGACATTTTTAGGAGGCTCATTATGTTCTGAATATACCCACAGCACTTGGCTCCTGTCAGTGCAAAGGGTTGAGGTTGGATCACAAGGAGTATTTGGCCTTCCAGAACTGCACCAAACTATGAGTTTTACACGTTTTGTTCATGAGAGCATTAGAAAATGAGTTCTAAGGTTTGCCCTGCTGATGCAAGGACCAGACTTCCCAGCAGGAATCCTGACCCAACATGTGGATCAGGACGCTGAAACACAGCCTGGTGCCTTCAACCACCCCCAAACCATGAAACACATGGAACTACCTTGCAGAGGGCAGGGTGTACCACCAGCCTCTGCCCTTCCTCTCCTTCCCCATCATCCTCCACCCCATCTGCCATTCTGTGCCCACGTTCTGTCACCATCCAGGGCTGCTCCCTCCCCCCCTGGAGAGGAAACACAGCCCTGGGGCCTCAGGCTGGTACTGGACTCAGTGTCAGTGGGCAGGCAGCAGGTAGAAGTGCTCCTGCAATCATATTATTGCTTACACAATGATTGTGCTGCACTGCAGGATAAAAAGGTTCTTTCATATCCAGTGCAGGAGCCAACCTCAATCCCTATTGTACCTTCTCACTCACTTTATTAAGTTTACTTCATTTCTGCTCTGCCTCTGTACCTCTGTGCCCTCTGCTGTGTGTACCAAATCTTATTGACATTTTAATATTAAATTATTATGACAAGAAGATATTCCACTTGCTAAGTAATTTGTTTTATTCGGAGGAAAATTGGAAGCTGCAGAAAAACCATTATGAAAGATTAAGACAATGGAGTGGTACTGACTGATACAATATAAATTATTATTTTGTCGCAGCAAACCCAAAACCTCCACTGAAATTTTAAGCAATAAAGCCAACAAGTTAGAAAATTAAATTTGGGGGATGAAAAGAATATTATGCACACAGGAAAAAAAAACAAAAAAACCCCACAATACACCAGACAGACATTACAGAAAAACACATCCCAGAGAAATCTGCAGGAACCAAAGGGAAATCAGTAGACGAGCCCCTGGTCCCAGCTGGGCTCATTCATGGTTGGATTTGATGGCATTGGTATTGTCTTTGAGACACAATTAATTGTCACAAAAACTCATTAATAAGGATGAAGAATTTCTCTGAGTGATTTTTGAGAGGTGTTTCCTTATTCTGTCATCTCCCCTTCTCCTTCTGAAGGCCTGAGCATCAGCCCTCATGGAGGAAGAGCAGCTCCTCTCCCTTACTTCCCTCTGCTTTCCATCTCCAAAAGCTCTTGGGATGCTCTGAGAGCTAAAATAAGCTTCTGCATCCTACCTTGGGACAGTGAAACCTCAAAACTGAAAAGGAGGGTTCACAGGCAGCCTGGGGAGTGCAGCACCTGTCTTGGCTGTTCCTGTGGTCCCTCCTCAGCCAGGGGAGCAGCTGGTAGGGGTCATGTTAGGGCTGTAAGAAAAGCTCCTGATTTTTTGAATTGCCTCCCTGCTTCTAGGGCAGACCCTGGGAAAAAAGGAAATAATCTCCCATCTGGGAAACAAGGAGACAGTGAACATGGCTGTTAAAGAGAGGATCATTTCACCTGCAACCTGTGGTCCTGGAGGGCCACAGCCAACGCTGCAGCTGGGATGTCACACCTCTTGGGTAAAGAGCAATTAGCCATAACATTGCTCCCAACAGGCAATTAACCTGGGAAGCAGTAGAACCATAACTTAAACAAATGTAACTCATTCTTTGGCATCACATTTTCAAGAATGAGGTTGGCTTTCTGGACAGCAACAGGCATCAGTGTCCCTGCTGAGGTGAGAGCACTGTGGGTGCTCAGCTTAGGCACAATTTCCTTTGCTCCAACCACCTTGATAACACACGAAAGGAGCAGCTGTTTTACACCACTGTATTAAAACACTGTGCACTGCGGATACACTCAGGAATGACATGCCAGGATTCTTCCCACCTGTCTGTGATCCGAGCTGGGTAAAACTAGAAAATGCCTCTGATCTTGCACAGAAGGCAAGGATCCACATCTTCCTGGTCTGACTCTGGTCCAGCAAGCATAAATGCTGTAAGTTTTCAAGGGAGTAAGTGGAGGAAGCTGGGGAGAGGCAAACAATCCAGTCGGGCTTGTACTGGAAATCAGAATAAGCTGCAAAGCTCAGCCCTGTGTGGATATCGCTGTCCCACACAGGCTTGGGATGTACAACTCCAGAGACACCTGTGGCTTACTGCACATACCTGCTCAAATGATATCCTACAGAAAGCCTTCCCAGGAGGCACGAGTTAAGGCACATACATTTTTGTGAATCTAATGGCTCATGGGGAGCTCAAAATGCACATATGGATGCAGTCTGCTCAAGGAGGGTGGGTTGATGCAGGCGCCATGACTGGACTGCAGGGATTTATTTTTTGAGGTGGTTTCAGCAGGTATGTGACTACAGGTCAGGGTCTAAGCAGCTTTATCCTCTCCTAGCTGGATTTGTTCATAATCTCACTCTAGAAATGAGCCCTCAGGGCCAACACTCACTATCTACGAAGTTTGTTCATTCTAAACTTCTGGAAACACTCCTACTGCAAATCTAAGAAAGGTGGGGCTCTTCAGACTTTTTGGGAGCCTGGAACGTCACATTTCATGGCTGAATAATGACTTCACTTTTTAGGAAGAGAAGAGTAACTGCTGTTAAGAAAGTAATGAATTGCTTAGATGGGAAACAGGAGCTGCTGCCAAACTGGGGTTGTGACCAGTGTCTTGTGACACCCTGTGAGGGTGGGGAGGCCCTGGCACAGGTTGCCCAGAGAAGCTGTGGCTGCCCCATCCCTGGAAGTGTCCAAGGCCAGGTTGGACGGGGCTTGGAGCAACCTGGGCTAGTGGAAGGTGTCCCTGCCCATGGCAGGGGATATGGAACAAGATGATATTTAAGGTGCCTTTCAAAACATTCTATGATTTTGTGATTCTTTAGGCAGCTCTTCACACTTTGTGGTGCAAGCTTTTAACCTGAATTATGCTGAGGGCCCAGAAGGAGGCTGTAGCAGGAGGGCTCTCAATTCCTGGAGTGATCCCCAGGCCTGAGAGCAGTAGCTGGTGTTGCCTTCCTTGAGGAAGAAGAACTAGCCAACTTCTGGAGTTGGCTCCTCTGTCTTTCAAGAACCCTGTTGCACCAGGGGTAACATGACATTTTCACAATGAGTCAATTTATCATTTTGTCCTTCTCTTCTCTGGTCAGCCTTGAGTGTTCTCCTTCCCTTCACTGTTGAAGGCAGAAGGAGAAAAGGCAAATTTGTGATTTGTTGGGAAATATAAATTACAGCAGCTGTAAAGCAGGGGAAAAATCTGGTCCATGGGCACTTGCCTTTGCCTGTTGTATGTGAACCCAGACACTGAGCATGTGAAAATGTGATTGACATTTTAAAAAATATTCATTAACCAGCGGGAAAGTTGCTATATTTCTTGAAGATCTTTACACCATTCCTATTATAAGGACATCTCTGCATTCTCCTGTACTAGACAGGGAGTCCCAAGACACTTAACAGATGGAATTAAATCACAGCCTCTTTTTAATCTTGGGATGATGACCTCGATTGCAAAGGTATTGCTTCTCATCTTGTCCTATCACTGATCTGGCTCCTCCCAGCACTTCCCACTTGGTGCTAAACAGCACTGAATATAAGTTGAATAGAAAACAGACAATTAAGAGTGTTAGCTCGTTTTTTAAGGCTCACAGGAACACCATCACTGCCTATAGGAGACAGCCAGGGAATTCTGGAGCCACTGTGTTCATAAAGCATTGTTATCATATTCAAGTCTAACTTTTGTGGGTCTATGACGATCAGGTTTTGAAGATGAAAGATTGGCCTGTAGAAATTACATTATAGAACAGACATTAAATATTAATCTTTGGGTACCCAGAGAGATTTCAGATTAAAATTTATGATCTAGAGGCATATCCCCCCTTCACATGAAAGCACCGACTGCCTTGGTGAATGCAACTGTGTTTGAGCAGAGCAAGCAATCCAGGCGGAGAGGCAACATCTTCTCGTGCAAACAGGGATTTTTAGTGAAGTACCGGAGTGTCTGTGGTCACGGCATGGCCACGCGAGGGCAGCAAGGAAACGCCATCATCTCCGGATTGGATTTTCACCGGGACCCCCGCGGCTCTCCAGACCCCCAGGGTCAAGGCTGTGACTGTCCCTGGGTGGGGGCAGCGGGCTGGGGAGCAGGGAGGGACTGAGCTCTGCTCTTTAGGCGCTCTGAGACATTTAAAGAAGCAAAGGCTGTATAAGAAGATGATTTCTTGGCTGAGTTTTCGAAGTGGAGCAGAATAATCTTCTGGGGTGAAAGTGTAATTAAAGGTGTGCTGATGTTCCCTGTGAATGAGAGTGGAGAAAAAAAAAAACACCACTTCGGGCTGAAAGATTAATTTAAGTGCCAAGTTTCCTTTCATATTTTGAAATAAAATTGAAATTAGTCTGGAGACTAAATGTCACTTTGAGTGTATGCTGAAAAAGTGCTAAACTTGCCACTACTGATGTCTAACCAAGCCAGTATTTTCAGAATGGCCATTTTTCCAACTTAAACCCCAAATTCATGGAATGTTTCAAGGCACCTGGAAACTATCCATGCATGAGGAGCATGGAAGCACCTGTAAGCACCAACCACCAGGCCAGCCCTTGCTGGGATCTCTCTCCAAGCCTTGCCCGGATCAGTACCTGCCCATGGTGTGACCTGTCCCCTATCCCACAGGCTGTGGAAGATAACCCTAAGGAAACCCTATTTCCATGTCCTGGCAAGCGTCAAACAGACTCTTCCAGTCAACAGCATTGAGGACAAATGAAACAGGATAAAAGTTTCAAGAAGTGATGTGCTCTGGGCAGACAGCAATTAGGCAGGAGGGCTGAGCAGATGTTTAATGGGGCTCCAGCGTAACTGAAACCATGGGCTATATATGAGTATTTTTTTTCATTTTATATCGATCTCAAAAGCTTCCACCCAGCAAAAGAAAAAAAAAAAAAAAAATTGACACTGCAGACTGAACAATAAACCGAGCCTTATCTTAATTGAACATTAGGAGATGTTCCTGCGGCCAGCGCGGGGTTTTTGCTAATTCAGCATTCAGGAGGGTATCTTCCAATTACTGCCATTAGCACTGTACTTAAGGGAAACGTTTTATCCTTTCCCGGGGAGCCCGAGCACCTGGAGGTGTCACTGTGGATGAGCCAGAGCGCAGACCTGCAATTTGTTACCTCCTCTCTTGTAACAGCCGTTGTACCTGCTTTTAACCTCCTGTAAATGCAATGTAGCTCACTTTTTTTTTTTTTTTTATTTAACTGTTGAGAATGATGTCTGAAATCACTTCAGAGAAAATCATGGGATTAGAAATTGTTCTTCCCTGTGAGGGTGGGGAGGCCCTGGCACAGGTTGCCCAGAGAAGCTGTGGCTGCCCCTGGATCCCTGGAAGTGTCCAAGGCCAGGTTGGACGGGGCTTGGAGCAACCTGGGCTAGTGGAAGGTGTCCCTGCCCATGGCTGGGGAAGGGACAAGAAGAACTTTAAGGTCCCTTCCAACCCAAATATTCTGTGATTCTATGTGTGCAGGCAGACTCTTAAGTTACTACAGAGAAGACAGCAAGGGGTAAATTCACATCCCACTGTAAACTGGAATAACTGCCCTCCCTAACCCTTCCCACCCCTCACCTCCAGTGCTGCAGATTGGGAGCTGCTGTGGTGACTGGACTACTGAGAACCAGCAGGTCCAAGAGTGATTTTTTTTGCAGGCAATTTCTGACTATCCACATGCAGGAGTTTTGCTTGGCTTATTGATTTACCCATTTCTTTCAGCCAGATTCATTCCGATACCAGAAATCCAGTTTGTCACATTATAATTTTCCCTTTGGAAATGATTTGTGACTGGAGCACTACAAAAGTATATATTGGCTGCAGTGTTATAAAATGGAATGGTTTGGGTTTGAAGGGACCTTAAATCTCATCTCATTGCACTCCTTGCCATGGGCAGGGACACCTTCCACTAGACCAATGGCTCATTCAGCCTGGACTTGAACACTGCCCGAGAAACATCTATTTAAAAAGAGGTATTTTTTCACCATCCAAAGCTTAGGGAGATGATTTTTCATTTGTCCACTCCCTTTTCTGCTGGGTGGAAGCACTGTGATACTGGAGATGCCTCACATTACGCACAGACTTGAAGAAAGCAGATATTTTCCCGGTAACTTCGCTCCTTTGCAGGGTTTTGGGGATATTCCAGCGTGCAGTAACTCTCCCCAGATTTGTTTTCAGAATGCAGGCTGCTCCAGAGGAATTTTGGAGCCCACTGTATGGAATTTCTGCTGCCAGGTTACGCCGTGTGAAGCTGCAGAGATTTTTGTTTATCCCGTGGTTTCTTTACCAAAATACCAAAGACTGTGTTTTTCTCACTTCTTTCCTGAAGGCAACACAAAGTGAGAGATGGTTGTCACTTTGCATAGCTGATTGCTATCCAGGGGCCTCAAGTGATTGCTCAAGCTTTCTGGAGAGCTTTGCCACTCCTCACTGCCTGGGAAAAAGAGTGACATGTTTCGGATGGAGGTTGCACATGACAGAGGAGACAAGGCTCCCATGATCCTTCCAGGAAGGACATGAGGATGTAGGAAGCAAAAATACTTCTTTTTTTAGGTTGTGGGGGGAGGCTTTTGTAGGTTTCTACAACAACCAGGAATGGGCAGTGCAGGCCTTGGCTGGCAGAAGAGATCATTGGGGAGGGAGAGCTTTTCTCTGTCAAGTGTTCTAAGGGCAGTTGCCAACCTGATGCTAATTATACAGTGTTCACCTACCACCAGGGCCAAAAGTGATCCAAGGAGACTTTTTATCCTGTTGTTCAGCTTTAATTGTCTGTGCCTGGCTGAAATTTGCCTTTGGAAGTCTCTCCATACTTGCAGTATCTTGGAAACAGGAACTTTTTCAAGGAAGAAGCCTGATAATATATCTTTGTTTTCCCAGCCAGAACTTTGCTTAACAAACAGAAATGATTAAACTCCAAGTTCCAAGTAATTAAGATCAGTCAAGATGTGGAAGCTCTTCCAACACTAAGTTTTGTGTGTCTTTTTGCATTTCTATAAATTCCCTCTGTTTTCCCTCCAGACATTTAAACATTCACGTTTCCTGTTTCCTCTTAATGCTCCATGTTTGACCCATCAATAAGTTTGAAGCAGGTTTTCCAGGGACATGTGTCCAAGAATATAAATATATATAATTTTATTTATAAAAAAAAAAAGGCTGAATTGTTTAAGGAAAAGGAATGGAAACAATCAATCCTGTGTTTCCATGGCCCATGTTTATGGAGTATAGGTCAAGTCTCAAGTCCTTTTAGAATATTTCTGGTTCTGCTTTTAGGTTTCTTTTACAGCTGAAAACACGTGGCAGGAAAAAAGAGGAAAGTCTTACACCTGGAGTTTGTAAGGACCTGTTCCTGTCAGAAATGGGTGTACTCTGCCTTCCCTTCCATTCACAGCATTCTTCACGCTTACAAAGAGCTGCACAAATCCCTTCTAGTTCTCTTCCTTATTTTCCGATCGTCTCCGCTCTGCTGGAACTTTGCGACGACTCCTGTTTTCCATCTGGGATATTTTCTTTAATTTCTCCTCACACCTGGTACTGTGCAGCATTCAATAACCTCTCAGGGTCCCCAACACTTGAAACTTATTGTCTGTATGCACTGTCACGCTTGCAACTGCTTCTGTTTAAACGAGCATGAATTTCTTCCACGTCATGCTCCAAATCCCTGTTTCTGAGAACCCTTTCTTAGCTACAGTCCCCAGTGCTGTAGTTATTGCCTTTAATAATTGCCTTTCTCCATTTTTATGCTGGTGAGCTCTTCTTAAGGGTCTCCTGGGGGAACAAAAAGCCATAAAATTCTTTAGTCTCAGGGTCATTTCAGATCAGGTACAAAATTTTGCAGGCACCAGTCTGGTGCCTTATCTTTCCATCCAGAGAGGTTCGCTGAGGCAATGAGAGTAGCTCAATCTATCCCGCATAAATCAGCGGAATGTCCTGCTAAACTGCGTGTGGCACTTGCAGGAGGAGCTGGGCAGAGGATGTTGGCCATGGGGTGGCTGGCAAAGCTGCCAAAGCTCCATTGCACTAATCCCCTTCTGGGCTGCCTTGGTGCAGATGAGCTGCAGGTACGGCCTCCGCAGCTTCCCTGGGTTTGCTGTGATTCCCAGATGGCTGGAATGCCTAACAGGCAGTGGGAAGTGCTGGTCAACACCTGACTGCTCTGGATGAGGGCTCGGGGCACAGATCCTTCGTGACTTCTCCCTGCTGCAGCTTCCAGGGCGGAACAGTTTGGCTTTATTCCCTGCAACCTCTCCATGGAGCTGCATCGCTCTGCAGGAGCAAACTGCATGGAATGCAGCTGTGCTGATCACAGGAGCACAGAATATGCTGAGTTGGAAGGGACCCACAAAGATCACTGAGGCCAACCCTCAGCCCTGCACAGGCCCATGCCCAGGAGTCACACCCTGTCCCTCAGAGCGTTGTCCAAACCCTCCTGGAGCTCTGGCAGCCTTGGGGCCGTGCCCACTGCCCTGGGGAGCCTGGTCAGTGCCAACAACTCTCTGGAGGAAGAACCTTTTCCTGAGAACCAACCACTACCTCCCCTGACACAACTTCAGGCCATTCCCTTGGGATCCTGTCACCACAAAGAAGAGATCATTGCTCAGATTGGAGATCCTGGCATGAAACCCAACTCACTTACACCACAACTCCAGTACCTGTGCACTGGGAGTGAGCAGCACGTAGGCACCACAGGGTTGGTGAAGCCAGGTAGAGACCAGGAGGGACCAGAGAGATTCACAGAATCACAGAATGCTTTGGGTTGGAAGAGACCTTAAAAATCAGCTTGTTCCAACCTCCTGCCATGGGCAGGGACACTTTCCACTACCCCAGGTTGCTCCAAGCACCATCTAACCTGGCCTTGGACACTTCCAGGGATGGAGCCACACCATCCATTCCATTTCAGCTGCCTCCTTTGCACCTTGAAAAAGCCTCATCCCTGGCAATTGCTTCCTCCTTTGAATCCTCACAAAGCCCTGGTTCCACACGCTGTTTTATCCAGCAGAGTTCTTTGAGCCAGACAGTTTCTTGCCTTGCTCTGCATGGGCTTGGGAGTAATAGAATGAGTCATCAGCCATGAGCTTAAAATTACGATGTGTGCCACTGCTTCTGAGAACCTAAAGAGATTAATATTAAAAAAACACAGATGTAGTTGACTCAGTGGTGTAATGAAGAGGTATTATACACACCAGGCACCTGTGTGAAGGAATACCTGTAACAATCTATTACCATTTGAATGCAGGGAGATTAAATGCACGCTGGAAACCAAGCACAGGGGGAATTTATACCCTGTTTTCTTCAGGACTGAACTGTGAGAGAAAAGAAGCAGCAAGGAGAAATGGTAAAAAACCACCCCAGAATACTTAAAAGGATATTGCTGCCCTTAAAAGGATATTTTGTGTCTCCTTGATGCTCTCAACACCAGGTATTTTTGTGGAAAGACAAAATGCATATGCCAGTAGGACTTAGGTCCACTGTCTTCCTTGGATATGCAAGGACTGGTTCTAGAGATTTTTAATGGAGGTGCTCCCAAAAGAACTTCCAAAATCCTTATATGTGTCACTGACAGTCATGTTTTGTTAGAAACAGCACTGAGGAGAAGGTATTTCTGTAATAAATGGCTGCCAAACTCCAAGAAACTAATATTTCACACACAATGTCATCCTACCACACACTTTCAAGCAAGTACTTCCCTTGCATTTTCCTTGCCATCATTGCTGATAAATAAAATAACATTACTTTTATCTGGTGCCTCTGTGAAGTGCTACACATGTTATTTGTGCAAGGAAAATGCCAATGACTCATGCTTTTTCCCTTTACTTACGCAAGAATAAAGCCCAGTTCCTCAGTAGAGGCGGCATCAGATCTCCAATATCTACATGGGGCAAGCCAGACTATTTTTCTATTTCTTTCACTTGAGATTTCGCAGTGCTGAGCTCTCTAACAGCAAAGCAACAAAGCTTTTGGACTAATGGATCACTGACCTACAGAAGTGCTGCCACATCATCAGGTGCCCTGCAGCTCCCACACAGTCCCAGCACAACCTGATGTACTGGTGGGTGCCAAAATAGGTTTTATTGGTGGTCCTTTAGTGCTGCTTTTGTTGGTGATGGGACTGACCCAGCAGAAGGTATTCCAAAGTAAGCTCTTGATATTTTGTTGTGTTTGGCCCATTTGATGCCCCCCTGACTGTCAAGTTATGGATGGATGGTGTTTGGAGCAGATCATGTTGCCACATCCCTCTCTTTGCTTCTCTTAAAAACTATGGATGTCAAATGATGAGGCATAATCTTGGGATCATAGCCATGTCCACATTTCTTTACCCTTTCTATACTTACATTTTCTTTTATACACCCTCTTGTCCTCAGTTCTCTCTGTACAGCAGAGTTTTATCAGGATACCTCCAAGCTATCCTGCAGAATTAGATTTGTTGCTTTATTTTCATTGAGAAAGATGGGTGGGTGAGGAGGGAGGATGTTGATTTTTTCTGCATTAAAGCCAGCAAAGAAAAGAAGAAAGGATCTGAAACCTAAGAAAATTGCACTACTAATCATATTTTTGTAAGCTGTCCTCTGTAGCATTACAGTCACAGAGTATATTTATAATTTGGTTTATATGAGCAACAGTTTAAGTTAAGGGAAATTGGTTTCCTTTTCAAAATGTCATGTTTCTCATTTCCTTGCAGAATCTTGGGCTGCTTCGAGCCCGTATCCGACTTTAAATCATTCAAAACCGCACTCCGTAATTAAAACGCTGTAAATCCTCATTAATCAATTTAGCGGGTTTGATTTGTTCTAAAACACATTAAAATAAAGCTGAAAGCTTACTAAAAATTCCAGGTGACACACACACACACACACACACACACACAGGTGCAAAGCAAAGGAAGGATAAATCCACCCTGGGAAGGCTGCACAGGGCTGGGGCTGGGCTTGAGGAACATGATTTCTTCTGAGCGCAGAGTCCATGGTTTTGGGCTCCCCAAAACAGGAATGAGCCAACTTTCTGCTCAGGTACTTGTGCTCTGATGGCTTTTTAATTTGTTGCTGCTTTGTCTTTGGCTTCTGCTCCTGTGAGCATCCCGTAGCACAGTCATTTTTCTCCGCTGAAGGCACAGTGGATCTATTTGCCTCCAGACCCTCCTTACCTGTGCCGGTGGAGTATCAGGGTCGTAAACTGTCCCCAGCCACTCACATTCTACACTCACATAAAGGAAATAAATTAGACATAAGTATCTCTGGGTTTCATATCTTGCTTCAGCAGCAGTTCCATTCCCTGGCTTGCATTTTTTTGGTGCTCTGTCACTGACCAATCTGTGTCTTGGGCTAAAGGCTTCAATTTTCAGCCTTGTGGATTTTGTTTTGCTTTGGGATTCACCTCTTCTTTCTGCAGTATTTCATGTTCTCTATAGCACCCGCAGCATCCAAGCTCTCTCTTGGCTCCTCAAACTCCCCTCCAGACCATATTTTACCCATATTCCATCCAAGTTCTACGTCTTTTTTGGGTGGGGGCTCTAAGATGCCCTGTTGGGGCGGAAAGGGATTCAGTTCTGCCACAGTTCACAGATGTGAAATAGATATTTTGGACATTTCTCACCACGAGGGTTAGAAACAAAATCAGTGATTAACACAGGAATCTTGCACAGTCTTGTGGCATTTGGTCTGGGGTTTGGACTTGTCCCGTTAGTAATTACAGGAATGTGATAAAATCACTGCATATGAAAAGACAGGGAGACAAAATCTGTTGATTCATGGATCAAAAATTCTGGGCTTCACAATGCAGTGTCGGTCACTGTGCCTTCCTTAAACCTGCTTTATGCAGCATGAAAATAGGTGGGTTTGTAGTGTTACAGGAGTCTGTGACAAGGCTGTATCCAACTATTGGTAATTGTTATTTAGATTTATTCAACCTGAGTAGTTGCCTTCAGGTCTCCACAAGTGATAGAATAAGGGAAGAGAAATTAAAATTAAACCACAGAAAAATTAAATTAAAAAGAACTGACTCCTGGGCCCCAAGAACACCTTTGCTCACTGCAAGCCTGGTTGCAGAGGTAGGTACAGCAACAAACTAGTTGTGCAAGAAACAGCAAATAAAGGTGCCACCCTAGAAGGAACAACATTAATATTTCAGAAAGGAATATATAGGGCCTTTTATTTGTTCAGACTTTTCAAGTCTGTTGTTAGGGCAGGTAGAGCCAAAGCCAGTAATTACACCTTATGAAAAGATTTAATGCCTTTTTTTTTTTTTTTTTTTAGAAATTTACCTTCAAGAAAACGTGGCAAGGGAAAAGCAGGCTGTTGAGGATAAGGACTATTAATGCAACACTTCATGAAAAAGAAAAATGAGGTTTTCTTGGAAAGGCAGGGAGATCAGGATCCTTATATGTTTCTATTAAATGGTGATAAAGCCCTGTTCTCCCAGGTTGTGGGACGTTGGCAGACACCCTGCATACAGATTTCTCTTTCCCTGCCAGCACCAGGCTGGATGAAAGCCCAACAGTGCATTCTGTTAAGGAGCTTATTCATACAATTAAGTTTAATTGTCAGCAGTTTTGATACTTCAGACTAAAATGAAACCTGGCTCCATTTCTGCGGCTTAGATTCACCTGCAGCCCGGGAGAATTCTGATGGTATTAAAATTAGAGCCCTGGATTGCTAAAATACCAGCCAGTTGCAAGGATAAATCTTGCATAAACAGGTTGTTTCCTCCCAGGTCTGGGTGAATGAGCAGCAGGTCCTCAGTAGAGCCTATTTATTTTTCTTAAACAATGGTTTCTCAAATACTGGAGCAGAGGGATGCTCACGTTGGCTGTGTGGTCCTCGGTCCTTCCCCAGCTCTGTGGGCTTCAGGACAGGTGTTTGAAAGAAAGATGTACCCACCATATTTCGTATTTACATTAGGGTGAAGTATGTGGCATTTTGCAATTATCACCAGACTCATACACAATGTGTTAATGAGTTTTAACCTTCGTATAACCCCAGTATTAGAAGAGAAAATTTGAGGAATATTCTACTTTTGCTGTTGCTCTCTCTGACTCTTAACCTTCATGATCTCTGACTCGAGAAATTCCTGTGCTTTGCTTCTCTTTCTTCCCTGGAAGTGTCCAAGGCCAGGCTGGATAGGCCTTGGAGCAACCTGGGCTAGTGGAAGGTGTCCCTGCCCATGGCAAGGGGGTGGAACAAGAGATCCCTTCCAACCCATGGTTCATGGGTTTCTACGATTCATTTTAAATCAGGATCACAACAAATCAACATCTGCAGCCCTCCAATATCAGTTTTTGTTTTAGGAATCTTGGTGCTTGTGCACATTCCCAGCTGCCTGGAATGAGCAGTTTACAGGGTTAAGAACAGTCCTGGTTCCCACTCCACAACAGGTGGGTCTGGAAACATCATCTAAGCTTTCCTTTCATGCCAGCATCAGGATGGGGACCTGGGAATTCATCGTCTGTCTTGGTCTGTGTCTGACCATGAGGTTATGACCATGACTGGACTCTTTGGCCTGGAGGATAAGAGCTGAGACAGATGTTCTTTGGATGAAAAGGATGCAAATTATTAATTTAATATTTTGGCTCTGTACATAAGTGGCCGGCCCCAGGCTGGAGACACGGATGTCAAGAGGCACAGAACTGTGGCAGAAGGTTTGCCAGTCTCGTGACTGAGGTACTCTCATAAAAAACAGGAGTGTTTTGGTCAAATTTCCACCCCAAGTCTGTGAAATGGAGGATTTAAACCTGAATTTCCATAATATTGGATGAGCCTTTTAACACCTAATATATAAGACCAGAAGAGTTGCATCCTACTTCCTCCAACTGCCTTGTAAATGGTGGCAAAGTCCTTTTCTAGATCCACCACTCTCCTATTTATTCTTCACTTTTTAAAGCACCCAAAATCAAAGTTTATTTAAACCACAGTTTCACATATTCATAGATTTTGCTTTCAATGCTCTTTCCAGGTGATCTTAATGGACTGTTCCTTTCTTTTCCCCAGATCTCTCATTACAGTCACCTATCACGTCGCTGATCATTTGCTGGTGCTTTACTCAACATCAACAGAAGCACCTTCAGGAGCAAGAGTTTATGGCACGGCCCAGCTCGTGGTCCTGTGACATGAGCAGTGATTTGCAGGGCAGGGCAGCCACAACTAATCACATTTTGTAAATCATGGAAATGGTGACATTTCCTGATCAGGGTGCTGCTGCAAACACCAAAACCTTTGTCCTCCTTTAGGAACTAAATTACACGAAAAGACGATTTCGTCCGAGCTTTACCTGCCCATTAAAGTATTGCTGGCTCATTAAGTAGAATAATTAAACATCAAGCAGAAATAATTATTATAATTACAGGACATTTGAGATTTCATTTGCCTTCATGACATATGAGTTACATAAACTAATTCCTTTTGTAAGGTCCACTCATAATAGCAAGGAATGTCAAAATAGTTATGCTCTTTGCCTACTGATTTTGGCAGTTATTGGGCCAGTCTTACAGTAGCCATTAAAAACTCAAAAATTACCAACTATTATGATACCAGGATATCCAAATAGCCTCTGTATAGTTAGAAAATAGGAAATTACCATAGTAATTGTGTTTGTTCTTTCTGTTCCTGCTTCCAGAGCGAAAAGCTATGGGAATAGTTCAGTATTTTCTCCACCACGCTGATTACTATGGAAAACGTGCAGCTCCTGATGGCAAAAGCCATTGCTTTTATTTTATATTGTATTTTATGATTTGTTTACAGCTAAATTTCGGTGCTGTGGCTCCTTCATCAGCGTGCTGAGCTAATTCAGCGTCAAAGTCCTGCAGCATCCTCTCCTCTGCCTCCCCAGCAGCCCTTTGCTTCTGTCTCGACCTGAGCTGTGTCCACCCAGGGGTCTTTGCCAGCTCGACTGAGGCCATCCAAAGCCATCCAAACCCAGCAGAATGCAGCACCACTGAAGTACTTCCCAGTGAAATACCCTTTCCTAGTGAATTCGTTAAGAGAAGTGAGCTGTCTCATCATGAATTGCAGAGCAGGTTCCCAAGGGACACTAACGAGCGTGTTCTTTTTCAGCTAATCATGACATACGTATAGAAAAATACAGATTTTGCTGAAAGAGTGCATTAGGTTCGGACACTCAGACTTATGCACCTTTTTTGCCTCTGTATTTACCTCCTAGAGCAGATGACAATGTGCTGTACAAAGTACCTCATTCACAGAGCCTTTCACTACGAAGGCACTGCTCGTGCAATAATAAAGGGTGTGTGCCGTAAGAAAACGGGAAAGAAGTAACACAGATATCAAAAACATCATTATAATACTACCTTATCGTTGGATTTCTCCAAAAAGGGGAAGGTGTCAGGCTAGTGGACATCCAAGGCAATGAAAAGGATAGAAGTGAACCCAGAGAGATTGTATTTATATAAAAAAATAGTGGCTGTGGCTTGGCTAAACAAATGATGTAGATCCACACTCAGAGCACCTGTAAATAGATACTGCTACTATTGCTTTTAAATTCCCCTGGATCATCTGTGACTGGAAAATGCTTTACCTGCAGGGTACAGGTAGAAGGACACAGACTTGAAAATATGTCTGGAAGATGCCACCAGCAACAGGGCAAAGTGACTTCATATTGTTTAATTTCTACCAGAGGCATTACAGACAATTGTCCCTAAACTCAGCAGGATTTGCTTCCTAATCCTGAAGCAGCAAAGCAGAGCTCCAGGGCAGTGGTAAAGGCTTTTCCCTGGCAGTTGCGGCGAACTGGGCAGGGCTGGGTGGTGACAGCGGGCACAGCTCAGCACAGAGGGGTTCTCTCCTCACCCTTCCTCCCCATTCAGGAGCCTGCATACCTGGAACGCACTTTTAGTTTCACACAAACCTTCCTCCCTCTTTGCTTTCTGCCCTTTCGCAGCTGAAATGAGCCACGTCCACCCTACAGAGCTGCTCCAGCCACGGCTTGCACCCGCTGCCCTTTCAAATGGAAATAAGTACAGACCGGCCTGTGAATAGAGACTTCTTGAAAGGTTTCCAGGCTTACATTAAAGCGGGCCATTTGGGCACAGAAGATCAAAAAGAAAGTCACAGCCAAAGTTTACCCAGGTTTCCAGGGAGCAACCTAATAAAGGAGCGTGAATAAAACCCAACGAGAGGCTACGACTCCTATTAATTCATTTGTTTACTCGGCTCCCGGAGAAGCTCCTGCCACATTATCCTGCAAAGGAGGCTCAGGTGGCTTTTTATTTGCTTATTTAAACGCCTTCCCCACCTTGTGCTGAGTCGCGGTGGGTTTTTTGAATATGTCAGGCTGACTCTGCTATTGTTATTCCCTTGAATGTCTGAGTTTATTCGATTCTCCATGGGGTTATCAGGCAAGGAAGAAGATAACAAAGAGATCCATTGTGTACAGGTAGGAGAATAAACACATTTCAAATGAGTGCAGCATCTCCCCCGAAGTATTTAGCTCTGGTTAAATGAATTCCTTCTCCTCACATAACAAAAGAGGGATTAGAAATCATAATTGAGAACCCAAATTAATGCAACAAGTTCCTGTCAATGCATAAGCTCAGCGACCTTATTTTTAAAAGTTTTCTCCTATTCAGTTTTAAATGTACATAATTAATTATTGCATTTTAATCTCTGGTCTGGGCCGGCACTGGGTGGTGTCAAAGCTCATGCCAACCTAAGACATTAAAAAATACACGGGTCCTTGTTGTACAATTTCTAGGTCTCTTTGGTATAGCTAGACAAGTAATTAGGATATAATTGGAAAGAAATTAGTTGATATAAGTTATTAGCATCACCATCGATTAAGTATAATCAAAATCAGTGTCTACACGAGCTATTGATTGCCACTTGATTTTGTAAGTGTAATTGTAGCATGAATTGTCTGTGCATGGCTGGGCCTTTTATTGTTGTAAATATCCAACTGAAGCAAGAGATTAAATTCTGCACAAGCTCTAAAGTGCCTGGAATAAGTGTGAAGCCCTTGCTTTCGTTTATTGCCGTGAAGATTTAAATAGGGTATGAAGGAATATTTTTCGGTTCCCCCGATTGGATTACAGCCCTTGTCATATTTGTGTGAGGACAACGATCTCCAGACTGCAAGGCAGCCCTAGAACTAGACCAAAAAGGGGTGTGCAGTCCCTTGGGTCATACCTGGCAGTGCCCACCAGCCTGCTCTGGTACAGAGCCACTTCTACAACACAGATGGGCAACTGCATATGCACAATTTAACTTCTTGAATCAATTCTCCAACTTGACCACAGCATTTATCCAATACCTGACACAGTAGGATTTCAGTCCCAGTTACTTTGGAAGGGCTCCAACCGCAAAATTGCTGCGTATGATTGTTGCTTATGGCACGTTTTGGCAGCTGTGATCAGTAATTGAGCATTTTCAGTCGCATTACTTGAAAATCTGACTCGGTGTCTCATCTGGGGCATTTATGCCATAAAAAAGAGAAAGACCTGATTGTGCTGATTCACCCTTTCAAAGATAATACCAAGAATTACAACATAAATAGAAAAATACAGTAGGTGATCATGATGGTTGATTGGAAAAGTTTCCTGATTACACTTCTGTTTTTAAACTTGTTATTTAAAATCTGCTTCTGCTTTGCACACAGTGTGGGACCTTGCTTTACTTTCCTTTTGCAAGTTCCTTGCAGAGTAGTGGGAAGAGGCAGGGCCTGGAGGTTTCAGGGGATCAGTATCAGACTCTAATCTGGAAGTCTTGCAGTTTGACCAAAGTCTCCACAATTCCGTGGCTGAGCTGCTTCCCTTCATCCAACCGCTGAGTCACATTCTGCAGTGGGAAAACTAGGACCAAATATCAATACTCAAGGCAGCTAATATCACCCCCAGATGGCTTATTAGCCACACAAGAAGATAATTTTGGAACCTTTTAGCTTCAATATTGTTTTTCAAACCACAGATGAAGCGAGCTGGGGAGGCAAGGAGCGGAAATCTGCCCAGCTCCTGTGGGTGCTGCCTGCTCTGCACATGGGAGATGTCACTCTCCAGCTCCACCACTGCTCAATCCTTCTGCTTAGTTTCAATTTAAACAGAATATAGATATTTATTTCCCTGGATGATAGTGCTGTTACCTCTAGCTAATATCAGAGATGCAATCAGTGAAGCTGGAATGGGGTGGACACTTGCTCTTAATTTCACTTATTTAGGGCTCTGGAGCCTGTCGATCCCAGCTGGACTGAACTCCACATGCAAAGAACAAATGTAGGTTGTCTGGGAAGGGTTTCCAAAGCTGTTTCTTCACCCTCATCAGCAAATTTAGAAAGAAATTTGAACCGAATGTGCTCAGCTCTGGGAGTTGCCATGGTTGCAACACAGACGATCTAAATGTGGGAGATTATATAATCAGACAGAATGACTATTTATACAAAGAGTTTAATTTAAACAAAAAAGGGAGAGAAAAGCAAGTGTGCCACACAATACCTGACTTTGTCCCTTTCTACTCCTGCATGGCAGAGCTGTGTAGCACTGATGGTTTTAAATCTCAGTGCTCATACCCTCCCCTCTTCTTTGTATGGTATTTAAAACAAGCACTAAATCTAAAATAAAAATAAAAAGCGTTAAGTAAAAAGTAGTCTGGATTATTAAGATCCATTCAGGCAAGAGAGAGGCTGTTTGTTATACCTGGATCAGCAGCAATATCTTCTTTAGGGAAGATACACAAGCTTTTGTATAATTTTTGTTGTTCTACAATCCTGTAGAATTTTAGAACGCAGTAGTGTGGATCTCCTTCCTGGGAAGGATCATCCTGTGCAATACTATCACAGGAGCTAATTTGTCTTCCCTTGAAGTGATTAAACATATGAGAGCAGATTCTGTGGCCCGTAAGATGTTACCTACACATGGTAATTTCATTCTTTCTGGTCCAGCAAAGCCAGCCAGCTCTAACTTTGCTCCCTCGAGGCTGGTTTCCCTGCATCCCACCCCTCCTGCTCATCCTGGCTCTACCCACAGCATGAGAGGCTGCCAGAGTGGGATTTCTCCCCTATAGATTTCCCTTCAAATAGGCAATGGGGGTCTCTGAAAGTGATAGAGCTCAGCAGGGATTTCCCCACAACGTGCTGTGTGGAAGGAGCAATGTAACAACAAACATTAACTGCAGGCACCGCAGGCAGATGGATGTGGCCGAGGGTTGTTTTCCTGGAGCTTGGCCTCACCTTCGGTGGTTACAGATTAGACAGGTGAGAAAAGATTGCTCTCATATTTTAACACAATATGACTAGTGCTCCCCTGAGAACCCCTAGATGCCCCCTGATGCGAAGCTGGAAGGAGGATGTATTTATTAACCAACTTTTGGGAGTGGGGGAACTTTCTGCCCAGTGACAGCAAACACTGAAGCAACCAATGCTGCATCCTGGCATCAATCAGCTGAGCCATTAGTTTGAACAGTGGGTGTTTCTCCTCCTTGCCTTTTGCTTTCTGCGATGACAAACTTTCCACAGAAATATGGTTCTGCTCAAATGACGATGAGAAATGGGCTGGAGGCTGCAGGGAGCAAGGACAGAAGAAAATCTCTATTGCAGACACAAAAATGTTAAGGTTGCACAGGTAAATCCAGTCAGAGGAGGAAGACACACAGCAGAATCCCTCTGTCCACCAGACCATGGAGGAAAGTGCGTGCCTGGTTTCATCCTTTACTGATTTTCCAGGATTTTTAATTACCTTGTAGCATAGCGTGGACGCATCAAGACTGTGGTTTGGGTACAAATGAGCTCTTTCCATTCTGAGGGGAGCTTGGCCCAAGAGCTGGTGGTTGGCAGCTGACCCCTGAGCCAGTGCTGGGGCTGCCCACGGTGGGAATGTGAGCCGGGGCTGAGCTCTGGTTTGCAAACGGAGGGTTGAGCTCCCCAGGGGTGCAGGGAAATCCAGAACTGCTGTCCCTGCAGGGCTGGCTGGGGAGATGGCTCTGAGGGGAACAGTCAAGGAAACACTGCAAGGAAAACAAAGTCACCACAAAGCAGTTTTCTCTCATGATTTGGACTGTTGTAGGAGTCGGATCCTGTCTCACTGCTGAGAGAGCGATCCTGGATGGTTGCAGACTGCAGAACACACACAGTCCCTTTGGTAGGGCGCCCTGATTTTTATTTTTTTTCTTCACTTCAAATCCTTTCACGTGTTTCTGACCAAGCCAGGGTTCACTTCCAGAGTGAAAAAAGACTTGCAAATGTTTTCTCTTCTCTGTGAAGTTCATTCTCATTTTAAGGGAGTACAGAGAGAAAGCTTATATTTATAATTCAAGCAGGAAAGGCAGATTCTGTTCTGTGTTTCAAAAGCAGAAGCACTGTGGGAGAGAGGCCTTGCAGCAGCCCAGAGCAGGTTCCTGCTCTGCTATAAATCTCAGCAAACAGGGAGGTGCAGCCACAGCTCTGGTTTTGCACAGACTGTTGTCACTGAAACATAAGAGGATTTTTTTAAAGGTGATTAATGTTGCTCTCCCACACCCAGAGCAGCCACACACCCGCTGCCTGCAAGGCTTGTTTCAAAGGAAGGGACACGTGAGAGGAGAAGTTTCCCAAGGGAGGGAGGCATGGAGCATCTTGCTGGGTCAGAGAGCTGGAGGTGTGCAGAGCCTGTGTCTGAGTTAAATATCGGATGGTTTCTTCCCCTGTTGGGACTATCAGCTGAGAGCTTTAAATGCTGCTGCTGCAGGAGGAGTGCTCTGTCTGCCCTCCTGCCACATCATTCTGGGTAGATAGTGATCAGTCACAATAAATATGAGAAGTGATCCTTCAGAGAGGTTACTGGATGTGGGAAGCGTTTCCCACACACTTGTGGTCTGCTGGGCTTCCTTAACTGGCAGTCTGGACACACTCAAAGAAGATGGTCCTATCTGCATGTGCTCGCTAATCAAGTCTAAATGCAGATAGTTTTCTGCTGTTACATTTGCTGCACATCCTGGAGAACATCTCAGACAGCCCCTGCTTCCTTCAAACCCTGTTCTAGAGGGGGATGACTCTGATTTGGCTCCTCTGTTCTTCCAAGCTCCTTTCAGCAACAATCATGGATCTAGAAAGATGAGAACTAAGTCCAGGTAAGACACTTTTAAAACGCAGAGAGGCTTATTCAATCTCTCCCACCTCCTGTTCAGCCTCCCATGAACTAGTCCTTGGCAACAGCGGGATTTGATCATTTGAGGAGGATTCCTCTCTGAGCTTTGGAGGACCATGGTGTAGGCTGGACTGAGTGGCCCTTGGCTCAGTAGAGGGGTAGCTGATTTTACTGGGTGATTCACTTCTGTCCTGTGCTAACACAGTGAGAAACTCACCCTAAAAATACTTATTTATTTCCATAGACTTTAAGGTGACTCGCTGAAGTGGAGACATTTACTTGTGGGCAAAGAGTCCTACCTTGGTAAATCAACAGAGCCCTGAATGTGCTCTCTTGAGTGTCAGAAATTTATGTGGTAAGATCATGAATTCAGTTATTTAAAGGTTTTTTGGTGTGTTTTGTATTGAGATCTAAGGCAGACTTTCCTTTTCATTGGGAACCTTCCCTACAAGCTGTCATGTTTATTTTACCATCCCCCAGATCCTATTCACTTATACATGCTTCCTTAGTGGCATTTCTGGGATGACATGGGATTGTACTGAGGTCTTAAGAGGTCCTTTTTCATCTAGCCTTTTATCTTCCTAAAGCTTCATGTTATCTGAGAAGTATTTCAAATTGAATCTCAGTGTCCTCTCATGTCTTCTAAGTAAAACGTATGAAATAAGCTTAGTCCAAATCTCTGGAGGAATTTTTCCTGATTGACAAGTCCTTGCAAATATGTCCTGGGACCTGTCTGTTTTGCCTAATAAATCATCATTAATTCTCAGCAGATGAAGAGAGATTCTCTTCATCTGACAGGGTATCAATTCACTTGCCTTAATGCATATAAGGCGTCAGGTCTCTCCACCAGTGCTCTCCAAGAGAGGCTTTCTGTCAAGTGAAAAAATGGGATTCAGGCAGCAGAACTCAGCTGCCAGGTTTGCCAGTGATGGACGATGCAGGTGGGAATGCAGCTCTTTCCTCCTCTGCTTTATTGATCCTGTGGCTCTGACCAGAGTAGCAAAGTTTCTGTGTCAGTAAAAACAAGTAGAAAGGAGTAAGGGGGAGGTGATGGCTGAAAGTTGGTGTCAAAGCCTGACTGCTCTCGGGGAGGGTTTTGGGGAGGTCAGCAGCAATGACAGCTCTGACCTGGGGCAGTGCTTGTCCTCATAGGGCAGTTAAGTAGTAGTAGTAATAATAATAATAATAAGAAGAAGAAGAAGAAGAAGAACAACAACAACAACAACAACAATTATTATTACAATTATAACAATTATAATTATTATTATTAGTAAATTATAGTATTGTATTTATTATTTGTTATTATACTATTAATAATAATAAACAATAACAACAACAATAACAGTAATAATAATTTATTAGTAAGAATTTGTGGGCTATTTCACCATTGTGGTGTTTATTATCGCATAAGGTGCTTTATTTTAACAGCACATTTTTGGGATTACTTCTAGTTTATTGGCACGTAGGGAAGTCTCCTTCACAGTCATGGCCTGCACAGAGGAGCACAATGTGGTGGGTTGGGGTTTTGTCAGTAATTAGAAGTAATCTCCAAAATGTGCTGTTAAAATGAAGCACTTTATAAAATAATAAACCCCACAGTAGTAACTAAGTTCACAAATTCTCACTAACATTAAATTCAATCCAGACATTTTACTAATGCTTTAGTTTTCATTCATTATCTTTCTCTTTCTTGAGCTTTCTAAAAATGTATTTGTAGATTAAAAAATACTGCTATGTAAAATTGCAATTTATATCCTTTTGCATTTTTTCCCATAAACATCAAGTTTTTTTTTTTAAAAAAAAAAGTATTTAAGGATTTTTTTTTTTTTTACTTGATCCTTTCCCTGCAAGAGCTGAGCTATGAAGAAATGCACCAGAAGGAAGTGTTCTAATGCACTCACAGAAATGGCAATGCTGAAATCTCTGCAGTATTTTAGTCACTGAGTTTAAGTATCAGGATCCAGCTTAGAAAAATATATGAGCTGATAACCAAAGTAGTTTTACTGTCTATCTGTTTGCTCAGTTGCCATGGCAGAGAGTTCAATGTGAGTGACTCTGTGTGGAGGCAAATGCCTCCTTTTATTTGAAATTAGGCTCTAGGGGAACCCGACAGAATTTGTGCTGCCCATCAGAGGAGATGCATAGGGAGCAGACTGAGAAAGTGTGGCCTTGGAAGAGTCCAGAACTTTTCTGGGATGATGATGTTCCAGCAGGAGGTTGGTGCTTCCAGTGACTCTAATGGTACCAGGGGAAGTCAGATAAAAATGCTGAGTTTGTTGAAATGAATTGTCCTGAATCAAATAGAAACTGATGTCTTTGCTGGGGCAAATCCTGAAGGAGGAAGTTGGAGCAGGGAGCAAAATGCCAAAGAAATGTGTAGGAGATGCCACCAACCACGAGAAGGAACGATGAAGAAAGGAAAATTCCTGTGGTTGAGGCTGTTATAAGCACGGTCTGGGCATCCAGAGAAAGGTGTCATCTACTGAAAAGTAAAAATCAGAATGGGTTGGGTTGCAAGGGACCTTAAAACAATCCAGTTCCATCCCCTGCAGGTGCCCCCTGGGGAAGGAACACCTTCCACTAGACCAGGTTGCTCAAAGTCCCATCCAACCTGGCCTTGGAATAAGTAGTTTTGCTCTGTCACCACCACTAAAGTTTGTGTCATGGAATGCAAACAAGATTAAAAGGTCTACTCAAATATTTCCTTTCTGAATGTGCAAGAATTCGAATAGTCATCCCCTTACAACTGTACTGGAGACAAACCAGGTCCTTTTCAATGTCTCTACACAACTTGCTTTTCAGCCCTCCTTGAATGCTAGCCCTGTTCCACAGGAAAGCTGAACTTTTGAGTCTCTTCTCCTTTGCAGCCTTGACTCAGTGAAAAAATAAAGATTATTTCTATTGTATGATCCAATTCTTCAAGCTTTTGACAAGGCTTTTGAAAGAAGCTACTTGAAATCCGTGTTAACACAGAAAATAATAACAAAACACCTGTATTTCCCAGGACTTTGCCCAGTACCTAGGCTGTGAGAGCATAACCATGCAGTCAGGATGTAAAGGTGGCATTCAGGGAAGAAGGCTGTTGCTTGCAGTGCCTCTGAGGATTGAAGGAAAAGCAGGGGTTGGGGCATGGAGCGAAAGACCAAAGAGATGTGTAGAAGGTGGCCACCAACCAGCAGAAAAGATGAAGGAAGGAAGGAAAATTCAGCTACTCATGGGGTTGAGGGTGTGCTATAAAGGTATCATCGCCTGGAAAGTGAAAATAAGTAGTTAGAATAGGGTCATCAGTAAAGTATCAGAGATACAAATAGCAGAGTCCCCCCCATTCTTTCTTATGTCTGGCAAATGAAGGATGTGTTGGCTCATGGTGAAAAGGAAATTTCTTGGAGTGCCTCTCAGCACTCAGCCTCAAACCACTTGGTGCTGGCACTTCTGCAGAGGCTCTCACGTGGGAAAACATCGAGTGAGACACCTCGTAGCACTTTTGTGCTACAAGGTAAATCACATCATCCTGAACGTCGTGAACAAGGCCCTCGTGTTGGATGGACTCCGAGCCGCTGCAGTGCCAGAGGACTGTGGCTTATCCAATTTCTCAGTCAGAAAAAGAAGAAAGAAACAACCCTGTGGGACAAGAAGTTCATGAGTTGCGCTCCTTTTTTTATTATGGCCTGTATCATAAATTCACAAAGGGTTCCCAACAGCACCAATACTGTCAGGCTTGTTACAGCATCACGACTTGTTTATGGCTTGGTTAACTGCACTCACACACATAAAAGTCTGCCAAAGCTGAGTGGAATTCATAGCAGATACTAACATTAGTTACTTGGTAAATATCAGTTTATCATGACCACTAAGTTAGGCCTCTTTCTGTAGCTTAATATTAATATTTTGTAATTTTCAGCGTTCTGAAAGAGGTTAAACAAGTGTTGGTGTCTTACAAAATGAACAGGCTGTATTTTCTCGTGGCCTGTTACTGAAATGCTGCATCTGTTACCTTTCTGTTGATAGCAGCTTCAGAAATCCTGGCCAGCTTCCAGAGCGGTACCTTTTTTTCATCACTGTCAGCTTCTCTCAGTTCATCTTTCAGTCATAAAAATTTTAAAACAAAGTCTACTGTCTGTTGTCTAATATTCCTTCCATTAGCCATGCCCTGCACTTTCATTGCAGGCATCTGACATTAACTTTTGGCACAGATAGTGGTTTACAAATCTAAAATACCTTGCTGACACTACCTGACCCTCCCTTCACACTTAGGAAATTGCTGTAAGTATCTCTATTTTACAGAAAAGCTTGAAAGGATACTCAGACAGAAGTGATATCCCAATTTTCATCCAGGGTTGGTAATTTAGGTGTCTTGTTAGTTGTGCTCTCAGCACTTCAGCCTGAATTTCACTGCTGTTAAATAATCAACTCTAACAGGATACATGTGTGTGCTTTATTCTCCTGGAATCCAAGCATTGGGAGCAGGATGCCCCAAAAGGATGTGCCAACAATAGCAATTTTAGCCCATTTCAAAACTGAAGCTTCTGTCTTGAACAATAGACAAGGAATTAAGGGTCCTTGCAGATCCTCTGGAGGAATTTCAATGTGCTTACAACTTTTTTATTATCTGGACTTCCTTTTTTTTTTTTTTTCTTTTGTTCTTATCTGTGCTGTTTTCCTGCAATAATTTCCCAACCTTCTGCTGAGATCTGCTGTGTCCCAGCTAGTGCAGGTCTTACTCCTTGGTATTGAATATTATTGGAAACGTGTGGTTCAGTTTATAACCCATCATATTTTCCCGGGCGCTCTCTAGAGGAATAGTGCTTCTGATTAATTTTATTAGTGGGTTTATTTCAGTTCAAAATGAGGCGTGGGTTTCCAAGTGACAGAAAATAGTCCTTTTCTTAGGGTGTAACAATGTAGTTCTGAGACGTATTATCCAGAGAAAATGAGAAGATTTTAAAGGTTTCTTTAAAGGAAGAAAATTTCAGGCTTGATTAAAAACAGAGCTAAAGAGGGGAAAAAAGGGTTCAGCAGTAATTCCAAAGCAGGAGTTGCAAAGATTGCTTCCATGGGTGACTGCTGGAGTCTGTCCCCCTCACAGCAGAACAGTGTGAGCACTGGGTGGTAAAGATTTCTTTGTCCTAGGAGCTAGTGTACAGAATTCAGAAATTTCCAGATAGAAGAGAGGGGAGGGACTGGGAACTGCAGGAACTAAACCTCAGTACAAGAAGAAAAGGAAGGAACCACAAATCCTGTGTCAGTCTCTGGATCCAAGGGCGCCAAATGGAGTGGTCTTCATCAGCCTGTCTTGAGTAAGATTATTCCTCTTAATTTCTTCCCCTTGCCTTGAAAATACCTGATGTAATTGGATATCTAATAAGCACTACTGGAATTCGTTCTTGTTCTCCCAAGACAGGTAGTGTTCTTTCTACATGTTCCTCGTGAAACATTGGCTCGTTCTCATTCCAGCTTCCCACCTTTACAGCTGAGCTCCTTTCTCCTCTGTGAATCATCTGGAATCATCTGCCTTGCCTCTTGACACCAGAAGTGATGTGACTACTATATTTTGCTTAAATTCACTGATCTTCTTTTCCAGCCCATCTCTTTTTAAAGCATTCATCAAGCAAATTACGGAGTCTCAAGAGTGTGAAGTCTTCCTGTTCAGCCATTTTCAGCAGTTTAAAGTCGTGGAGACAGAGAGCAGAACTGAACGGAACTTTTGTCTCTGCCTTGGACCCGGAGGGCTCCTAAACCCGAGCATCTCCTCTCACCAAAAGCTTTCTCCGAGGTGGTGCTGCCTCGCTCAGAGCGAGCCCGTGTGCATTCATCTTCCTCAGTACGCCATTGATCACACACGGGAGGTCTGCTGTGCAGGATCCTGACTGAAATTCTGCCTGTTCTCTTGTTTGGTTTAAACTGGGAGCTAATGGTTTGATTCCTTTGTAGAACAAGCCCCCGTGGAGCAGGGAGAGCTCTGGGAATGCTGGAAGGACTGGGAACTCAGCTCAGCTCCCGGCTGTTGACTCTACTCCCCCCTTCACGCTGGGGCTTTCCATTTCGGTTTTGCAGTGTTATGAAGTTCAGCACTGCTTGATTCTAATATCCTTTCCTGTGCCCACAGAAGTGACTTACTTTGCCACAGCTGACATTTATGGTACTTTTCTAAATGAACGATCATACTGTTTGGTTCCTGGTTATGCGGTGCTTGACAGCTACACGTATTTAACTTCATTTTCATGAGTTATTTACAAGGGCACAGTTAATTACAACTGTTTGCTACCCAGTTTGCATACAGGGTACATACACAGCTCTTATGAAATATTTCAGATACTGTGATTTTTTTCTGAAGTTGCAAAGGTTGAACGACTGCAGAAAATTAAAACCAAACAAGTAACCCCTTCCTCCAAGAGCTCTAATTTAGAATAAGTTTCCAGCCCAACAGTTACAAATCAAATCATGATTTATAGTGACAGTATTTTGCACTTCTAGAGGCCCATATATTCCTGGTATGCACATCTCCCACGTATAAGATATTCAAATTGTCATCCTTTACATAAAGGCAATTTCATTTCACATCACTTGTGGTAGCACAGAGTAGATCCACACAGGTAGATTGTTTTTAGCAAAGAGTGAAGTGCAGCTGAACTGCAAGCCTGAATTTATCTATCATCTGATAGCTTATCAAATTTATTTAAGTCTCCTCAGTAGATTATTGGTGAATCCAGTATCATAAAATCATGGAATGCTTTGGGTTGCAAGAGATCTTAAATCCCATCCAGTGCCACCCCCTTCCATGGGCAGGGGCACCTTCCACTAGCCCAGGTTGCTCCAAGCCCTTTCCAACCTGGCCTTGGACACTTCCAGGGATGGGGCAGCCACAGCTTCTCTGGGCAACCTGTGCCAGGGCCTCCCCACCCTCACAGGGAAGGATTCCATCCTAACATCCAATCTCAACCTACTTTCTTTCAGTTTGAAGCCATTCCCAACATATCAATGCACACCTTGAAAAAGCAGAACTGACTCATTCTAGGAAGGGAAGTGTGGTGGAATTCCACACATAGCACAAGCTCAGTCCTTGCTCCCCCTTCCCCCACTACCCATGGAAGGGAATAATGTCAATTTTCAGTGTTGAAAAGTTACTTTGAATCAGATCCCAAATGAGCAGAAATCTGATGGCATCATGAGACATTCTGTATTCTTATTTCTCCTTGATTTTAGTTTTTTAGGATTCAGCCATTCTGACACAGAAATTTTTCTTGGTAACCTCAGCTTAAGTTTGACTGTGAGTCATCGGGAGTAGTTCGATTATTTTTCTTGAAAAGAGGGCTGAAATAAGGATGTCAGCATGACCCTGCTCGTGTTGCACAGTAACTAGTTAAACAAACTGTTGCGAGTTGAATTAATAGACTCCAGGCTGCTTAATCCCATGGCAACAATCAGCCTTAAAGATCTTTTCAACCTGTCATTAGAGATACAGGAAAAGGAAAAAAAAAATAGTTAAAGAATTGAAGATATTAGGTATTAAGGAGGGGTTTCATTTTAACAATATCCCTTAATCCTTTTTCCTTTAGCTATCGGGAGAGCTTTTTCCAAGGACAGCTCAGGTTTGGATACTTTCAGGCGGTGCAGAAAAAAATACTTGGGAGAAAAGAACAGTTAGTAGAGAGAGCGGAGCTGATGTTACTGCTGCTGCTATTGTTCACGGTGAAATCTAATTCTGAGGCGGTGGGGAGGGGAAGAAGAAAGGAAAAAACCCAAGACACAACAGGAGGATGAAGAGATTAGCAAAGAAAAGACGCATCCTCTGTCTTCTGCGGGACGGAGTTTTCCTGGCAGTCACAGCGGTAGGGAAGCAGAGTGTGATCTGATCAGCACTGATGTGGGGATACTGAAACTTTGCTTTCAGCTTCACTTTCAGTAGCAAACACAGCACTGCTGCAAAGAGATAGTGAAATCTCGCCTGGCTGACCCTGACTTTTTTTGTTCTGACAGAGGAAGGTAGAAGAGGAGAATAGGAAATACGAGTAGATCCGCGAGGACTAAAAATTACTGAAGCCTCGTTTTCTGTGGATCTGTGGTTGACTGAATATCCTTCCTGAGAAGATTACAGTGCAAATTCTTGCATGTTTAAGACCCTTATCTTGGGACTCTGAGCAGCCTGGTCTAGTGGAAAGTATTCCTGCCTGTGGCAGGGGAGTGGAGCCAGATGGTCTCTAAGGTCCTTTCTAACCCAAACTATTCTGTGATCTTACAACAACTGCCTTGTGTCCGGTATCACTAAGTCATACACAACCCTTCATCTCGTGCTGGGCACTTACAGGGGGCATTAATGAGTTCCTACTTCTCCTTCCCCTTCTCCCAGTGCCCATCCTCACACCACTGGTGAGGATCCAGTTGTCTTTGAGCTGTCTTCCGCTGTTCTGCCAGATTTGATCAAGACAGACCTCCAGGCTTAGGAGTTGAGTGTGAGGTGAAAGGAATGAGAAAGACAGCGGGATCACATGAGCCTTGTTTCCATAGTAAACGAGGCTGAGAAGGTGGAGGAAGAAAGAGGAGACATATGGCAAGTGGTGAGAGCAGGAACCAGAGCTCTCTTCTGAGGGTGGCTTCAGGGTTGACTCACGTGTTGGAGCCAGAGATGTATTTTCTCTGAATCAGCCAAGATGCTTTACAGGATCATACGAAGTTGCAAGAGCATTAGGGATCAAGGAAATAATAAGATTTGCTGTTATGGTAAACACAGTTTTTCCTCTTCATATCTTTCTATCCAATGTCGCAACACTCGGTCACCTTCCCTTTAATTTTATTTCTTTATTTTATTTTAAAAGATTCCCAAATGCTGACTGCTTCTATAGGGGGGTTTTTGAGATTTTTTTTTTAACTTTTTTTCTTTTTTCTTTTCAACACACTAAATATTGACAAATGTTTGTTTACCTTTTCATCCAGTTGTATTGAAGTTTGTTCAGCTGGAGAAAAGGAGACTGTGAGGAGACCTCATAGCACTCCACATCTTCCTCATGGGAGGTAAAGGAAGGGCAGGCACCAATTTTTGCTCTCCTTGAACGGTGACAGAACCCAATGGAACGGCTGGAGCTGTGCCAGGGGGGGGTTAGGTTGGATACTGGGAAAAGGTTCTTCCCCCAGAGGGTGGTTGGCACTGACCAGGCTCCCCAGGGCAGTGGGCACGGCCCCAAGGCTGCCAGAGCTCCAGGAGGGTTTGGACAACGCTCTGAGGGACAGGGTGGGATTGTTGGGGTGTCTGTGCAGGGCCAGGGGTTGGACTGAATGGTCCTTGTGGGTCCCTTCCAGCTCAGGATATTCCATGATTCTATGCAGAGTAAATAGCATTTATTGTCCTTAGATCATAGACTTTTTTTAAAGAATTGTGACCAAATATCAAGACTTCATCCTGTTAAAGGAATGTCCAGGGTGTTTGTGTCTGCAGTTCTTGTAGAAGAAACCTAATAATATTGTGACATTACATAGATGGGGTTTACTACTGCTGTTTCCTACTAATAATCTGTTTTATAATGTGTTCTTAATTATCTTAATTAAAAAGAGCTCAGGAAAAAAAAAAAATCATGTTTACAGGAACAATGCACTTATTGCCAAAAAAGCAAAGTGTCTTCCATGAATTCTCAGGAGAAAAGAGGTTTTGGATACACGGCTATATGATTTAGATCACACACTGGAAGCAGCTGGAAAGGGATAAATGTTGTAAAGAACACAGGAATTTTCAGTCCTGCTTACACAGAAGAAAAGAGGCAACAGCTCATCTTGACACACACACAGGAGAAGGTGTGTGCAGGTAGAAAAGGGTTGTTTTGGCCACAGCCTCCTGTCAAGGTGACATCAATAATTTCATGCACCCGGGCGTTGGGTTTATCACAGAATCATAGAATGGCCTGGGTTGGAATGGAGCTTAAAGCTCATCTCATTCCACCCCCTGCCATGGGCAGGGACACCTTCCCCTAGACCAGGTTTCTTCCCCCTGGACTGGCAGGAGCCTCTGTTGGGGGGCTCAGCCCCCCAGTGCCGCTCCCAGAACCCCCCACATCTCTTGGAGGTGGCAGTTTTCATCTGATCTGTATTTCCTGACTCCTCTACACCCAACCCCAGCATCAGGTCAGAATGCGGGGCACCGGGAGGTGGTGCCCAGCAATGGCACAGGAGGAACGGGCAGGAACTGATGTCCAGGAAGTTCCACCTGGACATGAGGAAGAATTTCTTCCCTGTGCAGTGACTGAACTCTGTGACTGAGACCAGACAGGGTGTGGAGTGTCCTCACTGGACACAATCCTGTGCCCTTTGCTTTGGGATAACCCTGTCTGAGCAGGGAGGTGGGACCAGATGATCCACTGTGGTCCCTTCCAACCTGACCCGTCCTGTGACTCTTTGATTCTCTGACTACAGAATTGCAGAATGTGCTGAGTTGGAAAGGACCATCAAGTCCAACTCTTAGCCCTGCACAGGACCATCCCCAAAAGTCACACCATGTGCTTGAGAGCATCATCCAAACGCTTCTTGAGCTCTGTCAGCCTTGGTGCTGTGACCACTGCCCTGGGGAGTCCTGGAGTGGAAGAATTAAAAGGTAGATGTCACACGTCTTCCCCCCATACCTGGAAGAGGATCAGCTCAAGGGATGTGCTCCTGACAGGGCAGGCAACACCATCAGCAGTGATGGGGGTCCCTCAAAGCAGGTGCACGTGATCCTTGTGCTGGGACTCGTGCCACCGGGTCTGGATCGTTGATTGAACGCAACCGGCTTCACTCTGCCTGTCTCCTCTCCTCGTGCTTTGAATGATTCATTGTCAGGTTAAAGATAAAAGAAAGCAGAGTATAAAGGTACCTTTATCTGCCAGCCCTGCTCTCGTTGGATTATGGCACGGAGAGACCCAGCTCCGTGCTGCGGCCGCACGTGGAGGGTGGGAATGCTGCTGTGGGGAGGTGCTGGGAATTGAGGGCACTTGTGCACCTTGTGCCACGGCAAATCAAAGCTGACCTTGTCCCCAGGGCAGTGAGAGGGAGGGCGAGGCTGCCTCTTGCCAAGTGGCAAAAAGAGTGAATTAACACAGCAGGTAAAATTTCCCTGCTTTTAAGTGATTGTCAAACATAATGGCAGCTACCTGCCTGTTTTCTTGGGGGATTTGTACTGAACAAGGGGAAGAGCTGCTAACAGGATCCCAGGGTTGAGGAGAGATTTGAGAGGAAGGATCAGAAGAATTAAATATGTGACATGTAGCGAGGCAAGATGATAATGAATGGGTATGTCTGCCTGTGCTGCTCAGTGCCAGCCACTTGAATGAATTTATTTAGGGAACAGAAGCAAAATAGCTGAATTGCCATGATTCTCCATCCAGAAAATTCTCTTTTTTTTTTTTTTGGTCAGAAATACCAGTTAGCTTAAGGAAAACCTTCTTTCCAGTCCCATGGGGCTGAATTGTTTCCATAGGCACACTTTTGGGATGATCTAATAGTCGCTCAAATCAGTGGAAACACTTTCTGGGACCAAGATATTAAATCCAGCTCTTTGAGGAGGAAGGGATATGATAGAGCTCTGTATATTTTGGAGGCTGGAAATGTTAAGGTGAGAGGAGGGGGTTATTTCATGTAGTACAAAGAGATCTATTTAAGCACAGAGTTGCACTAAAATAGGAATTTTTATATGAGCCATAAGAGTGTCAGATGGCTCAGATAATAATAATATCACATAAAATAAAGTAATTGTATTGTATAAAGGTTGTCAGTTTATTTGCAACACATCTAGTCATAAAGCTGATCATTTTCTGTTAAATTAAAGTTACACAACTTGCCTCTGAGCAAGAAATAAAGGGCCTGGTGCTTTTTATTCTGTATTTGTAATTTGGCTTGCTCTGTTTATTGGATTTTTTAAGTCATTAAGTGAAAGACAGAGGGCCAGACATCCACTCAATCAAAATCAGTCCATTTCAAATAAAAAAGTGAAGTCAGCCTTAGAATATTGCTTTTAAAAAAGCACTTGGGTGATGGGAGAGTGTCTCAAGGAAGGCAGAACAAGCAGCACGACTCGGCGTGGTTGGACAAGGCAGTAGGAGTGTTTTGGATTGAGAGCACTCAAGGGTCTGGACTGGAACCTAATGGGGCTCTTAGGGAGCCTGGGAACCACTTGGAGCAGAGCACTCTCTGTTGCAGAAAAGCACAGGGTAGCAAAAATTAGGTTGGAAACTCTGATTTTCATGATGAGTGCCAAAGTGGTTCCAGTTCTGTATTCTCAGCAGCAAGCCTTGTACATCTTCCATCACAGGTCATCAGTCTGGTGGCCTGCATTAAGTGGCACAGCAAATAGGCACTCATATTTTATTTACTCTCTGGAATGGGACATATATATAATTGTCAAAACTCATCATAAATTCCTTTTTTTTTTCGTCCTTGATAAACGAGTTTAAGACTTCAACCCTTCAGATCAGTGAGTCAGTAAGATGAAGTAGTAAAGCAGAGAAGATACTTATTGCCAAATGGATTAGGAATTTGAGAACTCCCTCTATATAGGCTATAAGTCCCAAATCAGATTTGATAAATCAAGTGATATTAGAAGAGATCTGCAGGGCTCAGTAGACTTAAATATTGCAAGGAACTATTACTCTCATATCCATCTCTGCACACAACAATGTGCTGTATATTAAATGGCCATGGATCAGTCTCCCCGTGCCTCTTACATATTTGAAAGACAATAGATCAGTAACTTAATAAAAAAAAAAACAAAAAAACCCACAGTCCAACTGGAACTGCATGGAGGGTGATTTTGGCTATTAATTTATGTGCACAATACTTCTGTGTACAAAATTTGCTTCCCCTCCATGGGTGCAATACAGCCAAAGCTGGAGATACCAGAACGGTGCCAAAACACGGTTTAGATCTCTGAGACCTGCATGGAATTTTCTGTATTTTATTGAAATTATTCCAGCTAGGAATGGAAGCAGGATTAGAGCGTGGTCTTTACCTGTATTTTGACAGCACAGTCAGGGAATCTGCAGTAGACCTTTAATCCCTTCTGCTCCAAAACCACAGGCCAGTTCTGTAGAGTTACAGTGAACATCTTGCTGGAAGTCAAACTCCTTTGGTTTGTGGAAACCTGCTTCAGGTTCATGTCAGTTCATGCAGTGGCACAGAGGATGGGTGAGGAACCTCTGTGTGTGTGTGACTGAAAGGACAAACTGTGGGAAAGAGACTCAGTTAAGATGCAAAGCTGCAGCTTCGGCATCTCCAGTGTTTACAGCACACGGTGCCGGGAGTTTAACACGCTCCAGTAAAGACTTTAGAGCAGCAGGGAAGGCATCTTTGTTCTTACCTGCTTTTTGTGTCTGGTGCTTCATTAAAATAAAACATGGGGCATAAATCTGCCCTGCTCTGTGTCAGCCTGTCACCTCCACCACTGCGCAGGGATGGAGGCGGCAGCGACGGCGTCGATCCGGTCTCAGCGAAACAAAACGTTTCTGGTCCCACCCCTGGGTACAACACATCCATGTCTTTGCATTTCTCCACGTGCCCGAACTCCCGGTGATCTGGAGAGTCAAGAGATGTCATTCAGCTGCTGGGTTAGAGAGTAGCTGGAGAGGTGCTGGGGATTGTGCAAGGAGAGCTGGGGCTGAGCACCTGCAACATGCAATGGGTTCCTCTTCCCTGGAAGGACTTACAGAGGGTTGATGTTCCTTTCCAGTCACCAGGTTCCTTCCCAGAAAATTTTAAACCAAATGCAAAAATTGTTTCAACCAAGTGAACTGGGTAATTCTGAGGGCCTTCGTGCCTCTTTGGGTTTTTAATGTAGCTACTCTGAACAGTTCTCTGCAGCTCTCTGTAGTTCTTGGCAAACACTTTTATCTTCTGAATGTAGGTACTCTAAATTCCAACTTGGGTGCCTGTAGTGCACTGAAGTAGAGGCCACTAACACTGTTCAAACTGGCTATGTCTGCACAGCCAGTTCAGTTTTTACTTTAACAGGGGTCTTACAGCTCCAGTCCTGTTGCCCTCCTGTACAGATATCAAAATAACAGCACTTATCCCTGATAAACCAAAGGGTTATTTCACGTCCACCGGGGGTTTTTCCACTTCCATCCTCCCATGAAGTGTAAAATGACTGCTAGAGAATCTGCTCAAAAAAGAAAGGTAAAAGCACCTTCATCAACTCAGTCTATAACCTGCCTTAATAGACTGCGTTGAATTCCAAAGACAGAATATTTCTCCCTGGTAAGTATGATCATTTTTTGTTGTATCACAACCAGGATCAGTTTGACTGAAGATATTCTCTTTAGTAGTTTCTTTTCCTGCCATTTGCCAGTGCATATGCATTGCCAGCACTTATTTTTGTGTGTCCAGGTTGTGGAGTGACAAGCAGAGATTGGCCAGGTGCAAAGGATGTGTATGTGCAAATAAGTGAATAACTCAGTTTTGGAAGTGAACCCCCTATAAAACCAGGGAAATGGTGTTGTGGTGTCCAATATAATTGAGCAGCAGGTCTGAAAGGGCTTGTTAAAGGATTCCAATGAGGCTCCAGAGGAAGGGAACGCTGCCCAATTGGACAGGCACACTTGGCTCTGAAAGTCAGGCCCTGGACATGTACAAACGTGTAGATATGATGAGCCTGTTTAAAGGGAAAGTAATTAGGAATATAGACAATCCACCTTTCTTAAATGGAATTATTGTAGTCTCTGATCCATAAATCTGACATTTATACATATTTATATGCTATTGCTTAATGAATACCTGATTAAGGAATACAGCTGCCAAGAGAATAAATTTGTTGTTAATCAAATGATACTATAAAGACAGATCATCAGACCTATTAGAACATATTCATTCAGCAGATAAATCTGCTCACTGCAGCCTGTTAGTGCAATGTGTAATGCAAATCAAATTATTCTTTAGAGCTAAACCTTCATCTTTGCCAGAATAAAAAAGACTTTGCATGGAGGCAGATGAGATGAAATCCTATATTTTTGCAGAGGGTGCATTATGTCATGTATTGAAAGTAAATTTCACCCTAATTGAACACTAAAGACAGGAATGCTTAAGTCTGTGCACTGAAGATTTTACTGTGGTATGTAATTGCCTCTCTCTTTTGTTGCCGTATCTAATTCAGTGGTATAAATTACCAGCTTAATTTTTTTCTTATTGTGTGATGTACTAATACTATTATTTTGTACTACCAAGAATTAGCAAGTGGCATTTACATTTATAGCTCCTTTCATCCAGGGAAAATCTAATAACAACATTGGTCTAAATATTACATTAAAGGGGCTGAAGCATGTTGGAGACGAAAAGACAGCCTGAGGTAGCCATGAAATGGCCACAGTATTTACAGGGATCTGTCACGACACTACAGCAACTCTCATGAGCTTTGAAATGCTGGTGCATTTCTGAGTGTAGATTTGAAGTGCTGTTTGCAGGACTGCATGTCATGCAAAGTGTATTTCGTGGAAAGTGTATTTACGCTTCAGATGTTAATGAAGGGCAGACACAGGACTTCTCACACTGTCTGTGATGAGAAGTGCCCACCCCTCTGCATCAGGCACCGATTGTCCAGCACCGGCTGGAGGAGCTCAAGTTTGTAAATCCCCCTAATGAAGAACCTGCCTATGCCTTTCCTCCGGTCCCTTGCCAAGTCTGGGCAATATTTTAAAGGGAAATGCTGCATCTGCCCATACCTGAAGTGTTCAAAGCACTTTTACACCCAGCACAACTCTTTTTTCCCCTGATCATGTCCCACACATGCAAAACTCCTGGTTACTTTGCATGAAATATAAAATCAGGCAGATGGTCTGTGTTTCCACCTCCAGCTTACTTTTACTCCCCCACCTAATTTTCCTCCTCAGCCTACTTTTCACCTGATGGGTATTTGCTGATGGTAGTAAATATAATAGTCCTGCTTTAGGTCATGTTGAATTGAAATTATTCCTGCTGGTTTTATTAGTATCCACAAAGGAAAAAAAGGACCCAAGGAGAAAGCCCAACAAGGGGACAGTTTTTGAGAAGTTCAGATTTGGGACAACTTGGTCCAGACTGTGGATGGGAAAAAACAGGTATTGTTTTGCTTCCTCTAACTGTGGAGAACTTGGAAAGTGGAAAAGGCTTGGAGAAGAGCAGGAGCAGGCTGGATTACAGTTTCATCTGGAGCCACTGCCAAGGGAGCTATGCTGGGGAAAGGGGTGACAGTATGTCCAGGAAAAGGCTGTCCTTACCCTGGAGATAACTCCAGAGGCAAAGTAAAGGAAAGCATCACGACTGCCCCTTGTTTAGTGGTTGCTCCTGGCACAGAAGAGCAGTTTCCCACTTTATCTTCTGTCCAGGATTGAATGTCAAAATCTAATCCAGTGCTTTATTAATTGCATTTATCATGTACTTTGACCATCTCACATGAAACTTACCCGTTAATTTGTCTCTGATGGCCTGACTTGCTCTTAAGAAACCTTTGGAGCTGATTCAGAAAACGTTTTTTTCGAGCCAGACACTCTGGGTAATTTCTCCTTAAAACCTAATTAAATCTTCTCAGTCTATTCCATGCGTTGCCCACAGAACTGTGGGGGCAAGGGCATGGAATTCAGGTCAGTGTGATTGTTAGTGCTGGGAATGTTCCCCTTGGAATGGGCTCTCCAGGCACAAACAGCAGCACTCAGCAATTTAGTGCTTGAGACAAATAATCCAATAAACACAATGGAGAAAATTAAGACTCGGGAGGATTGGAAATTCCTTTGTCTTCCACTGACCCTTGGTGTTCTTATCTGTGTGTGCAGATGTGTGCAGATCTGCACAGATGTGTCCAGATGTGCATGTGCACACACACTGCAGTGCTTGGAGATGGGCCTGGTGGTTTCCCAGTTTTGGGTGGGGAACAAGTTGCCCAGAGAAGCTGTGGCTGCCCCATCCCTGGAAGTGTCCAAGGTCAGGTTGGACGGGGCTTGGAGCAACCTGGTCCAGTGGAAGGTGTCCCTGCCCATGGCAGGGGATGGAACAAGATGATCTTTAAGGTCCCTTCCAACTCAAACCATTCCATGATTCTATGATCCGTTATTCTGCTCCCAAGGAAACTCCATATCCATAACTAAGCAGCTTTCCAGCACGATTAATGGGCTAGATGAAGGCTTTAGATATTCCACTTTTTCCTAATATATAGTAAATTATTCCTTCCTCTAGCCTGAGTTGAGAAGGGGTCTTGATAGTTTTTATTCCAGAATTTGCACAGAAACTTTTCTTCACTGTGAGAAGTTTCAGCTGAGGTTCATTTTTGCACCCATCAGCATTTCTCAGGTTTGCCTTGAATAACTGAAACGTTGCTGAGAACAACAAATATTAGTTTTGACAGAGTCCCAGAAGTTTTGCACACAGTGGAGTCCACCCTTGTGTCTCAGTCATGTCAAAAGGTCATTTTTGATTTATTTTTTATTTTATTGACAGAAACTGAGCAGCACTGTTTTATTTGAGAGCACAGAGGCTCAGCTGTAAGAAATTTTCAAGCCCATATTCAGAAGCATCAAATGTGTATAAACTTGGAAAAAACAAGGATTCTTCTGAAAGCAGTGAGAGACAATGGGATCAGAGGATAAGTGAGGGGTGGTTTTTTTTCTATTACTATTTTGGAATTTGCGTATCAAGAGGGAGAAATTAGCTAAAAATACTTATAAAATTCAGAGCAGACAGAAGAGGGAAGATTAAGCAGTGATTATAAGCACGCTGTCTAAGAATCAGGTCGTGCATACGCTTTGGTTATGCACAGCTCTGTGATCTCACATCACTCCCATCCATCTCCCTTCCTGTTTGTTCCATCCCTTTGTGTCATCTGGAGCTAAATGGCAGGGAATCTGTGAAAAGGCCTTTCTGCTGCTTTGCCTTTATCTATATCATCCAGTGCAGGGGGTTTCAATACCAACTGGAGTTTCTCAATACTGCTGTAACACAAGTGCAACCCTCCTTTTCCACGTCCCAGAGTCAACATGCATACAGAGTTTGGCACTGAAGTACATACAGTCTGAGGGGTTTAATACTTCCAGCTCAGTTTGGAGTTCCATTTCAGTCCTTCTCAGGGGTCCCACTGTGCTGAGTGGGCCGGATCAGGAGATGGGCATGGATTTCTCACAGCTCTTGCACATCAGGGTGGAGCAGAGCAGGTGCCCTGTTTCACTTAGCTGGGATCCTCATCCCCATCCATCCCACCTGAAGGTCACAGGGAATGTTTTCCCTCGCTGTGGAGAAAAAAAGACGTGTGGAAAGGCCCGGGAAATGCCCCATTAACAAGTTTGAGCAACTGATTGAATCCACGGTGATGATAATCATAGATGTAGCAAAGTGACTGGAATTAATGCACCATCTGAACAGTTCTGTGAGGTTTGCCTTGATGTTCCTCATTTAAAATGAATCTCTCTAGACCTGAAGGCTGTTTGGAAACAGCTGATGGGGTCCATAATGAGGATTCCAATCTTCAAGTCTCCAAACTGAAATTAGACATATGTCCTGACATGTTGTCATTAATTTGAGCTGTTAGAGCTGTAATGGGTTTATTTGGCTGGCATTTTGAATAGAATTTCAAGGGAGACAGGCTTTGCTCCAGGAGTCAAGTTGGGGAAAGGCCGTGAGCAGCCGTAATTTCAAAGGCTAATTTGAAAATGCTTTTCTCAACAGGACTTATCTGAATTGCAAGGTTACTTGAAAACGTGGTATTATAATAGTTAATCTCATAGCTGGAAAAAACAAGCTGGGGAATATTCAGTGGGATTTTCCAGGTACTAGTATGCAATTCTATCTTGACTCCAGGTAAAATGCAATAATAAATAAATGCAAAAAGTAAAAGTGATACATTCATTCTACTCCCTCTATACCATGTCAGTGTGTAGACCAAAAGCCCAGCTCCAAACCAGTTTTCTACTCCAGTTTCCCACTGAAACGACTTTTAAGCACTGACTAGAATGATCTGGCTGAGTGTTTTAACCCCACACAGGGTGGGTTCAGTGCCTGGTTTATGTGAGTTTTAAACCCACGAAGTAGGGGATGGTGGCCCTGCAGGCCCCTCAGCAACACAGCTCCATCACAAGCCACTTCAGCTTCCCCAGGGCAGTGACTTCAAGACCCCAGCTGTTTATGGCAAAACTGCAAATGAGAAGCAGAATCAGATGCGAGCATGGCTGAGTTAAAATTCTATGTTTGCATCGAGGTGAATTTGAATTTTCTGGACTGCAGTTCTCTGGGGCTGACAGTTAATTGGTCGCTTGAGACATGGTGTTTTAGTAATTTACTGTGTACCATCAGGGGAGTGAAAAAAGACCCGCAAGGGAGGGAGGGAGAACCCTTGTCCTGGCAGTTTCCTTAGAGCAGAACCGAACTGGTTCCTCCAAAAAGCCCTCTCCCACTCCGGGGCCCACCCACAGTGGTGGTGAGCCTGTCTGCTGCCCCACACCCCACAGAATGTCCCAAAATGAGCCACACTTAGCGCGAAACTATTTGGTTTATTATGCATCATTGAAATCCCACAGTCTTTCTAGGGCCACTCTGTGGGGGGATGTCTGTCACCATTAGAAGAAACTCAATTTAGGAGAATGTTGGTTTTGAAGGGTAAAATGTCACCGATGGTAGATTTTTAACCCAGTGCAATTTAGCAGATATTCAATACTTTTATTTCCTTCTGCTGACTTTAAACAGCGGAACAGGAGGCGATTTGCAGAGATTAAACAATATTCTGCCCACAAATTAAAATCAATAACTTATTTATAGGGCTGCTGATGCTCCCAGAACAAAACAGTCCTGCCAAGTAGCTGTAAAAGCCCTGAATCAAATGTCATGTATCTGCAGCCCATTTGGCTGTCTGTGACTGCAGATAGAACACAATCCATCCAGTCATTCTATCACTGGATAATCGCAGTACATAAATAAATATGATTCCTGAACCAAGCAGTGCTGGTGGCTGGTTTCAGATCTATGCACTGTCCGGTTGTTTCCCCCCATATATCATTGTTAAACCTAATATTATTCAATGGGATTTTTCAGGAATCCATTTCTTTTCCTGAAAGGGGGTTGGCCAGATGCTACACTGTGTTTTAACCTTCTGTAGATGCTCAAAAGAGCAAATCACTCGGGGGTAGTGGGAGCACGACAGAAGATCGAAGCCCTGTAATTATTTTATTCCTATTCCTTCTGACAAACCACATTCATGTGGCTAGAAAATCCCTTGGTTCATTTCTTTTGTCCATCCTTCTGGTCACCATTCCTCTTCCTCGGGGTTCTTTGGCTCAGAGTGACCTTTTTTGGGTCACTGGTGCCTCCTGGAGCCTTCGCTGCAAATCTTGGTGTGCAGCATTTCCACGTGGAGTTCTGGTTTCTGAAGACAAGCCATTACATCCGAATGGTTTGGAAAGTTTTGTCTCTGAGTTCTGAGATGAATATCTTGGATAAGGGACATGTGTTTTCAGAGTAGCTGTTTAAAATAAGAACCATATATTAAGATGATGCCTTTGGTGGCCTTGCTGAGGTTTTTATACCTGGCACTGCATTAGCATTCATTTCCTAAAGACTGTCCACCCTGGGATTTCTCCCGAAATACCAGTAAGTTCTTGAGTGTCCAGGCCATGGTGGTGGTGGGATAGAAAAGCCCCAGATTTTAGGGTCTCTCTATTTTTTCAGGCTGGGACCACTGTAGCAACACTTTCTATGAGTTGGAGCTGAAGCAGATACATCTTCAGGTTCCTGTGCATCAGGGTTTCGTCTTTCACTCCCTTTATCTCTGCATATATGTGATCTTTAGGTTTACATATCTGCTCTGAGACTGATAAAACAGAGTAACTTTCCCATCCTGTTTTCTTCAGAGCCCTCCAGCTTCCTGCCCTTTCCTTCTCTTCCCCCAGTGTGGGAGCACTGGGCAGCCTCAGCTCCTCCTCCTTTAGCAGCAGCTCCCGGCAGCAGGGCAGGGACAGAGAAATCTCCCTATTCCTGCTGAGAAAAATCAAGGGAATGGCAATGGGAGGAGAGATGAAAATAGATGCAACACAAATTGTCATTTTGCAAAATGACTTTTTACTCGAGCACCCCTCTGAATACACTGTGACACAGTACAGATGATTCTTGGCCCGTTAAATAACAGTTTTCCCCATATTTTTTGCTCTCGAGCTGTGCCTGACAGCTTTATTGCATGCAGACTGGCACATTATGAAAAGAAAAGTAAATAGGGCTGTGGAATCATGGCCACAGTATTCCTGTTTAAGGGGAAAACAACTCTTTGGTTTTACCACATGTTTGAAAAGAGGAGACAGTTCTCCCTTGGTGTTTTATGGCAGTTCCCCCTCCCACCTCCCCCTTCCACCTTAAACAGTCTGGATTTGTTTTGCTTGTATAATTAGGCAATAGCAGCTGATCAAATTGGAATCAGCAGCATTATATCATCCCAAAAGCTGCCTGGATTGATGGACAAGAGGCAGCAGTCTGTTTATTTGCCAAAGCCACAAGCGGGTCTGCCTGTGCCACGCACTCAGAAAAGTACATTACCCTCAGCTTTTTTATAATTCTTTGAGAGTAGATACACTGCTAAGGCACTTGAACTCTATTATGATGTCAAGCTTCTGCTATTTTCTATTATCCTTTGGAAGAAAGCAAAAGAAATCCCGTACATGGTTTCATGAAAGAGAATCTATTCTTTGAAAATAATTGTGCCCACAGCCCTTAATGCGCCATCGAACCTACACAAATTAAAAGAACCATTATCAAAGCCAGAACAGTATTTATTTAGGCTCAAGCATCTCTTTGCTAAATAATTGCAATAATGGTGCACAGCAGCAGTGCTGAAAATGTGTTTTACTGACTTATTTCCTTCCTCAAAAATCCTGCAAGAAAAGATACAGATATCTTCTTCTATCAGCCGAGATTTGGATTTAATGACTTGCCCTCTTTCCTCCCAGCCTTTTCTGTCTGGTCAGTTAAGAGCTGCAACTCTTTTTTTTCCCCCATATATATCACCCTATTTTTGCCCTCAATTGCTCACTATTATCTCCTGCTGGGAACATCTTCTGCATAACATCACCTGGTACAGCTGTGGGTGGGAGACACCCCAAGGATGGCTGTGCGTGAGGATGCTAAAAAACCCGAGGAGGTGACATCCCACAGAGCCAGGAGTTTTTCCCTGATTTGATAGAGACTTAGAGACTGTGCTTTCTGATTCAGCCACATCCCTTCCAGCAAAGTAGTTTAAATTGTCTGCAGGAACTCCTATGGAATTAGAGTTGAATTATTTCATGAGGGTTTAATTTAGATTAGAAATTAGGAAGGGATTCTTCCCTGTGAGGGTGGGGAGGCCCTGGCACAGGTTGCCCAGAGAAGCTGTGGCTGCCCCATCCCTGGAAGTGCCCAAGGCCAGGTTGGACGGAGCTTGGAGCAACCTGGGCTAGTGGAAGGTGTCCCTGCCCATGGCAGGGGTTGGAATGAGATAATCTTTAATGTCCTTTCCAACCCAAACCAGTCTGGGATTATATGACTCTGTGATACTGGCACAAGACACAGAGCTAATGTGTGCAGGGACCTGTTATTTGTTCACAACCTGATTAATTTACCACCTGAATTATTAATACTTGAAAATATTTCTTTGCTTTTGAAGTTGAAAAGCAAAACGAGTTTTTCTTGGGGCCTAACCACTCACCCAGGTGTTTCAGTGCCCCTTCAGCCTCCAGTGCCTGTGTGGACAAGTGGATTCATGAGCAGGGGAATGAAGGCAGCCTGACCTCCTGCCAGCTTTGGTGGCTCAGAAGGGACAGGCTCAGACTCTCCTGGTTTGGATTTCTTGGTGCCTGATAGGAACTGAACTCAAGATGCTTCAGCCCCAGCAGAGCTGCCGGTGGGATGCATTTCCTTACCCTCACTCCCTGTTTTAATGTATGATTTAGGAACTAATATCTTGGAAGCTTGTCACATTTCACCACAGGTGAAATGGTCCACGGTCTTGAAAGACTGGGTGTAGGGAAGAACTCAGTGTTGGACAAAAGGACCACAGAAGCTTTTTTGCTTAAGGAACTCAGCTGAAAACAAGCTTGTCTCCCTTTTATACCCATCACTCTTCTATCTATAACACAGCTATGGTACCTCCAGAGCTAAAATGAGTAGAAGGAACGGAAGAAAGAAATTTTGTTCTAAAGGAGATTTCTGTAGGCACAGTAGTGCCAGGGGTCATCATGGTTCTCTGCTGCCTCCACACCCCAGCTCCAGTTGCTGCTCTTTCCCTACTAAAAATCAGTTTATTTGCCTCTCACAAGACACTTAGACACTGGATGGGGCAGCAGAACGGGGAAAGGGCTGCAGGGCTTTGCTGGAGCACAGACACCAGCAGAGAGAGATGTACAGGAAGATTAAATTTCCTTGGGAGAAGCTGTGCCTGGCCTGGCTGGGGGTCTCGGGTTCATTTTCATAAAGGCCAGATTTATTGTGACATTACAGGGAGTATTTTTCTCTTGCCTGAGATGAGGGAGAACAAGCCAAACCTCAGCATTCAACTAAACAGGTTCTTTCCATTCAGCTGTGTAAAAGGTACCTGATACACTTGTAAATATGAGAGAGAAAATGGTGTCATCAGCCTGTAATAAACTATTCCAGCCTCAGATTGCCATCTGTCAATGATATTGTAGCTCATTTTCTTTCAGCAGAGAAAGTGAGCTTATTTTCTTTAATCTCCTGATAAATTACTCCAGTTATTTACAGCATTGGATTTTCTTTAAAAAAAAAAAAAAATTGTGCTGCAGCCAAGGGAATTATTTGACCAAATAGGGCCTTTTTTTGCCTTTGTTTCACTGCATTAGCTTATTTTTAAAGAGCAAAGAAAACCTTAGCTGATGCTTTGTGGAGGCTGCTATGAGGTTTTTTACTTGCCAGTTCTTCTGTCTCTGCAAAAAAAATCCCATGATACAGAATTATCAACCTCACACCCTTTAGAAGTTATAAAAACCCAGACAACCCAAGTGACTTATAAAAAAGTTAATTTTTACACCATATTTTCATGTTTTTATTTGCTCCCTGTTCTGAGCCTCAGCTCATTGAAAATTCTCTATCATTTGGATGCTGCCAGGATAGAAACTTTCTGAGGGAAAGCAGGGCTTGGCTGTCACCTCCAAGAACACAGACTCCAAATAAAATGCCCAAAGGCCCCGAGCTGGCAGCACTCAGGGGCACCAGGCACACAGTCCTAGTTTTAGGGCAGATGCACAGCAGAAGAAATGGAGAAAGAAAAAGTGGTTGTGGTGAAGGACAGTGGCTCTGTTTGCCTGCTGCTGGTCAGGGATGTCTCTCCAGCTGACAAGAGCGGTGTGAGCAAATAAAACCACTCACCGTGGGCACATTCCCCTCGATCATTTCCGAGTCCTTCTCGGGGAGTGTGTTCCTCACCGCACACACACAGCCTGCATTTAGCCAGCCGAGGCAGGAGCAGGAATTCAGAATTTTAATTACACTCCAGGGACTCTGGTGAGATCAAATCCCATATCCTGATGGAAGCAGGCAGGGAATACACCTGGAGGCAGCCTCGTGCAGCTACTGATGTGCAGCTTTGAAAACAGGGGAACATTTCCCCGCGGAATTACTCCTTCCTAAATATTGCAACTTCCATTTACTGAAGCGGCTGGCGCTGGAAGAAACCTAAAGAATCAGCTCCAAAGCCCGTTATTCTTTCCACTACCAGCTAATGAATTTTCCCTCTGCCCTTCTACATTAGTTTTCTTTCAGCAAGAGACTCTTTTCATATTACTTTCAGCTATCTGTGGTGTTGGGGCTTTGATATCTCGTTAGTACAATCTGTAAATACGGCTCTGCAGACACCGCTCAAGGGCAGACTTTGACCCTGAGCGCTCCGGCGGCTTCTCCTTTAGAAAACACATCTACAAAGGGCTGTTCCGAGGCCGGGGCTGGGGCTTCAGCAAAGAGTTAATGTGAGAAGCGGGATGTGATGGTGGCCAAGCTTATCCCTGTCACACACAGTTGTTTTGGCTTAAAAATGCTCTATTATGACAAAGTGTTGCCAGCTCTCACAGTTCTAATGCGGTTCACACGTTACGTTTGTTTGGGCTTTTTCCCTTCAAGTCCTGGTTCCTGGAGTTCTGCCAGGGTGAGAAACTCAGCTTTTTGTCCCACCCCTAGAAGGAAGTTTCTACTTCATGGTTAAGAACAAAGGCTTCAAAAATACGATTTAAATTCATTTTAAAGACTCAAAAAAGCAGAAGATAAATAACGCCGCACGTATTATTTTTCTGAACAATAATACCTCATGTTTTTGTGAGGGTTGGCTCGTGACTTCAAAATGCTGGTGGTTGGCAGCACTGTTGTTATAATTTGTGACTAAGCTTGATTTTCTTTGGTTTTGTTGTTGTTATCAGTCATATCTACATCTACATAATGTATATATTCCAAAATAAACACATGTAACTCACATGTTAGGAACTGGTTCTGTTTATCTCTGTGGAGAGTTACACAGACCACAGAGTCATTAAGGTTGGAAAGGACCTCCAAGGCCATCACATCCAGCCCTTGACTGAGTACCACCATGTCCACTAAACCATATCCTAAATTGCCACATCTACTCGTTTTTTGAACACTTGCAGGGAGGGTGACTCCACCACTTCCCAAGGCAGCCCGTTCCAGTGCCTGACCACTTTTTCAGTGAAGAAATTTTTCATAATATCCACCTTAAACCTCCCCTGACGCATCTTGAGGCCATTTCCTCCTGTCCTGTTGCTTGTTACTTGAGAGCAGAGCCCGACTCCCATCTGGCTGTGACTTTCAGGGAGTTGTAGAGAGCAAGAAGGTCCCCCCGAGCCTCCTTTTCTCCAGGCTGAGCCCCCCCAGCTCCCTCAGCTGCTCCTCATAGGCCATATCATAGAATCACAGAATCATAGAATCAACCAGGTTGGAAAAGACCTCTGAGATCATCCAGTCCAAACCTTGATCCAACCCTGCCGTGGTTCCCAGCACTGATGCCACATCCAGTCTCATCTTAAACACCTCCAGGGACAGTGAATCCACCCCATCCCTGGGCAGCCCATTCCAATGGCTGATCTCTCTCTGTAAAGATCTTCCTGATCTCCACCCTCCACATGCTCCATAATACACAGTATATGCATTTATATCCAGACATCTAGTCTAGATACAGTGTTAGTTTAAGGAAGGGGGAGAAGCAGCAGGCCGGAGTCATGGTTGAAATTTGAACATGGTGTCTCTGGGTAGGTGTGTAAAAGCAGGTGGGGAACTTAGACCCAGCGAACATCTTCCTCCTCCCCACATCAAGCTTATCTACTTCAAACTTGCTCAGGAGGACTTGTTGGGCTCTTCACACTAATTTAAAGATTGCTTTACTTTGTTTGAAGTTGGAGATGTGCTGGGGCAGGGTGGATGCCATCTCAGGCAGGACATCAAGGGCTGATGAGCAGCTCCAGAAAAAGCAGGCAAAGCTCTTCACTCTCAACATCTGGCCCCAGGACTGGGGGTTTTTACACTTTGTTTTAATGAGTTAACCTTGTAAAGTTTGGGTTTATGCTGAATGAAATGCTATCCACCATAAAACATAAATCTTGACATCCTTCAAGGCCAGGTTGGACGGGGCTTGGAGCAACCTGGGCTAGTGGAAGGTGTCCCTGCCCATGGCAGGGGGTTGGAACGAGATGGTCTTTAAGGTCCCTTCCAACCCATCCTGTGCTTTTGTGATTACAGGGCTCAAACAGCAGTGGCTGGTTTGGCAAACCCTCCCTGCTCAAGGGCTGGGGCAGTTGTCAGGTTCTGCCCCCGGTACCATCCTGGCAAAAGGGCACCCAAAGGAGAGCGTTGGCAGAAGAGAAACAGGACTCAGTGTTTGGTTTCCTTTTCACAGCTCCTCCTTCCTTCAGCTCCAGAAACTTCCCTCCTCCCCGTAAAGAACCCAGACAAAACAAAACCACATGTATCACAAACATCTGTATTTACTGATGCTATTGAAAAGCAGAATATTTTAGTACAAAGCATATTTCAGAAAACTGCAGCACTCTGAGCGGGATGTTTAACACAGAGTCTCTTCCATGTTGAAAATGCAGCATTTCCAGCGTGAGGGAATCTCTCAGTGCAACACCTGGTGAGGGGTTTTATATCAGCAAAGCCTTGGCACTGCATCAGTGAGCAAAATCTCTTCAGGAAGCACACGGAACTGTGCAGAAATAGTAACAAGGAACCAATAATCGTAATCCCAAACAATCTGAACAATCAGGGCAAAGCAGCACTTACTCCACTGAGAACTTTTTGTGAGTGACCACAGGGAGAATAAAATGGGTCTGTAGATATGGAAAGTGCTGTGGCACAGTTCTGGCACTCACTTGGCCCAGGATATTCAGCTTTGCCCAGTGTCAGACACGATCAGGCCCTCAGAGCTCGTCTTGCTTTTGCAAGTGGCTTTTGCAATTAACCACTTGTTTTATTTTCTAATCATACAGTTTACAGTTACATCTTCCAGTTTCAGGACTTTCTGAAGCCCAACTTAAATATTTGCCTGGCTTCCAAGCCTCCCAGGAGTCCCCTTTCCGATCCTTGTGGCACACGATCCGTCAGTTCTCCACGTGCTCCTTGAACCAGCAAACTGGTCCACTGCTAATAAACCCTCTGCAAGAGCCAACAGAGTCTGTCTGGTGCCTGCAGAAATAATATTGGAAATTTGATTTACAGTTTTCAGAGCCTCCTAAGGATTACATCTCAAAATTAAGAAGGGGAAACATATTTTTAACAACTTGGAGGATGAATAGAAACAACTGAGTGTTTGCGTTTCTTGCTTAACCTACACCTTTGCTCCTCTCTGTCTAAACATAGTCTTGGTACTTCGTTATTTCAGCCTGGAAAATTCCTGAAGGTTGACTAGCTGGAAATAACAATTAGTTTAAGTTTTTAGATTGACAGTTTTTAGAACTGATTTCATCCTACAAAATTAACCCACTTGTCATTGATGCTCTTGGTTTTGGTAAAATTCCAAAAAATTTAATCTGTCTGTCTGTAAAAATTTGGATCAATAAAGAACTATTTCAACTAAATAATTTCTTCATTTTTCATTATAGGCACTTGATTTTTTTTTTTCCCGAGGATTTATTTTTATGCAAACGTCTCGATAAAAACCATTACATAATTTCAGCCCTGAAAAGTAAAAGAGGGAACAACAAGACAGTTCAGACAAGGGCACTTCCTTGCCCTGTTGAGCTCAGCCTCTGCTCCCAGAAAGAGCACTACTTCTGCTGCTTTTCCTGTGGTTTTTTTTCTTGAAGTAAGAAATTTTTTTCTAGTTTTCTACACACAATACCAAGAGCTGGCTCCTTACACATCAAACACCTGGCTGGCAACAAGGAGCTTGAAAATCAATGCACAGCCTAAATAACATAAATACTTGCACTTTAGGTGTTTTGAGTGAGAGTTTTTTTAGAGAAATGTTAAGATTTTGAAGGACTGTTGGCCTCCAGATGTTGGTTATTCTGTAATAATCTAAAAAAGAGACTCAGGCCTTTTATTTATCTGGTAGGATTTCTAATACATATGTGAATACTGAAGGTAAGTAACTGTGTCCAGCTCCATTTGGAGAGAAATTCACTGCTGCAGCAAAGGGTTTCCATCATACTGCTGTGATTTGATAATTTCAGTGCTGCTGCTCAGGGACTCCACAGCAAAAGCTCAGAGAATTATCAGCTAATAGCTCCTGAAGGCCTGCAGCTGATATTAGAGTTGAACTTTTATGAAACCGGATTTTCTACTACAAAGCAGAAAAAAAAAAAAAAAATAAATATTGAATCTGTGCTAAATGAGAAATGAGTTCTTCTGTTTGCATGGGAACAAGCTTCAACACTTGCCCTGCCAGATCTTGGCTAGCAACTAGCAATATTTGGCCAGTCCTGTTTGCAGGGCTGGTGCTGCCATGGCTGGAAAAATGTCCTTGGCTTCTTGACTGCATGGATGCAACCAGAGAATCCCAGAATGGTTTGGGTTGCAAGGAACCTTAAAGCTCATCTCGTTCCATCCCCCTGCCTTGGGCAGGGACACCTTCCACTAGCCCAGGTTGCTCCAAGCCCCGTCCAACCTGGCCATGGACGCTTCCAGGGATGGGGAATCCACAGTTTCTCTTAGAGTTGTGGCAGGGCAACTGAATAGTAAAGATTCCGGAAAAATGTGACAGCTACAAGTGGTGTGACCAAGAGTTAAAATAAGAAATAGTGTACCCACAATGGCTGAGGGGCCAATAAATTCTTGCTGCACAGAACCTTGATTCAAGGTTTGTGGCTGTGAATGAGAGAGGCTTATCCCTTCTTTCAGAAAGCTCAGGGGCAGAACTTGTGATAATGAACAATTTAATAAAGAAAGCATAATTGGACAAGCCTGAAGAAATAAAAGGAAATAATCAAGAACTAAAAAGCTGATGGTTTATAACCTGCACTGGCACACTCTTGCACTGAGCTCAAGTACTGAGTAGACAGTGGAGACAGAGTAAGATACCCCAGTCACTGTCTTGTTGGATACACAGAATCCTGGAATGGCTGGAGTTGGAAGAGGACTTTAAAGACTCTTTCCACCCCCCCCTGCCATGTGCAGGGACACCTTCCACTGGTTCAGGTTGCTCCAAGCCCCGTCCAACCTGGTCTTGGACACTTCCAGGGATGGGGCAGCCACAGCTTCTCTGGGTAACCTGTGCCAGGGCCTCCCCACCCTCACAGGAAGAAATTTATTCTGCATATCTGACCTAAATTTCCCCTCTTTCAGTTTGAACCCATTAGTCCTTGTTCTGTCACCACAGTTCCTGGTGCAGTGTCCCTCCCTGTCTTCCCTGTAGGCCCCTTCACACACACTGGAAGATGCTACAAGGTCTCCACACAACCTTTTCTTCTCCAGGCTTGATATGGAGACAAAGGTGACATTCTTGCTGGCTGACAGACAAACCAGAAACTGATGCTGAATTTCTGCCTAGGAAACCCCCCAAAACCAGGTGAGAAAGGCCTTTGAGACAAGACTGGATATTTTGACAGACCTTCTCTTTTTATATATCAGTGGTATATGGAAAGTTGCTTCATGAAAGCATCACACTGCAAAACCAATTACCTCAGTGCCACAGTGTGTCTGCTGGCATTTGCGTGCTGCTTTTGTCACTGGCATGAAGAGAATAAATCACACACCACATGATACTTTAATCACTCCCGTTTTCTAGAAGAGCTCTTAGTAAGGTAAATGAAGCACGATGAAAAGCCTTTTAGCTACCTATTAATACCTAAATTCTCTGTCTGGGAGAAGTTGCTCAGTCCACAGGGAGGTGTTTGAGCAAGAGAATGAGGAACTGTTTGCAGCACCCACATCTCACCCTGTCCCAGCAAGGGGAGACTCCAGGTCCTGGCAGTGGGAAACGACCCCGAGCCTGCAGGTATCCTGATGGCTTCATGGAATAAATCTAGACTCCAAGATATGGGCATTCTGGTGGCTGTGATCATTCTCTTTTTTCATAAATGATAAAGTGCTTGTCCAGTCTGTTCACAATACAATTAGAAGAACAGTCAGGAAATCCCTGCAGTGTCACAAAGCTGAGCAGGGAGGCATCTGAGAACTGGGAGACACCTGGTTTGTCCAGAGCAGAGAAAGGAGAAGAAAACCTCACAGGCTTGCCAACTTCTGAAAGGTCTGCCTGCATTGCAGAGACAAGCTGTGAGTGAGGGCAAAGCTTTGTAGACAGAAGTAATGGCCTCTGTTACCTATTTATGTGCCAATTAATACAGTGTAAAAAATTAACAGCGTTAAAAAAGCCTGGTGAGATGTTAATTAAGTACAGAGGGTTTTAGAGTGAGGTGTTGCTCCAGGGTGCAACTGGGAGAACACTTCCACAGGGTGTCCTTTATCCCATGAGCATTTTGAATGTTTCCTCCCAGTCTCAGAAGTCTGAGTTAACCAAAGCAGTTTGATGAAGTTCTGGCTGCAGCAATATCATGGTACATCTTTCTTGTGGTTTACATTTAATCTACTGATTGCTCCCAGTCAGAGCAGAGAATTTCAGCTGCGGTTACAAAAACATCGGATCATACAAAAGACAAAACCTGCTCGTACTTTTTCTAATTTCCAAGTTTTTTCCAAGTTCCTCTGGTCACTGTGAAAAGTGAAATCGTCATCTTGCTTTCTTGCTTGTGTTGTTTAACAGAGTGCCCAGGTGGGATATGGGAAGCAGCTGTGCAGGGTTGAGGGCGGTAGTTTGGAGGGTACAACGATGTCTAAATGTAACAAGATTACAACTTAGAAATTAAGAAACTTCAGGTGGAAGTGTGGAAAAGGAACAGCTTTTTATTAACAAAATCCTAATAAACAACAAATGGTGCAATCCGAAAACTTTCAGAAGACCCAAAACCAGGTCCCCAATTCCCCAGGTTGGGGGGAGGAACCCGTGGCAATCTCTTCCCAAACCTGTGACAAAGGGAGGGGAGGGAAGGACAGAGGCAATTGAACCCAGGTGAGAGCAGGCGAGCCAGGTGTTTGTAATGATAGAAAGGATAAATTCCCAGTGAGCTGGGGCAGTTTGTGCTCACTCTGTTGCAGTGTGGGAGGACTCCGAGAGCTGGAGTTTTTTTGGAGAAGGACGACTCATCTGGATATCTAAAGGTTGGCTGGTAGAGAAATACTTAATGTTTTTAAAGTTTCTGTTTTTTTCTTTGGTGTTTTGTGCTTTTGCTATTGTAGAAGAATTAATTAGTGTAGCTTCCATTCTGCTGAAATCCTACTCTTTCAGCTCAAAAGCTCGTTTAGTCTTTTGTGGTGGCCTGCATTAAGGGGAAGGTTTAGGCAAGTTTGCCTTGAAGCCATGAGGATTCCTGAGCCTGTATAGCCCTCCCTACCTTTGATGCAGCTTATGGGCTGGTACCCAGTAATATTTACCCTTCTGTGCATCTAATTTTTCAAAAGGAAAGAGTGCTGGAAGGAAATTACCTCTAAGTCTAACTTATTCCAGGTCAGCTTGGTTAATGCAAGGGAAAATCTAGCCTGCAGCAAAGTCCAGTAGGGTCTGAAGCACAGAGGACCGGTGAAGATAAAACTATATTTAAAACTAGCATGCTTTTGATCATCAGAGTTCCCATCCTTTAAGTAAAATCCCTCCAAAACCCCAAACAAACCCTGCCAGCTTGTGTGGGAGTTGGGGCACTTGAAGCCTTCTCTGAGTGCCTTGTCTTGTGGTGCTGCAGGGGGGTCTTGGAGGGAGGGTGCCTGTGGGTTGCTTTCAAGGAAGAGGAAAACTTTTGGATAAAGGGAGGTGGCAGGGAAAGCTCCAGGCTGGGGGGACCAGGGCAAGGGTGGTCTTGTGGAAGTTGACGTGTCATATGTAAGATGGAAAAAGTCCTGTCAGAAATGGACTTGTGAAGAGAATGAAGAAAACAGCCTAAATGCTGTAAAATCAGGAGTGTTTAATGTTGTTTAAACATGTTTCAAAATGGCTTTTTGTAAGTTTTTGCTAAGTCACTTTCTTCTTCCCAAAAACCCCTTTGAAAACTGTTATCTTTACTCAGGAATGTGCTGGCAAGATATCTAGAAGTTTTCTTACTGGCCTTTGTTAACCCTTTCCTATTGGATGTTAACCCTTACTTGTTATTGGTGGATTCTGTAAACCTTTACAGATTCCTGTTGGTGTTTTCCTGATCCTCCATGGTCCAAGGACCGTGGTTCCTGGGGAACTTGCTGGAGGCTCAAAAAGGGCTTCCCCAAGAGACATGGGGGGCTGTGTAGGTTTGGCAGCAAGACAGAATTTTGTCAGTTTGGTTTTTCCCTGACCATGGCAGCGGGTTGGAAATGGAGGGTCCTTAAGGTCCCTTCCGATCCAAACCCTTCTGAGATCCTCTGGTAAAAAGCAAACCTGAGAAGTCCTTGTATGTAGGGAAACGGTGGCAGGAAAGAGGCTTCTTTCAAAAATCCCCTCACAGTTCTCCTGTCTTTGTTTCCTCTTTTACAGCTGTACCCATTTAGTGTCTGTTCAAAGAAAAAGTGGTTGTGTTTTGGGTTTTTTTTTTTTAATGTCAATGTTCTCAGGAGATCTGGATGAATCTACCTGAAGGTTGTGGCTCCCCATGAATCCCACCATATCTATTGAGTTGGGAAGGTGATTCTGTGCCTTATTAGACAGGATAAAATGGAGAGTTAGTAAAAAAAAAATCCAAAAATAGAGAACTTATCCTTTGAATTCGTGTTTTGACTTGGGGGATTTCATCTTGCTTCTAAGCATGCTTGGTGGTTTTTTTTCTTTCTTTCTGATGATCTTTCTAGTAATGAGAATACAAGTTATTCAAAAGGGTTTATAAAGGTTGACAGTGAATTATTATTGGTCTATTGGGTGTTTAAATTGCAAATATTATACTTGAAGTCATGCTTTAGAAGCAAGATCCTCTTGAAAGATTTATGGCTACGGTTACTTGGACGGTAATAAATTTAACATGGAATACAAAGCTGTATCAGTCACGGCTTTCCTTACTGGATTGCTCCTTGCACTGGTTGTGAGAGCTGCTACCTGTTCTTGAGTCTTCAGCAGGTGTGTGTGAATGCATGATACTGGCAGGACAAGCCCTTGGAAAACTGTGGAAATCATTACTTAACACACAAGGAGTGAAAAATGGTGTGTTTATGTTTGTCTGGGGCTCTGCTTGTGGCAGCAGTTCTGCTCTGTGCCCACACAAAGGGGAAGAAGAAGAGGGTCAGAAGTGAGTACCAACCTTTAGAATTAACAGAATCATGCAGGTTGGAAAAGAGATATCCAAGATCATAAAGACCAACCTTCAAATCATGCCCTTTACAGTCTTCCAGATACACTTGTGGGAGCAAAAGCAGAGGCAGAACTAAAACCACTTCTAATGTAAGATCCACTACCAGCTGTGTGAGAGGCAACTTATTTTTATTATAGGCTGGCTGTGCTTTTTGGGTGTTTCCTTTAGAAGGTGGTTGAATTTACTCAGTATTCAGCACCTGGAATTCACTTGCTCGTTGCAGTTCTCTTGGAACTGTGGTGGCAGTGGCTGATCAGCTGCAGCAGGAAGCACATCCCCATCCAAATGATTCCCCAAACCGCCGCATGAGCAGCGGCCCTAAAATCCCATCTACCCTCAGTAAGTTGCTCAGTAGAGGCATCTCCTGCCTTTCCATATCCACACATAACAAAAGTAATCAAAGTTGCCTTTCTATTCATCTTAGTGCGTTTTGAGGTGTGATTTACAGCACATCTCTGGTGCTCTGCTCCCTTCTGAAATAATTAGGAGATTATTTTGGTCAATACGACTGAACGATGATTTAATGCTTTTCAATGGTGAGCAGTGTTAGTGACTCTTTAAGGATTAGAAGCTTAATGAAATGCACACATCAGGGTGGGGATTTAATCTTTTTCTCATAAAAAAAAATCTTCACAACAAGATAATAAACCATAGGAGCAAAAATCATTTTGACAAACCTGTCTAGCTTTCAGGCTGTGCAAAGTCTGAGTTAATTACCTGTGGGCCCCTTCTGTTAGACAGGGGATTATTGAAAGGGCAACTTCCAGGAAAGGTGGAAAGTTCCCATGTAGGCAGTTGCAGCTTTAAGGCTGGGAATGAAGAGCTAGAAATCTCCCTTCCTTGCATGCCAAGAGATGTATCCTCAAATATAGCAGTGTGTGTGTGCCAACAAGCAATTTTAAATTTTCTGGTGTTTATGTTTAACAGAAATTCTCCAATATCATGCTGGAAGGAATTACCCTTATGCATCAGCTGGGTTTCAACCAGTTTTCAAAATTTAATAGCTACTCATTAGCAACTTGACTAGTCTGGTAACTTCTTGACCAGTCTGGCAGCTCTTTTATCTTTTCAAATAGTGTTGTTTCACTCCTGTTCTCTTCAGATTACCAAGCCAAGCTTCTCCAAGGCTGACAGAGCAGTGGAAGGTTTAATTTGGCAGCTGTCCCATGGCCTGTGTGAAAAGTTTCTGGTGTTTCAGCCCAGTTTGCAGTAGACAGAGAGGTTTTGTGTCCTGAGCACGTGTTTCCTTCTTTATGCCTGTACTGGGAGCCCTTTTTCCTCATTAACTGCGGGACACAGGTGGAGAGCATCCCTCTTGTAACCAGTCCTTGTCTGAGCAACCTGTTAAACCCATGGCACTTCTTGGAAGTAACTGAGTTCTGAATGGAATAGAAAAATAAGGTGGCTGAATTTGTTTTTCTCACTGAAGTGTGCTGGGTTTTTCATATTGTTTCTTTTTTTTCCTTCAAGAGCCTTCCAAGACTCAGTGGAATTGCTTTGTAAATGGTCATAAAATAGAAACTTTCCCTTTAATGGTGGGGTTTTGCCAGAATTAATATGGACCAATGATTTAGGGTAGCTTTTATAATTCAGTATCTTTTGTCTGTCTCTTGTTCTGTTTCCCCCTTCATATCCCTAAAACATTTGGAAAGCTGGGGCTGGAAGGGGGCTCAGCATCTTTTTTTTTTGTTTGTTTTGTTAGGTTTAAATAACTGTTCAGAGAGAAATGGAACTTGCATAGGGGAAGTCTCATTTATCACTGGCACTGCTTCTAAACATGGACTTCTAAGACAGGTGTGAAGAGGATGAACAAGATTCCAGGGAGGTTGAAATGTACTTTCTTAAGGATAATGGCAAGAATTCCTAGAGAACTCTCTTGTTTCTGTAGACTGGATGCCCTCAAGCTCCTATCCTGACACCTCTCTCCATATTTCTGCCCTCCTGGTAATCAAAGCTGAAATGACTCTCAGAATTACTACATTTAAATGAACCACTTGCTGGTACTGTGATTCAGTGATGATTTTTTAAATAGTAATTTTGAGCTTGAAGTCTGTTCTGAGCTTGAGAGTAATACAGAGTATTCTGCTGGTTATCCAAGTAAATTCTTACCATTATTTGAACATTTATTCAACTTTGTGATACTGTGGTTAAAACTAAGATAATCAGGTTTTGAAATATGACTTAGAAAAGGCAAAATATATTTTTTGGTATCGTTTGAAAAACGGGACATGAATAGATGCCTTTTATCAGAGATCTGTACCAAAGCAAAAAAAAAAAACACCTCAGGAGCTGGGTTTTGCCTCTGCTGCTACAAAAAGCAAATTCCACTGTTTGTTTAATCTTTCCTTACTAATGAACTCAAATGTTGTGACCTGGGTCTGTGAATGTGCTTGATTTACAGTCTACTTGGTCTGACAAGCTGGTACTGCTGCTACCTTTTTTTGTTGCTTATTTTTGAAGGGATGTGGTACTTGAAATAGTTCTTTTCATCTTTGAGATACTCTCAGCAGCTGGGAGTGTGTGCTCTGCTAATGAGATTATGCAGCCACACTGCCCCTGCCTTTATGTTTGCTCACTGGCAGTCCTGCCAGTTTGATGTATAGAATAAAGCAGCTGATTCCAAGGGCTGTTTTGAGGCCAAATTCTTGTTTTGGGTGGGAATTAAAGGGTTCCATGAACAATCTGGCGAGTAGGCAGGATGGTAAGGATGCTGAAGTGATGCCACACGGTTTGGAAAGGGTAGAAGGAGAGGAAAGGGGGATGTCATCTTTGTAATACAATAAACAGCTAAATGAAATTGCTGGTAATGAGGGAAAACACATCTATGGGAAAATCAGGAGCTTAGTCTATCCACTAAACGGGATGGTTGGCAGGAGTAAGTAACAACCTGGTTCTCAAGTTCTTGAGGAGGAAATAATGACAAACAGAAATCAATTTTTCTTCAGCATGTCTGGCAATAAAAGCTCTTCCCTCTTCAGAAGTGTTGCAACCCCAGAAATCAGGAGGTGAAAGTACAGACCTGTGAAGAATCTTGAGAGAGCCCCACCTGCCACAGACAGGCTGCACTGGGATGGTTTCAAGCTTAGTTACAGGTGAGGAGGGGAGTTGATTTAAAGTGAGTAGCAGCACAAAGCTCCTTAGGGTGTGTTCTGCAGGATAAACCTATCTGTGGCTCTAATAATGAACATTCAGAGGGGATTGCTGGCAGAAAGCGACTTTGTGTGCTGCCAGAACTGTAGAAATTTATAGCAGCAGAAGCCAAAAAACTCATGCAAGGCTTGTGCATAGAAATCAAGGATAGGCCTAATGTTCCTAAGGGGGGTTTACAGTGTTGTAAGGTTTCAATTTGCATCTTCCAGCCACCTCTTGAAATTCTAAGTGGCCCAGTCCTATAAATACCTCAAAATTGGACACTTACAACAGCCAAAACTCTTTGCATTTTCAGACTCGTGCAAATAACCTGGAAGTGAAAAGAAACAAGGCAATTTGCCTTGAAATAGGTGGATGCCTGTGAAGCAATGCGGAGAGTTGGTCATAAACTGTAGGTAGCTGCACTTCCCTTTTTGAAATAAAGTAATACTTTGCAGGGCTGCAGAGCAGAACTAAACATCCTGGTGAATGTGGAGCTGGCTGTGTGTGCTAACAGAGGATAAGCCATGAGACAGTCCCTGTTGACAGGATTTTGGAATGACAAAAGAAACAAATTGCTGAGTCTAATGATCCTGGGCCAAAGACTTCAGTCTAGTCACAAGAAACTAAAATTACATGTGAGGAAAAGTTTTTACAAATAGGTTGCATCCAAATGCCAGAGCTCCAGGAAGCCTTGACTTCCAGCCAAGCTTTTATAAATGGGGCATGCTCTACTTAGCAACAACCTCATGGTTGAGATACAGACCCTTGGGGGGGGTTCAAGCTAAAATACCACAGAGTAGAACTGCTCCTGATCTTCAGAGATCAAGAGAGTTAAACATGTCTGAAAAGGAGGACAGTGTCTTAGCAGAGGAATTTTCTGAATGGATCAGTGCAGCTGATTGACAGATATGACTGTTAGCATGTAGAGATGGTAAAATGATGAATGAATTCCTCATTTTAGGTGGCTCCTCTGCTCTGCACAGACATGACTTGCTGGTTGTGCTGTGCATTGGTGCCTGTGTAGCTGGAGGAAGGAAACTGGGAGGTGAACAGCTCTCATCTGAGCTGCTGGACAGGGGATAACCAAGGTTAAGTGCTACAAGTAAGGTGGCTCATCCCAGGGGGAAGCCTGGAGTTTTCTGAGACGAGGAAAATCTTTTGCGAGGCACATTTTGTTGTGAGGATTGAGAGGCTGAAGGAAATGGACCTGAACATTTCAGTGGCAGTGTTGGAAAAGGAGTTTCAAAGATGACAACAAAAGTGTATTTGCTCCCTCTTTTTCTCCTGGAGCTGGGTGTGGAATGTCTGAGATGGGGAAGGATGGACTTGTAAGGGATAATGATGTTCAGCAGGTATGTTATCCTACAGATTTCTTAGACAAAGCTGGGCTGTTATTGCAGCTTCCTGCTCCATTTTTAACATATTCATCACCCACTGCCTGCTGGGAGAGGCCATGTGTGGTGAACAAAGAGAGGATTTGCCCAAAGACTGAAATTCTTGAGGTCCATGAAACTGTTCTTGCTCTTTTTTTTTTTTTGGCATCAAAATGGTGCCAATCAAGATCTCAGGTGGAGCAGCTGCTTTTTTTTTTTTCCCAGAAAGTAAAAGTTGTCAGCAAACAGTCAACTTACTGCATATCCATCAAGGTTGGCACCTACAAAGTTTCTCCTAACTCTAAAAAGAACTTTGTTTCTTTTAATTTATATGTCAGTAATACTTGTCTGGAAAGCTTTTTATGATTCTGTCAGAAAATATTCAGACAAAGAACAGCTTCAACAAATCCTTTTTTTAAAGTTTAAAATACGTGAAAAATAAAATAATTTTATTTAAAAAAAACCCCAAGTACTAAGATGGAAAAAAACAAATGATCTGTGAAATTAAATAAATGGGATTACAACACCTAAGCAATGCCAAGGGTCTTGAAATTTTAAGACAGCAGCTGTAACTTTCCCAGCAAGTACAAGGCTACCATTGGACCTGTAATGGGGACCTTCCAGCATGGCTTGAGGAATGGGAGAAAGTTTGGGAAGAGAAGGCGACTGGTCCAAGAGCAGCAAAACCATCTCAATATTTAGAATGTGCTTGGTACAGTGTTCCCACAGAAATGACTTGCATGAGGTGTCATTCAGGTTTTCCTGTCACCCCGCTGCTCGAAATTAGGGGTGTTCTGGAAGTTGTTTTGGAACTGGGAAGGGCACAAACCCTCCATACGCTGCATTTACTGTGTGCTCATCGTGGCACAACACTCGCTCTGTTCTTGGGAAGGCTTTTTCCTGTTGCTTTCCCTTCCTTCAGCACAGTGATTGAAAAAGCTTTGTGCGTTGATTGATGTCTCTGCTCGGAGCTATTGATTTGGTTTGTGGAAAATGGTCAAATAAAATAAAGTAGCTTCGGTTTGGTACAAGCTGGAAAAAAAAATCATCTTTTCCAGGCCCTTGGTGATTAGATCACACTGGGCATTTTTCTCTGCACATCCTGCTCTACCTGGCACTTAAAAGCCCTTGTGATGACTTGGCTGCAGGACCACAGTAAATAACTCAGTTGTGCTTCTGAGGTTCTTTAAAACAAACAAAAAACATTTCCCTCTTCAACAGCGAAGGACTGATACAGTGACCTGACCCTCTGCTCATCCCACTCATAAAAGCTGTGAGTGCCTTTTTTTATCGAGGCAAAATTAACTTCCTGTGTTCCAGATGTTAATGGTTGTGTACTTATTTTTTGCCTTCTACCAAAGAAACCCCAAACCCAAACAACAACAACAAAAAATCCTCACACCCCCAGACCAACCAAAGAACTCCAAAACAACAACAAACCACAAAACCACAAACAAAGCCCCAAAAAACACCACCAAAACCCCCAGACTCCCTACATTTTTCTTTTAGCTGTGAAACTGGTTACTATTATCACTGGAGACTGGAATTTTGTAATGAATTGCTGCACAGTCAGATGAATGATATTAATACCATTCTGTTTATTAAATTCAATGTGGTAACTTGAAAGAACTCCCCAAAACCCAGAGAAGTCAAACTGATACCCAAGCTGTTCAAGCTGAAAGGGTGGAAGTTTTAGGTTAGGTATTAGGAAGAAATCCTTCCCTGTGAGGGTGGGGAGGCCCTGGCACAGGTTGCCCAGAGAAGCTGTGGCTGCCCCAGCTCTGGAAGTGTCCAAGGCCAGGTTGGACAGGGCTTGGAGCAACCTGGGCTAGTGGAAGGTGTCCCTACCCGTGGCAGGGGGTGGGATGGGATAATCTTTAAGGTGCCTTCCAACCCAAACTATTTTGGGGTTTTGAGTCTGTCTCTGGGCATCTCTGAGGGCTACAGGCATTTTAAACTCAGGCATGGCAGAATTGCTTCTTGCACAGCCCAGTTATCAGGAATATGAACATACAGCTCCTCGTGACAAGGAGATATATGAAGAATCAGCCTTTTTGGACCCGAATTCTGGGGTCTGTAACCCTTGAGAGAAGCTGGGCAGCACAGGCACACTGAGGAGCAAAAGGGCTTGCAGCTCAGGGTGAGGCATTTGGGGTATATTTGCAGAGAGAATCAAGTTAAGATTGAAGCAGCACTTGGTTCCTAAAGGGCGCTGCAGGAAAAGGGAGGAGAAGTGAGGAATAATTTCTTTATCCTGTAGAGAGTTGCACAGTGGTCAGAGCTCTGTGCGGAACTGGAGCTCACATTGGGAGGATACTTCTCTGAAGAGTGAGCAGCAGGTTTAAATAACTTTGTTGACAGTGGCACAGGATGAGCTGTGCCTTCTGTGCTGGTGGCACTTTGCCACAGCAGAGCATCCCTAGTGCACTAAGCCCTTGAACCCCCATCTTTGCCACTTAAAGGCTTCGGATTGGGCATGATCCACCTCAGTGTAGTCACACAGGAGCCTTCAGCAGCAAGTGCTCTTAACCTGGTGTCACCTGATAGTTGCAGGTGGTTCTCCTGCCACCGCAATTCCATTTATTTCAAGCCTGCCCATTTGGAGTAAGAAGTTACAGTCATTGTGTCAGACACAAATGGTTGTTCTCCTGCACTGCCAACTCTTGATCTGAGTTGCTTTCCTGCTTCAATGTACTGCTGTTGTATTAGAACACTTTTAGTGGATTAAAGATCTATCATAAAACCAGTCGATTTGGCTTTCACTATAATATTAAATGCTCTTATTCTGTTTGCTGTGAAATAATTTGTTTCCTTTTGTTGTCTCTGTGAAAAGTATTTCAACAACTTAGCAGAAGAGTAAACAGACAAAGCTTTGAAATAACTCAAAATAGCAAGAATTTTTTTTAAATGAAAAGAGGAAAAAACATGGGGGGAAGCTTATTATGTAACACTTTACTGCAATGATAAATTGCCTGATTCCAGGTTTTTTTATAGCTCTGTTAATGTGACATCAGTTTATTTTTTTTGAAGTCAGCAGATGAAATTAAAATCAGGGCTTCTTGCAACTCGTGCAGTAACCTCTGCTTCATATATTTTCTCAAAGGAACTTTGGTTAATGCATTAGCATAGGAAAAACTAATAGATTCAAAGCAAGGATGGGTTTGATTTGGATGTTTCTCAATGCTGAATTCTTGTCTGTAAAACAGAGCTGTTTCTCAGCTGTAAGCACAAATGTCAGTGCTCTGTTGTGTGGGTTTGCAGCATGTCATGCAGCCTCAACCCTGTTTTTCAGAAAACAACCCCTTAATTCAGCAGTGTTGTGTGAATGCTTGAGCTCCTGTGGGTTAGAGGTGGGAGGATGTTGATGTAATAAAGAGCTTTCTTGTTAAACACTTGTTTTGCTTTGTCCTGGCGACAGGAGAACTGATAATGTCGCTGTCCTTGCTGCTTCCATCACTCTTAAGGTTCAAGAAGCTCGTGGAAAGAGAAAAAGGAGTTATCACATCAGACAGAAAAATACATCAGAAAAACACTCATGCTGCTGAGAAACCCCCAGTGAGCTGTTGGGCTGGGTGGGATGGAAAACAGTTGTGTGTTCCCCCCTTCTGCTCCATCAAGACTCAAAGGAGCACGGGAATAACAGTGTTCAACTGGTTATTCCCATCTCCCAGCTTCAGACATTCCCTTACCAAAATGCTGGTCTGAACACCCATAAATGTTCCCTGGGTAGTCAGTTGTAGGCTTGCTCCCTACAGTCACACTTTGATCTGCTCCTGGATGGGATGTGGTGTGTTAGGAGGGATCTCCCAGTTCAGGTTTTTGAATGTTACGGGTCTCTGGTTTGTTTTGGGGGTTTTTTTAAGTCTGTGTCTGCAGGAGCAGGACTATGCTATTGTCACAGCAGCTCATGGGTGAACTGAATCCCTTTTGCAGAGTGTGCTTAGGATGACTTCTTTCAACTTAATGATTTTTGGAAAATTACTTATTAGCACAGCTTTCATAAGACAGAATGAATGCAAGGTGCATATTTGCTGTGTGGGTTAAGGTACCTTGGGTGCTACAGGCTTGGCTGGAACTCCTCACTGTGTTTTGGCATCCGCTGCTTCTTTGCATTTCTGATGTGTGAGGTGTGTATTGGGTGTGCATGAGGAACTCCTGTGGCACATGGAGTTATGTACTCTGGAGTGCCTTAAACTTTATACTATCAGATAACCTGTTTTCTCCTGAATCCTTTGCTTCATTCCAGGTTGTACAATTCAGTGGATTGGTGGGTGCCAACAGATTGGGCTGCAAGGTCTGCATGTGCTGTCTATACCTGTGCTAAAAAACAGAAGCAGGAGGGGAGCATGTCTTCTGAAAACTTAGGTGGGAGAGCACTAAACAAGCAATTTGAGTGCTTGTGATAGTCAGAACCTTGAAACAGATAAAACTGTACTTTGTGCAAGTGCCTTGTATTTTCTTATTGTAGGGCTCTTCTAAGCATTGCTAAAGTGCTGTTTCTCTGCTATAAATTCCTGGAGTTAAAACCAGAGGAGCAGGCAGAGCCACCTCTCTAAGAGACCCTGTAATTACATTTTTGACAACTCAAGGCTGGTGTTTTGTCTTTTTGTTTGATGCTGGCAGGTAACTTGTGGCAAAAAGGCTTTTGAAGTTCATGCCTAATTAAGATGGATGGGGAAGGTCACAGCCCTGGTGGTGCTATTGGTTCAGGCTGCCTTCTGCCTCGGGAAGACGTCGGTGGGAAGATTTACAGGGAACTGTTCTGTGCATCCAGGATGGGAAATGTTATTTAAAAATCAATGGGTAAACAAAAGTCCTGAGCTCTGCACGGAGAGAGAGCCATTTGCCAGATGTGAGAGCCAAGGTACTTAGGGTACTTTCTTATCACAATATCCTTGTCTGTGTTGTTCTCCTCTAATTAAACACAATATGAGGGGTTTGATTCACACAGGGGAACTGGGAGGTTGCTGCTGCCTTCACAGGTGTGTAGTGTAGATGCACCCACAGTTTGATTATTAGGAGCTGATGTACCCAACGCCTCAGCTCTGTGACCTGTGCCACTGCAGCTGGATTCCTGCTGGTCCCCAGGGCAGTATAACACTGGATCTAAGTATAGGACATGAACACCAAGATAAGGATCAGGGCATGTTCCTGATCCTGAGCTGATGCTGGTCTTTTATTGTGTGCTATGTGTGAGCACACGTTGGAAAACTAAGGGAATCCCAGAACACAAGGCACAGCAGAAAGGGAAGCACAAAACAAAGTTTTGGATGACACTAAATTAGTGAACACTTTTCAGACTTTGTGCAGTGTCACTGCCAGTGGAGACACTGAGAGGTCAAACAATCTTGCAGTATTTTTTTGACTCCTCATGAAGTCTTTGAAATATATAGAAAGTGATACCTTCTCACCAGCAGAACCACAGCTAGGGAAAAATCACAGCTTTAGCAAAGCAGAGTTTCTGCTGAAATCAGTCTTAGTATTGAAATGAGAAGTATATACCACCTCCTCTGGGGGCAGGGGTGGTTGAAACCCCAAAACTCCAATGCCAACACTTTCACTTGCAGTAAACAAATCAAAACTAGTTATAGCATCAAGTGGACAAGACAGGCAGAAGATTTCTTCAAGGGATGATGTGTTTTGTGTGACTAAAGCAGGCATGGACTAATGAGCTATGGGAATTCCCACTGCTGTTGGATGGGATATAGAAAACCAAACTGAAATACATCACCTGCTGCAGTCTGCTGTGTGCACCCGTGAGTTTTTGGAGAGCAAAATCTAACCTGTTGTCTTTCTGAATAAAGTCCCTGCTTGGTTATGTTTGCAACCTCACTGCTCCTTGTTTGCTGCCTCTGCTCAGCCAGCTGAGGCTCTTCCCAAGCCTCAGAAGAGGTGTTCCTGCTGAACTGCAGAAATCTGGCCTCAAGGTGGAGAGCTCGAAGAAGGTGATGCCGTAATTTAGTTCACTCACACAGGCACCAGGAAGTGTTTTGCGCCACTTCAAAATTCCAGATAACTAGTGAGAAAACACTGCTGGGTAATGGCAATGCAACGCCGAGTTTCATCCTGGATAATTCCTCCCGGCTGGAAAGGAGGTCTGGGTGCTTTCTGAAGAACAAAAGCCCTTTTCAGAGGAGAACTGGTAACCCAGATCCAAGGCTCCTTTACACGGGATGGCTTGGTCATGCCAGAGGGATATAAGGCATATCTAGGTCTGGTGGTGGGTGGGGTGGTGTGTTAGATGAGAGAACCCTCCCAGCTTCTCCACAGAGCTCCATTTGTGCGAACTACAACCTTGTTTCTTCGTGTCAGTTTGTTATTGCTGCCTCCTACACGTTCCTTAGCACGTTGGCCCTGTCATGGTCCCTCCTGCTGCTTCAGAGTTTGAAAAATACACACTTGTGCCTGCAGGAAGAGTACGTGGTTAAACAGGGAAACTTTGGAGGTGTATTAATGAAGCTGTGGAAAGACAGGATGGCTGGTTTAGCTGTTAGCTCTCGTGTGAAGGTGTGTGGGTATTATAATTGGGTTTTATACTGACTCGCCTAGTTCAGAATAGGTGTATTCTAATCTCAAATTAAATTCTCATGCTGTCTGTGAAAACAGTTACTGCAGCAAAAAGCCAAGATTTGTTTATTATATATATTTCTCTTTAAAAGCTAGTCAAGAAATCCTTCAATAGTGTTAAAAGAAAAAAAAAAAAACCAGAAAAAAGCAGTAATATAGGTTCAATAATGTTTTAAGTACACTGTTACTGATTTTTGGAGGAATTTCAACTAGGATTAAACTAGTCCCTTTGTTTTACTTAGTCCAGCAGCACCTTGGATTGCTTAGAGGGAGAGAAATTGCAATTTTGCTCTGCTAGAAGAGGTTGCTAAATATCTAGATCAGTAGACCACCAGAGCAGAGATAAAAGCGGGGAATTAAAATCTCTGCCTTTGGAAGTCCATCAGTGATGCAACTTTCTTCAGGTTTTTGAGGCTCTTTTCAGGAATGGGAACTCAGCCCTGAGTAACACAGACAAAAAATTCTCGGTTTAAAGGTGTATTAATGGTTTGGTCTAAAACTGTATGGCAGAGGGCAGTGGCAGTTTGTAAGCAGACTTTGTAAGGTATTTACAGTGGATCTGGGGATTCCCTCCTGTTTCAAGACCTGGGAAAGAGTGATAAAGGGTTTGTGTGTGTGCATGACTGGTTTTTACTGAGCAGACCTTTGTTTGCATCAATATTGCAGCTGAGTGGGAGAGGATACGTGGAGGGACTCATGGAGTGTATTGCCCTGGATGTTCAGAATGGGGAAGCTGCCAGGAGGATGGAGAGGGAGGAGGAGGAGGACCTTTGGGATCATCACCCAGGGAATATGTTGGTTTTCTGATAGCTGTTTTGGGGGATGGATCATTGTTCCCTCCATCTGCTACACTGAATGCTCAGCTATTGCCCTATATTTTTTTTTCCTTCCTTTACCCTGAGTGCTGCTGATTCATTTGAAGAAGGGGGAGCAACAAATACATGAGGATTTGGAAAAAAGCAGGAGTGCTTGTGGTGAGATGTCCACTGGACATAGAGACTTCCAGGTGAAGCTGCTTGCAGAAGACTGGAAGCATCTCCTCTGGCCTCCTTCCTGCTCTTCCTTTTCCACCTTTCACAGCACAAATATATCCCTGTGGCTATTCACCCAGTGTGTTTCTTAGGCCCTTAAATTAACTGCTCTGACCCTCCTGTGTTAATTCCCATTGAAAACTAACCTCAGAGGAATGGTGGTTATTGGAGGTGGATATTAAATATTTGGGATAAACCCTGGAATAACTGCAGAGTTGGGGTGTTGCTGCGCTGTCAACTTTCCAGGATGTAAATGTGAGTGAATACTGGAGTGGGGAGATGAGTCAGGCCACCAGAGGAATGGCTGGGAGTGACTGAAAATATGTAGAGGTAAAATAGGCTGTAAAGAAGGAACAGAACAAAAGGAGCAGGCTTTTAAGGGCTAAGGAACAGCAGAATTTGAGAGAAGACAGAATGGGAGTTTAAAAGTGCGTGAGGAAGAAGAGTGGAGAAAGTGGAAGAAGGTGTGTTTTGGAGGAAAAAATCAAGTCATCAATTAAAGAATTAAAAATTAGGTGGAATGACTGAAGGAGTTGCTACGAAACAAAGCAGTTGTGAGGCTGAGGAAGCAGTTACTGCAAAGGACAGGTAAGGAGGGCTTAGGACCTGGGAGCAGGAATTTTCATTTAGCGAGAGTTTTCCTAGAATTTATCATGTGTGCAATATCTCCCACGGGAGTGATGAAATCTGTGTGTTCCCAGGCTGATGTGTCTCCTGGAGAGTTAAACTGCATTCCCTGGTGAGGAAAAAGGCAAAGCTGCAGCACAGCTCCCAGGGGCCTCACTCTGTCAGAGCTCCCTGGGGAAGCCCAGCACTGGGGACTCTGGGTTTGGGGGCAGGAGAGGCTGTGTGGATGAGACTGAGGTCTCTTCCTGCTGTCATCGACTTTGGGGTGGCTGCAGGAGAATTCCTGAAGTTTCCAGACTGCTTGAAAAAAACCCTGTGTTATTGTCCAGTGGCCTTGTGTCAAGCAATGGGACAGAACAGGTTTGGGGTCATCGTTCTTAAGACTAACCCTGGTCTTTAGATTTCTTCCTCTGGTTGTTCAATCCTTTTTTAAACTGCTGTAAATAATCGGGTTATTCCTTGAGAGGAGACGATATTTGCCACCTCTGTGTAGTCTTTTGCCTTGCAGTTATTTTATGGTTTAAGCAAAAATGTTGCTTCTGCAATTGGCCAGGGGATTCCGTGTTGTCACAGCCTCTCTCTAAGACCCTTGCAACCAGGCACAAATGAGATATCTCCATTGCTAATATTTATTAGTGTGCTACACTACAAAGTACTTTATAGCCTCTCTGTCATATGTTTCAAATGATTCTACTTCAGCCAAGCAAATTGTCCAGGCTTAATTTCCTAGACATCATTGTCAAAATTGCTGAAGCAGTTTAATTCTAAAGCACATATTTATACTGAGCTGCACAAATCACAGGGCCAAGCGAGATTACAAATGGGAGAGAGAAGTTTAATCAGAAATGAGATTAAATTTGAAAACGTGGTGTTAGTGATTGCTGCTGAGGCTCAGACAGGGTGTAAAGTCATAGATTTTTCTTAGCAGGGCTCAGAATAGCTCACTTGAGGAAGCTGAAGAGCACATATGCCCTTGTGCTGACAGCAGGAGAGTGCGGTGGTGGCCTGAAAACAGGGAGGCTGTTATTTGTAGCAGGTTTGCTGCAATGTTGTGTTGTGGAAGGAAGGGAAAGCGGGAGGAAGAAAATAATTCAAAAGGCTTGTCTTGGTGCCAAGTGGAGATGGGGGACAGGAAAGAAACAAGTTGGTTGGAGCTGATGCTTCGGTCTAGAGGTCTGACCTGCCTGACTCCAACACCCCTGAGGGGACTGGTGAGGGGGTGGTTTGTTTGTCTGGAGTTTTTGGGCACTGAGGGACTCAGTGGCCTTTCTTCATGGAATGATTGCACTGCTTGTGTCTCTGTCATACTCTGATAATCAAATAATGACACAGTGCTTACTGATACTGGAGATCAATTTTAAATGCTGCCCAGCCACAGTCTGATTCTAGAATGGCCTTTTTTGTATCATTCCTTGTGCCATTACAGTTGGATGGAGTGTCCTTGTTCTGTACTGTTTATAAACACTTGTGTAGGTGTTATGTTTCTATCCATAGAGCTGGTGTCCTGCACATCCAAGCACCTGGTTACTTAGGTATTTTTTTAAGGAAAATGTGCACCCGGCAGAACTTCACTCTTTCTGTATCAGAGGATATAGCTGTTGATCCCTTCAGTTGTAGGAGGAGTTCTGAACCTCAAAATGGGATGTCTTGCCTCGGGGGGGAACTTCTTAAAATCAAATACTTTTTGTTGTTTGTTTGTTGTTTGGGGGTTTTTTTCAAGTCATCTCTTGAACATTTTTAAAGAGGAAAGAGCTGGCATAAACCTGCTGTCATTGCCACATTCCCTGAGCTTCACAATGCACTACAGAAAGCTGCAAAATATCCCCTAATTGAGAACTGAGCAGATCTCTGCCCCCAGCACTTACAAAGATTATGAGCTGGTTTATAATCACTACAGGGAGAAGCGAGACATAGCAGCAGCTTCTTTCATTGCAGATGGGCCAGGATGTGCTCAGTAATCTCCCAGCCCTGTATTAAATCCGGGAGACCTGTCCTGAAACTGCAGGTTGATTAGTAGTGCAGCCCAGAACGGTGTTACCAGCAGTTGGTGTAACACAGATTACAGCAGCTGCTTCTAAACTGCTCCTGTTGGCTGCACTCTGAAATGTACCTCTTCTGGCCACCCAGGGGGTCCTGATTGTCCTTATTCATTTTTTATTAACATTAGTGAGGTAATTTAAGTCTTGCACTTCTGTGACCAGTTATTTCTCGGCTCTGTTGCTACCACCTTTTATTTTCTCTTGCATCTCTCTGCTTTTGCCTTTCCTCCTATAAGTTGTTCATCAGGTAGTTCTTTTTTTGCTGATGGGTATTTTCAGTGTACAACACCATGTAAATAAGAGGTGGCTTCTGGGTTCAAAAGGTCATGACCCTCATTTAAGGGATCTCCCAGGTAGCAGCAAGACACTGCTGATTCCCTCTGTGGCATGTACTTGCTGTGAGGGGAGAGTGGAAAGATGGAAGGATCTGTTCCTTGGTGGACAATATCCTCATGGAAAATTAGAACACAGAAATAACATAATTCATAGAAGAGGCACTGCTCACTTACATGGATTAACACATCTGGTCATGGCAAATGCTGGGCATTACATAAACCTGAATTAGGCAGTGATACTGAATAATCCAGTCTAAGAAGAACCCCCTACCCTGTTTAAATTTTGGCATTCAAAGTTGTGCTGCTTTTGAATTATCTGTAAATCCAACTGAAAATACACTGAATGAAGGCATTTGTCCTTGGAACGGGGTGGAGTATCCTAGGAACTGGAAAAAATGCTTTAGTCCCTTTTCATACCTGTGCTTGGCATGTTGAGGTATGTGGTGTTCTTGGTAATGGTGCTGGGCTGGGAGCTGTAGGTGGGATTTCGTGTTCAGTTACTGTGGCTGTGTTTAAAGAACTAGAAAACTGTGGAGTCTGGAAACCAGGTGCTCGGCAGGTCTGGCTGCTTGTACTGCAGTGGGGCCTGTGAGAGGGTTTAATTGGTTAAGAAAAGTTCAGAACCGTGGTAACACACCAGAAACTCAACCTTTGTGTACAGGTAGCACTGGAATGTCTCCTTTATAAGAATAAACTAAGCTGATATTCATAATTTCAGAAAAAAAGGAATGTGAGGCAAAAGCCCCACAAAACTTTTTGACGTGCAAACACCTGACTGACTCCATATTCTGATTTTGAGTACAATGCCAGTAGCCACTAACTAGATTGCACAGCTACTATTAAGAGCAAGTATTGTGTTTGGTCCTTAAAACACAGGACAAGGTTTAGAAAACCTTTACTGACTTTCATTATAGTCATGGTAAAATCAGTCCAGGGATTACATTGCCACTTCTACCTAATATAGAATTATTAAAGCATAAAAAGGAGAGGAGCAGAACTGAAGGCCAATGCATCATGAGATAGGCTTTGTGTCAGGCCACTGAAGGAATGATGCTCACGGAGGGTAGGGCACAAGAGTTCCCTCACAAGTGAACAAATTGGACAGAGTGGCAGAAAACTGGGCAGGCATTAAAGAGTGGCCTCCAGTGAGGGCACAGAAATGGTGACTCTGAGAAAAGGGGAGTCTGGCAGTCACAGCACAGTGCAAGCCATGGGAAGAGAGGACTGTTGATGAAATAAAAACTTTGTGCTGTGGAGAAAATCCATAAGCATCCCAGAGGGACCCATTAGACAGTAAACACCGTATGTGGTCTTGCACTGGAATGGTTGTGGGAAGTGGGGGATGGATAGCACACGGGGTATTAAGTTGCTTGATAGTATGCCCTTAAGTGTAATGATTGCTGCAGTGCTAAAGTGCCACACGTAAAACAGGCTCTGATGTACTGAATATCTTTTCTCTGTAGCTCTAAAGGGGTGGCTTTGTCTGTGTGGAACAAGCAAATGAAAATGTCAGGAAAAAAATTTGAAGTGCTATTGCTTCTTGGGAAAATTATGAGCTTTGCAGTGACTGAAAGAGTTTCTCACCTGTGTGAGCTCAACCCTCTCCTTGGTGTTACGTGGGGGCTTCCAGAAACTGCAGTGTAGGAAGGTACAAATTGGTCTGTAACATGAACCTGAGCTCTTACACCAGCAGTGAGCCTGACTCGTGCTTGTGCAGTGCCAGTACAAATTGGATGGGTTTGAAATAGCTGGGTTAATGGAGATGTTAAAACACGGCTTTTTGTTGTGCTGCAAGCTCCTATGAAGGATGCTTATTCAATTATTTTCTTTTCCTTTGCTCTTCATTGGAGCAGAGACACAAAAGGAGACAAAGACTGAAGAGTGAGACTGTAATTTTGTGGCATTACAAGGACTCTTACTTTGTTTGGTTCTTTGCTTCTTTCTCCTCAACATGGTTTCGTGTTTGCTTTTATTTCCAATCAGAACTTTAGCTCCTTGCAGAGGACACCCCTGAAATGGTGATCTGTGTGAGCTGTTCGTAGTGTGAGGTAAACGTGGCAATCAGCACGGCAAACTCCGTGTAAAGGAGATGAAAAACTTTGGCTATGGACACCAAGTTTATGAAAAGCCTTTACCAAGAACAAAATAACACTTAAATCTGAAGAGACTTATCAGGCACTGAAGAAATTATCCTTATTCCATGTGTTGGGGGGCTGGTGGCAGAGACAACAGCAGGCTGACAGCTGTAGGGAAAGCTGTGTGGGACCAATCCAAGCTAGTCCTGTAGTCAGGAAACCAAACATGGGGGGATTTATTCAGACACACCAGAAGAACTCTGCTAAAATTTCAGACTATAAAGCAGTATGACAGCTATTCTGCCTTTAAATGAAATGATGCCAAGCAGATCCTGTTGAGTTTTCATCTTGTAGCCCCACCAAGGCTGTTCTTTAAAAATGAGCCCATGTGACCCAGCAGCCAACGTGGTGTGAGTTACCACCAGCATCCTATGGAGGGGTGTATTTTTGTGATGGAGGAGTCTGACTGTCAACCAACCAGCCAGAAACGGGTTATTCTGAAGAAACAAGAGACCCTTTTGTCATCTGCAGAGCTGTTTTCCTCTGGTTGGCAGCCAGCACATGCTGCGCAACTGTCCCGTCCCCCAGCTGGGGTTCCTCAGACAAATTAAACAGCAGTGATGATGGAGAGAAAGGTGGCAGCAGCACTAGAAGATGCTCCTCAGATTCACATTTGCTCAGTGAACCAGAAGACCCTGCAGAGTCTTGTGAGGATGGAAGTGGCAGTGCTTGGCTCTGCTGTGACATGAGATACATTCCCCCCCTTTTCTGTTGTGACTAAAGTGGGAACTGGGCTGTGTTCCAGACCTGTAGCCTGTGGCACCGGGCTGAAGAGATAAGGATTCACAGAAATGTAGAGCGCCACAAAGTGTACAAGAAAAACTGAAGTGACAAAGTTCTTGCAGTAGAACTTCCATAATTGGAAGCACTTCAAACTCTTTTGTCCTTTCAGATAAATGCAGTCAGCTTTCATGCTCCTCTCTTATCTTCTCCTGCCATGTATGCAATTATCAAAGATGTTTGTTCAAAAACTTCCCTTGCTTGGGTTTTCTGTTCTGCAAGAAATCCCTGGAGCCAAAATGAATGTACACATGGGTGCTGTCTCCCTGAGGTCTGAGCATCTTGCTGATATCTTCTGTCTCCATAATCTCAAAAGCCTGAGATGTGTGGAGCAAGACTTGGTTGTTTACAGGCACCCACAGTCCAGGTCCTTCGTGGTCAGTGGGTATGCACAAACCCCATACCTTACAGATATCTTGTAGACCAAGATACTGCTTGTTGCAGATGGCTGATGCAGAATTGGGCAGATGTGAACTGTTTTGTAGGCACATTATTCTGCTAAAGAACAACTTGGGTGCTGAAATACAGTTACTGCTTCACTGGTGTGGTTTTCTGATGTATGAAGGAGACTAAGGATGAGCTGTTAGAGGTGTGTGGTACTTACAGTGGCCAAACCTGTGGACTTTTACTCTTTTAAACTCATTAGTTGCTTTCCTTTGCTAATTGGTAAATTATTTGATTTTTTTCTTTTTTTTTCCTGTGCCATTAAAAATAGTCTTAGTGTAATTTATTTTTGTTTCAAAATGGCATTGCTAACCAACAGGTCATTCCCTCATGACAAACCTGGCCAAACTGCAGGAGGGAGGAGCCAGCAAGGCACAATCTTGGCCCCATCATGATGTATCATAATTCTTTTTCCTTTCCCCTTCTTAGGAAGTGGGATTGTTGCCCAAAACCAGCATTTGGGGGTGCCTCAGTGGGATGTGCTCAAGTTTATATTGCAGTCCTTTCACTAATGTTTTCCTTGCTTTTGATCCTGTGGGCATGGGTAGGATCACTTGGAGAGGAGCTCTGGAATAAGGGTATGCACGTATGGCCTCCATCCCTAGAGAAGCTCCTTTGCTAGCAGAAGAAAAGGATAATGTATGAATTTGCTGGATCAGGCTGATCTGATGAATGCCTTCAGGCTGACAATTCAACAGCTGGAATATATTCAGTAAATTTTCCAAGCCCTGTAGCTCCAAACACATTCCACGCTCCCTTCCAGCTGGACTCAGGCTCTGTATCCATTGACAGCTGTGTGAAGTGCCCTGTGCAGCTCCAATGCCATTCCATGGTGGTGTGATTTACATTACCAGGTGTAAGTGGTGCTATCTGTTAGAAATACAATGAGATTTTTTTTGCTTTTGTACCGTAACAGGAATGAATCTAACCCGTTACACGTGCCCTGTTTTATGTAATTCATGCATGCACGTGTGTGCTTTTCTGTTGCACTGCAGGATGCTGCAGGACTCTGCCTTACTTAAATCTCCAGCAGTAAAAAAATCACACAACCAGGTTTATTAGGCAAGGCCATATATTTTTTTTTTGGGGGGGGGTGGTGAGGGAGGATAAAGGAGATGAGGAGCAATGGGATGGTGAGCAACATTGACATTTAGGAGTGAATAGATGGTAATAACTGAATGCTGAACCAAGAGACACAGTGATACTTTTCTCCTCTTACTGACATTCAGTGATGCTTTGAAGACAGCAGGAAGCTCTGCTTTGAATCCTGAGCATATCAAAATTAGATAATTTAAATATTTTTTTTTGCCTCAAATATACCTTTTCCTCAAGCAGTTTTTATTAAGGATGCTAATTGCCCAGACCCTGACTAATGCAGGCTGCACTGTGCTGCCTGGATTATTCTCCTTTACATCTTCTGAAGTCAGGCAAGGCACAAAAATAAGGCAGAAGATGTAAGTACTCTTTTAGTGCTTTAATATTGCAAATGCCATTGGAAGTGTAACTTAGCCTGAAGCCATGGCACCAGTGGACAGCTCTTGGAGCTGTATTCCCTGTTAGCACATCTGAATCAACAGTGTGCTGGACATCATTTCTTGCATAGCAAGGAGCTGGCTACAAGTTTTTGTTCTATATCTGTAACATACGTGAACACTGAATTATACAGATATATAGCTTCTATGGCTGCATATCTGAATTGAGTCACAATTTTCAGGGATCACTTGATATATCAACTTCATTAATTATATGATAGTATGACTACTCTGAATTTGCTGTCTGTGTATTTGTGTCCTTCAAATGTGCATGGGATGATGTCTCCAACCATATCCCAGAGCCCAGAGCAGCTGCTTGGCTGTGTTACTGAGTGTGTCTTGGATAAAAGGGACTCAAAAGTATAAGTGACAGCCTGCTGCATGCTTCCTTCTTTGTTGCTTTAAGGCAGCCTTCAGTTTTTCCTTTTAATTGTCCCACATAAATCTAATGTCTTAAAACATCAACACTTTCTAATGACTTTTTTTCCCTCTCAAAACAAGCCTTATTTCCCTATAACCTTTTAAAAAATCCTCACACTTCTCAGATTTGTCTGTTTAAAGTATTTGGGTGCCTCTTTCAGTAAACTAACTGTTTGACCATATTTTTTCTTTTATATTTCCTTCATTGGTGAGGAAAGAAACTATAGATTTTTTTTTTTTTCGAGCAAAAATAGTCTGTAGGGCAGCTCTGTTTATGCTGGATAAGAGCCTGGGAATCTTAACTGCTTTCTTCACAGACTGTAAGCACAACTAACTTAATGGCTCTTTATGGATTGCATTGAGTTGTAGCTCTTCAGTGTTCCTGATGCTTATTTAGATGGTTTTCTTTAAGGATGCAGAATGATTCCATAGCATGCACTATATATTTTCATTGTCCTTATAATTTATATTTTAATGTACTTTTGCTTTTTATAAGCTCTGCCAGTTTAACTGGTGACTTATCTTGCTGCTTTTTATATGGAGGAAATAATTAAAGATACAGCAGCAATCCAGTTCTGCAGCTGACAATACACAGCAGCTCTGGGCACCCACAGAGCCTTGCCTGGATTCCACAGGCAGTTTTCTCTCCCTGCTCCCTGGATTCACTCCAACATCACCATTTTGCACCCCTCAGAGGCACAAATCTTGTGTTGCTGTTTCTTTGTTGGCATAGGGTGACCTGGAGGTAGCAAATTGTGTGCAGTGCCCATTACTGCCCATTTTCAGAAGGGACAATTTGGTCTGGAAGGACCCTGTTTGCCCTCCTCAGCAGGACTGTGTGAATCCATCACTGCAGAGCCCATCACATTAGTCCCATCTCAGGTGGAAGTTCAGGGAAGTCAGCAAAAGTTAGGGTGACTGTGGTTTATCATGGAAAAATTGCCCACCTTATCCTTACCTAATTCAATAGTTTATAGAGCATCTTTCAAGTTTGAGGACAGGATAAGCTGTTTTAAGGGAGAGTCCCTCAGTTTGCTGACCTGGGGCACAGCTCTGGGTAAAAGAAGGTTTGAAGTAGGTGCTTTCATTCACGGAGCAGCTCTGCTCTGGGTGCAGGGAGTGCTGTGCCTCTGAAATGCAAATTTTCAGAGGAACTGGGATCAGTCAAGTACTGACCCAGGTGTAGGTTTGCTCTCTAAAGCCACTGGAAATGTAAATTGGCATTACTGTTAATTTGGGTGGCTCAAATGGCTAATGGCAAGCAGAACTTGTTGTACCCCTGGTGAGGTGAGGAGCTATTGAAAGAGTAGTAAATGTATACGGGGGGCTAAAAAGAATTCAGAAATACTCTTTCTTGGTTTATCTTCTTGACTGTCCACTGAAGTGTATCATATTGGAGTCTAAGTGGCTGAGCTGCCACAGGGGCTGTTCTCATATTTGTCACTAATTTGACATTTATTTCTGTAACCTCTTGCAATAGCAGTGCATGTGATAACAGGCGTGTTAAACTGTGGTTTAGAGATGCATTAGGGGAATACTCTTAGGACACAGACAGCCCTACAATCCACCAGTTGGAAACCCCTGCATGCAACACCCCATGGGTTGTGCTCATCACTGGTGGATTCCAGCTCCAGGTGCCTTACAGCTCCAGGCTCAGGGGGATTTACTCTGTGGCTTGGGTGTCTTTAGGAATGAGAGGTCTTTGCAGTTCTGGCATGGTGGGAACTTTTGTCAGCAATATGAACAGCAGGATCTTGCATCAACATTAATGATTGGATTATATGCCTGGAACGTAGTTTGTGCAACATCCCAGCTGAAGGCTGAGATGGCGAGGAAGGAATGATGGATCAGGATGAAATTCTGGGGAGAGAACCTTGTATTCTACTGTTGCCTAAAATGGTTTGGGGAGAAAAAAGACTCCAGCCAAATTAGGTTAGAGGTAGGATAGGGAATAAAAGGTTTTAACGAGCTTTTAAGCTTCCAGGAAATACCAAATCTGTGCACCCCCGAATACAGTTGTTCATATCTTTGATAATGAGTTCTGTCCAGTCCTGTTAGGCCACGACTAAGTTCTGCACCACCCCCGCCCTCGGCATGCCTCTCTGGAATTGGATCTGGGGGATTTTTGGGACCCCCTCTTCCTCATCTTCATCTTCCTCGGAGGTCGTGATGTTCTTGGAGGCTTTCCAAAGCTCTGGGCCTGAAGGTCGTTGTGACTACATCTGTATCTTCTTGCACAACTTTGGGGTGTTTTCTACAGTTCTACCTTGAAAATAAGACCAAACACATTACTGGAATTTAGGGGAATTGATAGAGGAATGGGTAACAAGGTTTAGTATGTGTAGCTGCTCTGTGAAAGGGCAAAGGATTTCATTCTACTACATAAAAATCCACATTTGCTATATAACTACTTCTAAAATCTATAAAACTAAAAAGATCAAAACTCCAAGGCATCACTACCAAAATGTGTTCCTAAAATTGCAAACCTCTCCCATCAGCCCTACTTTGAGTAGAGGGCATCTGGAGAATTTGGGAGGTATTTGAATGGACATCACTGGATGCATTTATTCAGTTTACCTTGAGCTTTTCAGATGAAAGATGCTACAAAGACTCAAAATACCATGTAAAGTGAAACAAGACCTGCATGGAAGATGTAAGAAGATAAACACCTGGTCTGTGTGCTTAGTTGAAGCCTTCAGGGCAGATCCTCAGCTCACAGAGAGCTGACTTGACTGGGGCTTTGGGGCAGAAGGGCATGGGGAAAGCAGAGCTCTGCAGGAACTGTGCACTGAGTGTGGGTGAGTGGTGAGGAGTGAGCTTTTATGTTCTGATTGCTCTTTATTATTTGTCATTTCTGGTGAGTCTTCCCACTGGGTTGGTATTAGCTGTAAAAAATATGTCTTCATGGAAGTGTAGAAATGTGTCATAGGCTCTTTTTTGTTGTGCTTCTGACAAAGCTGCATGCTGGGCAAAGGAAGACAAAGTAGTGTGTGTTTATAAACTGCAGCAGAGAATAGAATAACAGGATCTTTTATTTTGTATATAGGCTTAGCTTCTTAAGAGAAGCTTATCTAGAAACCAGTTTTGTTCATCAAGATGATACCATGCTGTCACTTTTGTGGCAGTGTTTCAGCCGGCCCAAGATTACAGCAGAAACAGGTACCTATAAATTTGGCAATATGCCATGTTTGAGTTAAGCCATGTGAGCTTGGCCTTCAGCTACTAATTCAGCATCCCCAAGGACCATTTCACGCTGCTTCATGTGGTATAACTTTTTTATTAAGGATAGCGGTGGTGGAAATAATGTTGCTGAGGTTTTGTGGCCTTGCTTTGGCGTTTTTTTTTCTTTCTTTCTTCTCATGGTGGTTGGGAAGAGGAAAAAACTTGCCAAGTTTTTAAACTTGCCTGACTTGGCCTTGCAGACACAGCTTCTTGTTGTGTTGTTCTCTGTTACATTGCCTAGCTCTTCAGAAGCTGGTATCTTATCCCCAAGGACACACTTGTAGTCAAGTCCCTTTCAATCCTTTTGATAAATTAACCAGAATGATCTCACTCTCCATTGTGAGACACTTTCTGGATTTAAAACAAATATTCTAATGCTTTCCACAGCATCTTGTCGTCTTTTTATTAGTTTTCTTTTTTTTCAACACGGTCTGTGAATGTGAATCTGGGTTTTAACCATTCCAGTAACGCTGTTCTGTCATATCCAGCGGTGGGAATAACTGCAGTTCCTGTTTCATAAATCCTGTAAAGCTTTATTGCTTTAAAATTTCACAGGTAATTACTGCTTTATTACTGTGTTTTTTACTGAGCAGTATGAACCATTAATCCCTCTTGACTTTCCTTTACCAGAATCTCTCATTCCATAAGTGCTCCTGCCCTTTCTAAAAACTGCATTTAGCACAAAGTTGTACTAAAAGATCTCTTGTGGGTGCTTGTGGAAGCCCTCCAGACTTTTGGCTATGATTGATCTTCCTGATCAGCATTTACCAGTTCTCCAAACACTCGTAGTCACTGTGTTCATGTTTATCAATATCTGGGGTAAATATAATATCTGATAAATTGAACTGTCCCTTGCTGGAGAACTCATGACAAAACAGCTCCTGACAACCACTGTGGAACAATCGGTTCCCTATTGCTTACACTGTTATCATTTCCTTATAGCTCATAGTACCTATTGGGAATTAGGTACATCATTAAATCAAACTGCTTAAAACACTCAAAATATCCCACATCTATCAAGGTCAACTTGACAAAGGGGAATCAACCCAACCTTCTAGAAATTCCCATGATTCTCCCTCAGTTACTTGGGCCCATTTTTTCCTTTTTGCCCAAGATTCAGCCCAGAGTGAAGCAGTTTTTGTGAAGCTGAGTCATTTCCCTTGCCTTGCATGGATATTGGTATGATATCAGTCTTCAGAGATGTATTAAAATTAGCACCAGCATGTCAACCATGTCCCAGGGTGCTTTCAGTTGAGTTCCTGTTGTTATCCTTTGAGTTGCTCTTGATTGCAGCTGCAGTGTGAAGTACTTTGTCTTTCTCAAGTGATACAAGTGTATCTTCCTGTTTAGCTCAAAATGTGAACCAGAAATATTTATTGAACTTTTCTGTCATTATTAACCATCTTACCCTCTTTCTGCAGAAATGGGCCTATGCCAACGATAAAAACGTCATTACACTTTAAAACAGCAACCTTTTATCATACTGAGCCCTTCTGCTGTTGATTTTTCTCTTGTGTTTTTTGATTCTTCTATCAGTTGTTCTCCATTTTATATTCTCATGTCTATTGACTGCCCTGTAATAGTTTGTAAATGTTTGTTTTTATTCTGAACTGCTCTTTGGTTTTTAGTCAAAATGGGGTGGATTTTTAGTGTTTCCCACCTCTTGCTGTGAGGAATGTTTGGTTCCACATTAACCATATCTGAGGTGATAAAGGTAAACCTGCTCAGATGAAAGACAACAAACGGGCACCGGTGCAAATTTGTGTGCTTGACCGATTGTATGTGATAGCCACATGTGATCTAGACATTAAAATCTGATCCTTATTTTAAAGCAAATCAAGTTTTTTAAAAACTTCTCTTTTAATGTCACCTAAGGGAGTTAATTTTAACTTTCCTGGGATTTATCAGAAGCTTAATGCTACCTTTGAGTCTCTTTAAACTCCCAGGCTAATTTCTTTCTTCTAAGTGTCATGAATATATGCTGAAGAGCTCTTGATTTTTCTGTAAGAAACTAACTCTGGTATCACTTCCAAAATTGTAACAATCCACTTCTGCAAATTGTTTTTTTGGTGTTGAACAGCATGGAACTCCTAACATGGAGCTCAAAATGTGTGCAAGACAGAACTGGATCATGCTCTAGGCTTGATGTTGTGTGCTTCTTGTTTTCGGGGCTATAGTTACCTGGGATTTGGGGGGAAGAGGAACTAGATATTGCAGAGGACCCAGATTGTACCAGCCTGTGATCATTGGGAGTGCTTAATCTGCTGTTATTGCTGAGCAAAGTGGGCTTTTTTTATAAACTTTGCTGTGGTTGTGCCCTCAAGTTCAGAAGAAATCTTGTCTGTTCATCTGCAGTGGGAAGCAGAGCTGAGGACTTGTGCCTTGTATGAGCTGTTTTGTTGCTGTACAACATGGACAGTGAAATTTAATCTGTCTTGCTTAGCTTTAAGGCTCAAAATAGTTCACCTGTCATGGAAGGGAAGCTTGAACAGCGTTAGCCAGTACTTGGGAAGGCTTGGAGATAATGTAATGAGGGGTGTCATGTAGGTGCAAGTGGTGGACTAGATAACCAGCATTTTCTTTCCCATTTCCCCACTGGCAGGTCTGTTTAGAGAACTAAAGAAGGGGAAATCCATTTCTGCTGGGCTAAGCAGTGAGGGTGAGGTGAAACACTTCCTAACTGGAAACCACCTGAACATGTATTACAATTACTAAAAGGTTTCCATGTGAGATTTCTCTGACTATACAGATCTGGGAAGTTGTGCTTTCAAAATTTCACTTGTTAAGGTATTGCTTTCACTACAGACTTAACAGGTTTATTTCTGTCTCCAGCAGAAAGCAATTACTGCAGCTACCAAAACTCTGAGCATTGAACTAGAATGCTCAGCTTGAGAATTTCTGGACCGATTTTTTTTTCTTCTGGTGAAGCAGCATTTGGTGGTGCTGTACCGACATGCATTTAATTTGTGGTAGTTGGGTTTAAAATCAAACAAGAGCACTCCCAAAATCCCCTAACCCTATAAAAACCCAAACCATGGTTTGAGGCTTAATGCATGTCAGGGTGGTTTTTGTTAGTTGATGCTGAGAGAAGTGGGATTGTTCAGCCTTGAGAAGAGAAAGTGTCAGGGTGACCTGAGGCCTTCCAGTACCTGAAGGAGCAGACAAGAAAGATGGGGACACACTATTCACAAGGTCCTGGAGTGACAGGACAGGGGGAATGGCTTCACACTGATGGAGTAGGCTTAGATTGGCTATTAGGAAGGGATTCTTCCCTGTGAGGGTGGGGAGGCCCTGGCACAGGTTGCCCAGAGAAGCTGTGGCTGCCCCAGCCCTGGAAGTGTCCAAGGCCAGGTTGGACGGGGCTTGGAGCACCCTGGGCTGGTGGAAGGTGTCCCTGCCCGTGGCAGGGGGCGGAATGAGATGATCCTTAAGGTCCCTTCCAACCAAAACCAGTCTGGATTCTGACTGACACTTGCACAAGACTGCACAGAGCTGATGTATGCAGGGATGGAACTGTTCCTGGATTCTGTGATCCAACAAAGCATCCTTGGTGTTGAGGGACCCTTTCAGTGCCGGTGGCTCAGGGGCAGCTGCAGTGAAGCTGAATTGAGCTCTGTGGGGTTTAGCCTGAGGCAAAAGGCCATGAACTGCTGGCCCTTGGCACAGCAGCGGGCACAGGGACCTGTGGCACAGCCAGGTGAGGGACACTCAGGGACATGGCAGGACTGAGAACTCAGGAGGAAAGAGTGGGACTTGGGTGTGCTTAGACTGTGAGGGGATAAAGGCCCAGCGTTTCCTCTGCTGGGAACTCCTCCTTGGAGGCACCAGCTTGATCTGTTTGTGGCACTATGCTGTGAATAATTTCCTGTATGGAATGAGGCATCTGAGATTCTGCCAAGGGAAACCTGGGGTCAAATCAGTAAGGAAACCTGGTGTGACTGTATGAATGGGGTGTGTGTGGAGTCAGGTGGGGACTGGTTGTGTCACTGGAGCTGCTTCTGTGAAGGGACCTCAGAGTGTGACTGACCATTTAGGAGCACTCTGACAGAGGGATAATTTTTTTTTTTTAGAACAAGCTGCCTTTGGGAAGCGGTGGGACTGCTGCATTCACCATCAAGTGAATCAAGCATGTGGGAAGTTTATCTGCAGCTGGTTTAAACAAATAGTTGAAACCTTTCCATGTATTTTTAATAAAAGCTGAGCTTTTGGAAAGAAGCTGTGATTATTCACTGTGTTTTCAGTCCATGGGTTTTGTTTGACTGCTGTGAGCCACAAGGATACTGATAACATGGTAATACAGTTACATGTTTTAATCCTAGTTCTGCTGTGTATCTCTGGTGTGTTGTGGGAAAACTTGACCTCTGCCTGTTTTCTGTCTGTAAAATGGAGATAATGAGGCTGCCCTGTTCAGCACAATTATAAGGGTTGGTGCTTGAATGTGTATAAAAAGATGTTAGCTGAAAAAGCAGCTTAAAAAAATTTAGGCCTGTATGTCATGTATATAATCAGAAGAATTTGTGTTCATTGAAGAGTGGGAGTGTGATAGCCACACGTTCTCGTGGCAGGAGGGCTGGAAATGAGGTTTGGTGCTTTTATAGAGGACTCTCTAAAATGCTCTTTTCTATCAGGTGGTAAAGCTGATGGGTTTGGGTACAGAGATCCTTGCCAGGTTCCCGGTAGGGGACTGATTCTCCACATATCTCTTTGAGTGCACAGCCACTTAAGAACTTCCTAGGCTGAAATGTTTTCTCCCATCAAAAACTTAGAGCTTTTGTGCTGCTGGTTGTTTGGGGTTTTTTTCCTAATTTTTTTTTTTTAAGAGACACTGTGTAAGTGAGCTGGAAATATCACAGTAGCTGTGATTCAAGTGAAATTCCTGCTGCTAATTACACAGGCTTTTTGCTAAAGGTAGTAAATAGAAATCATTCATGGGTCCTCAGAGGCCTCAAAATCATTCAGTATTCAGGGTAAATATATCAGGGAGCTTCATAAGAGAATAATTTTAAAACAAAGCCTGGTCAGCTGTTTAATAATTTAGTGATAGTGATAGCAAGGAGAATATCTAATAACTAGCAAGATTGGCTTTCAAGTAGAAAATAAATTAGTGTTAGAGGAGTGTTTTTCAAGGAATCATAATTACCATTAGAGAAACATTTGGTTATCATATCAATTCTTGATTGCTTTACAAGCACTTACCGAGGCAAAGACACTTTATTTGATTACTTAGGAAGTTGCAGAGACTGATTTCTTCACAGGGCACTTACCTGAAACAGGGAGCTCTCAACAGTTTATGAAGTCCAGCCTTAAAATATTGCAACCAGTCCAATAAGAGATTTTTATATCTGATGACGGTCTGTGTTCACTGATCTGCCACATGAAGGGATGCTCCTGGACTCTCAGGGTTGGAACACAACCTGTATGAGGACAGTCTGAGAGAGCTGGGGGTATCCAGCCTGGAGAAGAGAAGGCTTCAGGGAGATCTTGCAGCCCCTTCCAGTGCCTAAAGGGGCTCCAGGAGAGCTGCAGAGGGATTTGGGACAAGGGATGGAGGAACAGGACAAGGGGGAATGGCTTTAAGCTGAAAGAGAGCAGGGTTAGATGGGATGTTGGGAAGAAATGCTTCCCTGTGAGGGTGGGGAGGCCCTGGCACAGGTTGTCCAGAGAAGCTGTGGCTGCCCCTGGATCCCTGGAAGTGTCCAAGGCCAGGTTGGAAAGGGCTTGGAGCAACCTGGGCTGGTGGAAGGTGTCCCTGCCCATGGCAGGGGGTGGAGTGAGATGAGCTTTAAGGTCGCTTCCAACCCAAACTATTTTGGGATTGCTTGACTTCGACCTGCTGTGTACAGCTATTGATTTTTGTTCCTAAAAGCTCAGTTTAGGATAGCTACAGGAATTCATTGGAATCTAAAGACTTGCACAGGAAGGCAAGTCCTTGCTGTAGGAGATCTTGTGTCTGCTAATGGTGCCGACTATGGGAAACCCAGATTCCAGCCTGCAGGAGAATAGTGAGGAAAAATAAGGGAATATGGAAATGGGAACAGTCCTTGCCTGTACCCCTCAGGCCTTGGGTCTGTTTTGGTCCAAGTGACCACACTGAGTTGACCACTGAAATGGCAGGACCAGGGTGTTTGGTAAACTTGGTTTTGTGATGAGTTTCAGGCTCTTGGATAGGGAGGATTAAGAACCATCACATGGGAAATGTAGGGAGGTGGGGGCTTGCACCCTCGTGCTGGTCTTGAGGGTTCACCCACAATAGTTGGGGGTGTCCATCTAAACATCCTTAGATGGTTTTGCCAAGGGATGGGATCCTCAGAGGACAAGGAAAAGCTGAATTAATTAGTGAAGGAAAGAGTGGGTGGGCTTTTAGTGTTTGCTACAGATCCTTTCTCCCTTGCACCACCTTGGCTTGGGGAAGAGGTTGCTCCTTTGTTTCCCAAGCTGATAAAGCTCTACAGTGTTCCTGCCTCCACTGCTAATGACACAGCACTGAGGGGAAAACAGGGCCTTAATGAACCCTGGTGAATACTTCTGTCTTAAAAAGGAATTAAGTGATATCTTTTTTTTTGGGGGGGGGGGATGTGAAGATACAGTAATTCTAATTACTTTTTTTTTATGGTGCTCTATATTTTCCAGATACTTGATAAAGTTTATGCTCGGCTGTAATGCTGCAGTCAATTCCTAACTAAAAGATATTTTCTATCATTACATTGGCTTATAAATTTCTCTGTAGATTTTATTAGATGAGCTTCATGGGCAATCCATTAAAAATGGGAGCCCTGGGATTTGCAAGTTTTCCATATAGTTTACTGAGAACTTGTGTTTTCTTGAATGAGTGCATAATGGATGGGACTCTTCAGTCACAATTCATTGGCATGTTGGTGGGGCTGATGCTTTGTATGCTGTGCAGGAGGAAAGGCTTCCACCTCCTGCCAATGCTCAGCTTCTTTCTTTATGTGGGCTCAAATCCCTCGGGTGCAACTCAGGAGAATAAGTGAACAATTTATGGTTAACTGTGAGCTAATGCACACTGTTGTAAATTTTAACATAATTGGTTTACTTTGAAAATAATTTCTGCATCTCCCTGATGTTCCAGGCCTCTTTCTCCTCCTGGAGAACTTCTAATCGCAGAATCACCAAGGTTGGAAAAGGCTTTTAAAGGTCATCAAGTCCAACTCTCAACCCAGCACCACGTTCACCACTAAACCCTGTCCTCAAGTGCCACATCTGCATGTTTTGAGCACTTACAGGGGTGGTGATTCCACCACTTTCCTGGACAGCCCCTTCCAAAGCCTGACAACACTTTCTGTGCAGAATTTTCCCCAATATCTATGTTCTGTACTTCTGGGGTACATCCATATAGGGACAGAGATTCTGCTTTTACCTGCAAGATCTACTGTAGGTTCATATGTCTGAAGTGCTGAAAGTTTTTGGTGTTTCTTGACAAACAGCTTTTATAAATTTGATAATTTGGTGTGGTTGAAAGAACTTTTTCACCTCCGTTCTTTATTGATTAACCTAAATGGCCTTTATGATTATTTTTTTGTTTGTTTGTAATGTGCCTTTCTAGACTCTTAACTTGCAAATTAGGATTCAGGAATTTCTTGGAAAGAAAACAGAGGGAGGCAGTGAAAGAAGTGGCTGTGATTTATCATACTGAGTTTGATGTATGGGGGGGGAGTGACTTTCAGATAAGGTAGTTTAATTCTAACTTGTCATAGTTGTTAATTCTTCTACTGCTAAAAACCAAGAGATTGCTAAAAATTTGTGGAATTATTTATTTATTCATTCATGCTACTGTTTCTTCCAGGAACTGGGGCTTGCAGTAGTCTTTAACTGGAATGGAACTATTTGGCCTCCCTTCTTTATAACTGATGGATTTGACAACTGTTTCTGAATCCCAGTAGATTGAAAACTACAAAGATATCACTTTCAGATGTTGTTCTGAGGCCTCCTATTGCAGTTGGAATCTGTGAGTGGTCTGAGGAAGATGGCAACAAATTTGTCCCCTACCTGGAGTTCTTCCTGTTTCTTGTGACTGACAAGGCACCTGCTTCCCTATTTAATGGCAGCTTCCTCTGGGAAGTTGTGCAGAACACATGTTTGCAGAACACCTGCTTGATGATACATATTTAATCCGTATCCCCATTTCACAGTGTTAATTCCAGTTAATTTTATATCAAGCAAAACTTGCGTGGAAGCTTCTCATGAGAGAAGTGAGCAGCGTCAAGTGCCACCGTTTGAAATGTATCATGGCACATAAAAGCGATGGAACCCAGGTAAAACATGAGTTTATACCTGCTCAGTGCTTTGGAAACAGCTAAAAAGAATTAGTGGGGGAATATTTTATGCAGCAAAACCTGCTCGAGGTCCTCGTGAGTCAGAAGATGGCAGTGCTGACACCAACATCTTTGACTGCTGTGCTTTGGCCTGACAGTAAGTTCCAGTGGCACTGTTAGAACTGCAAACTTTCTAAAACAGTAAAAGCTCAGAGGGATCTGAAAAGTATTGAATAAAAATATTGGTTGGCTGAGCAACCTCCCTGTGCCCACTCTGTTCCTCCGGAGTCAGCCTTGTCCTTTCATTGCTTCCTGCAAATGCTGCACCATCTATTCTGGGAGCTTGGAAGTGCATCTGCTCCTGCTCTGCTGTGCCTTCTCTGCAGCAGTGCTGCTGGGGTGGGCTCCCTCTTGGCTGGTACTGATTTTTCTGTCCCTGTCATCTCAGTCTGCTTTCTCCACTGAGCACATTCAGATGTTTTCCAAAGGGAACAACCCCTCTCCCAGGACAAGGTTCCATCCACCCTGAGTCAGCAGCCAGCAGAAAGAGCCAGGTCCTCCCTCTTCTGCTGTTCAGCACAGAGTAAAGTAGAGCCAGACAAACTAAATATTGTGTATTACAGCTGTCTCTGCAGTTTCATTAATTTTTATCTGTAAGTTGAGCTGCAGCCATGAAAAATTGTGCCTTGTTTTAGAAAGACGCTTATCAGAGAACTCTGACCCTTATTCTATTATATATATTCTATTATATAGGAAGACAAACAGTTTAAGTTCAACATTTGCTGCTAATGGAGAAGAACTGTTGGGCTGTTTGACATTTCAGACTATTTGGATGTTGCCTCCTGGCTGTACCTTTCTACTTACTTGTGTCTGCCCGTGGTATTAATACATTGCTTTTCCATGATGCAGCATTGTTGAGATAAACTGTTAGATCCAGGCCTCTTTGGCATTTCCCAGAAGGTGTCATTGTGTTCGTGTCTAAAGGTGAACTTGTATTTCTGAATAATTGATGGCTGGTAGTTAATTCCTTTATCTTCAGAAAGGAAGAAACTTATTAATGAGGATAATGCATGAGGGATCAATGCCAATGTGTGTGACATCGATTAATGATTTCCATCTTTGCAACCGGATTTAAAAAAGCGGCCGGTCTCTGTATTTGAGCACATAATTACCTGTAATTGTGCTGATAACTTGGTGGGAGTGGAAAAACAGATAAGGTACCACTTAAAGGGCACAGGCAACGGGGCAGAGGTCTTCTGGATACTCACTGAGCTGGGTTATTATCAACTCCTCAGCAGCTAAGGTGACGCACAGCTGTGGTATGGGTTTATTTTTTCTTCTGTAGGAATGGCAAGTTTATGTGCACATATATATTTATCAATATGGGTGAGTCCATACAGAAGAGCGAAGCCAGTGCTGGAGAGACTGTTTTTATTTTTAATAATAAAAATTGTAATTGGGAAGGCAGATGGTGAAACTGCAAGTGATATCAGGAGAATGGCACACGGTGTTAAGTTTCCTTTCTTTAACACCCCACCCGCCCATGGCAACAAAAGCTCATCAGATCATGTTCCAGACCCAAACTTACAGTGCACAATGTAAGGAAGTGGAAACTTCAATCGACCCTTTGAAATTTCCCTAAAACTTTTCCCCCATCAATCCTGCTGCCTGGTTTTTCACAAGGATGCTGCACAATAGGAGCTCTGTAATGAAAGCTGCAAACTGTGTGTGTATTTACTTGTAAGTATAATACTTACTGCTTGCCTTGGGGGAGAAAAACCAGTGTACCATATTGAGCAGGCTGATCTTGATGGTGTACTGAGGTTCTCTTTAAGCACCCATTGGTGTGTGATGCTGAAACCAAGTTTCTCCTGTAGCTCTTGGAAACTGCCTATACCCAAAGAACTGAGTGACAGTCATGTTTTGGTGACTTTTGCACCACTAAAGAAGCCGGTAGAACTGCAAAAAGATGCTTTCCTATCCTTTAAAAGGACCACATGGCTTGTGGAGTATTCATTTTTAGGGAGAGGAGCTGTGACGTCTGTAGTGAGCAGAGGCAGCCTGGCCATGGTCTGTGAGTCAGCTTTTCTGTCGGAGCTACAAGAGATGTACATGCTATAGGGGACTGGAAGAGTTCCCCCAGCTTCCTTTCTAGCCTGGTTTGTATTTATATTTATAAATATCCAGACTTGGATATTTACAGACTAACTTGTTTGCTAAATACTTGAAAAACATTGATTCAGTTTCATGAGCTGATCTTGGTTAATAATGTTTTCTTGATTAAATGCATCTCGTGTCACAATGTGACAGTGCCTTCAGTTGTTTAGCACTTGGCTCTCCTCACCCACAAGTGGTACAGCTTGTCCCTGGAAAACAAAGAATTTAATTTCTTTCTCTCATCTGACACAGCGAGGGAACAGTTTTACGGAGTCAAGAAGCCTCGAGCGACAGGCTCAAGGAAACTTCAGAACTTATGTTAATGTTTTCTTTTTTAAGCCACTCGGGAGTTATTAGTAACAGCAAAATAAGCTGTGATGTTCTACACCAGGATGGAATCAGACTTCAACCTTTCCTTTTGCCATTTTTAGGAAATAATGTCATGTAGGACATTATTAGCCCTGAAAGGTAGAGGTCTAGCAAGGCTGTTTCGTCAGGATTTTAGTTCTCTGTGCTGGCTCAAAAGCTGCATACTATCTAAGTCTCTATAACCATGTGTTATTGCTTGGTGAGCACCAGAGTTTAGGAGGAGCACAGCTCATCCCTGTCTGGTTTGATGGTTTATGCCTGAACCAACATTCTGGTCCTGTTTAAATTTCAGGAGTTCCCTTGGCTGTAAATGAGTCTTATAGTGGTTTTTTTTATCTGTTTATTTTTATATTACACATTCCTGATCTGCAGCGTGTTGTCTCAGTGCCTTTCTTCAGTGATGTAAGACTTTTTAATAGTTGGATTTCATCCCACTGCTGAACATCCAGTCCTCAAAGATGCTGTTGTTGTCTGGAAGATTATTTCAGACCTCTAGAGTTAAATACCCATTGACTTTGTTGTCAGTATAATCCATTATAAGCCAATCAGTGTATTAATGTAAAAAATTGAATTTTAGCAAGATGTTAAATGTTACCTGACCATTAACTTCATGTCCCTGTCATCTCTGCTTGCAGCACAATCTTGTTGCCTTTCTTTTAGGGCAGTTTCTTGCTATACATGTGCCCTCTGTAATGCCTGATTTAAGTTCAACCTAATGTTTGGCTTTGCCCTATTTGATGTCTAAGACATGGCTGTCTCATGTCATTCTTTTTCCCAGATTCTTGCAGATCATTTATTTCTAATCTTTCCGCTTGATCCAGTCAAAGGGAATGACTTTTTTCCTCCCACCCTTTTACACCTTGCTTATTATGCAATTTTCTTCTTGGGTTGACACTTCTCATTGGAAGAAGTATTCCACTCCTCTGCTTTCTGCTACCTGAGCTCCTTGGACCCAATAAATCAGATAGTTGATGAAGTTTTTGTCATTCTGTCACTTTGTCATGAAACATGAATTCCACACTTGCTTTTGTTTCTTCCCTTTTATTTAGTTTATATCGAAACAACTGGTGATCTCTTGACTTACAGTTGGTTTTTTACAGCTTGTTCTTTGCTATTGTTCTATTCACTTCTTGCCAGCACCATCTCTGTGCTTCAAGATGTCCTGTTTTTATTGCCCAAGCAATTTGCATTGATACCAGAATTTTTCCTGCAATTTCTGACTGTGTCTACTGTGCTGGCTGGACCCTTTCTGCTGCCTGGCAGACTGACTGAGGCTTTCTCCTTGCTGTTCTGTTCTCTGCTCTCCCTTTATCTCCAATTGTACTTGTTTGTGATTATCTTCATGCTCAAAGAAAGACAGAGGCATGGTCTAATTTCTGAAGTGATGCTGGCCTTAAAGAGAGGACCACAATTCATTGGTTGGAGGGGTTTTTTTAGCACCTGGGGGGGATTTGGTTTTGAGTGAGATGAGCTTCCCCAGAGAAGCTATGGCTGCCCCATTCCTGGTCCTGTCCGAGGCCAGGTTGGACAGGGCTTGGAGCAACCTGGGCTAGTGGATGGTGTCCCCTTTGAGCTGGATTGAGCTGGGGACTCAAACCTACTCAAACCATTCCATGATGAAACATGTGGACCTCTCAAACTCATCCCTGGCTATGGGTCTCGAATACTGCTGAGGGGGGGAGTATTGGCTGCACACTGCAACTGTCCCCATTGGAGAGCAGGGTAGCGCTCTCACTTGACCAGACAAGGGTTATAATGTGAAATTCTTTAGTAATGACTTCAGACCAGGGGTCATTTAGGTTGGAAAGTACCTGTAAGATCACTGTGTCCGTTCCCCCAGCACTGAGCCATGTCCCCAGCTGCCACATCCCCGTGCCTTTTAAATCCCTCCGAGGCAGCCTATTCCAGAGCTTGACAACCAGGCGGAGTCCTGAGGACGCCCAGGACCCGAAGACACTTCCATGCTTCGGGAGTTTCCAGCCGCCGGAGCATTGAAGTGTTTAGGATGAAACGCAAACGGGTTTCGAACACGAAAACCCGTTTCCAGTGTTCTCGGCCCAAACCTTTCCCCGAGCAGGACACAAGCGCGGGAGGGACCGATCGGTGCCGGCCGGGCCCCCCCGCCCCTCCCGCAGCCGCTGCCGGTGCAACACCGACCCCTGCGGGCCAGAGCCGGGATCGGCTGGAGCGGGGGGAACCACGGCGGGCAAGGGGGGGCGCGGATCAATCCCGCCGGGAGCAGCGCTGGATCCAACGATGAAACAGTGCTCTGTGGCATCTAAAGCGCTGGGACTAAGGGCGCGCCCGGCATCGCTGGGATTGAGTGACTGCCCAAAGCCATCCCCGCTGGGCCCCCAAGTGCTCTGTCCCCGGGGTCATAGCTCTCCTTTTCCTGTCCGAATTCCAGCTCAGATGGCTGATCCATACGGATCTGTTCGCTATTCAGTGCCTTATCCCACCCCCGCGTTGTGGGGGCCATGCTTTTTGGGTCAAGAAGTTACGTCTGGAAAGCAGTTTTTAGGGTAGTGCCCAGGATTGTGTCCCCCCTGTGCCTAACCCTGGGAGTGCCCAGTGCGCGGTGTGACTCGGTGTTTGGCACTGAACTCCCGAAAGTAAAGTGAATGATGATGGAAATGACTGTTTTCGGCCGTAGGAGTCTGTGAGCTGTTCGTATCAGCCTCTCGATCAAAACCCTGCAGCGTCTCCCCCTTGGCTCCGGCAGAGGGTCGCTCCCTCCAACCCATCCCCGCGCCGCTCCATCCCCAATCCCACCCCCAATCCCAGCCCTCCGCTTAACGCCATCCCCTGCACTGACTCTCCCTCCGCGCTGGAAACAGGGCAGGAAAGCTGCGAGAGACGCTGCGCTCCAGCCGCGCTGCCGCGAAGGCGACGCG
>VXAY01004469.1:245267-388567 GCA_013399855.1 Oxyruncus cristatus
GCTCGGCCACCAATGCGGGGGACACCGGCGGGGAGGAGGCAGCGGCTCCGCGGCAGGTGAACTCGGGGGAAGGATGACCGGCGTGGCCGCGATCGTCTTTCTCCTGCAGCTCTTCTCGCCCAGGGCGGAGGGACAGGTCTTCCCAGGTGAGCGATGCCCGCACCCGGCTCGGCTTCCCCCCACCACCTCCAGCGGGTTATCCCCCCGCTGCGGCTCGAACTCTTCGCTTCATCCCTTCCTCGCCGGCCTCGCGGGGAGCTCCCGGTGCGAGCCGGGGGTGGAGGCGGCTCGGAAGGCGCTGGCCGTGGAGCGGGAAGCCCTCGGTACCCGCCGGTTCCGGAGCTGCCGCGGGATGCGGGAGGCTCTGCCCTGTGCGCGGGGTCCCGGCGGGCTGAAGGGCTGGGAGGGGGCTCGTTCCTGCCAAAGTTGCGTGTGGCAAGAGGTGAAAGCATCGCTTTTATTCTGGTATTCACGATATTTGAGGGGTTTTCTTTATGGGTAGTAAGCTGCGTTTTACCACCAGTTGGCTCCTGCGGGATGAGCAGCGCGGGAGAGCCGCTGCCTTTCCCACCTCGGTCGGGAGAAGGGGTCTGGGAAGTTCAGTGGCCGTTGCTTCTCCCCTTGTGTCTCACAGCTCCATGAACTTTCTCGGGGGTTTAGGCTCTCTCACCGGCTCCTTCGCAGTTGTCACTTTTTCCGTCACTTTGACGTTAAGGAGTACTTTGCTCCCTGGCATGTGTACAGTAATAGTAGCTGGCTATTTTTCCCCTCCTACGAGTGCCTTTCGGCATAGTTTGAATTACTCGAAGAGGACAGGTGCTTACAGAGCTGGTTTTCTCCTTCTGTGGTCTTGTTTTTCTCTTGGATCTTGTAATACGACGATTGTTTTCTTATTACAGTGTCTTTACGGTAAAAAATAAACAATCGTAACTTTTTTCCGTCCTGGACTTAATTTTAAATATTTTTTTTTCTATCTGTATATTTAAGGCAAGTAAAATTTCCCTGGGTAACTCTGCTTAGCGTAGGGATAAATCTCAGTGCTTGTGACTTGGGCACGTTGGAGGTACGAAACTGAGTTGAGTTCATCTCAAATAGTGGAGGATTTTTGTTAGTTAAGCCTGAGAGCTCGAATTACTGTGTCTTGCTGCTTTGAGGCAGAACTGGTGGAGCGTCAGAGATGCTGAGCGCTGTGTGCACCTTTCAGCGAGCCCTTGGGTGTCTCAAAGACAGGGCTGGGTGAGAAGGACCAGGCAGACCCTCGGTGGAAGAGATGTTGCCATCAATCCGGCTGCCTTTGACACCACCAGGATCCTGTTTACATTGCTAGGCAACTGCACAGAGCGAGATTTATTAGAGAGGCTGGGAAACCTAACCTAGTTAAATAGCTGCTGCCTTGACTAAGCAATATGTGGAGCTATTTTTCACCCCCCCTTTTCTCTCTCTTCCAACTGTTTTTGTGTTCTCGACACTTGTCATATCAATTGAGATTAGTTCCTGAGCTTTTGATGAATCATTTAGCCAGATGCTTGGAAAGAAGGGTGTTCTGTGAAAATAGCAAAGTTTTAAGGGGGCAGAAAACACTTTGTATTGGAGGGAGATAATGTAATATGAGCTAAACACATGCGAATTTAAGGATTAACCAGATGTTTTTCATGAGTTTTAGGGAAGCCATGGAATATTTCAGTTTAATTATCAGTTCAGTGGAAATCGTGACTGTGAGGTTTTCTAATCATTAGTATCACCTTCCTCCTTCTATTTGACTGCTTCTTACCATTCAAAGTAAGAGGAGGTGATTTTAATAACAGTGTTTTCTGAGCTGTTTTTAGTGCTGAAATAAAAAAAAAAAAAGTTTTCTCCTTTTAAACCAAATATCTGCTGTGCAGTGTAGCAGTCTGTGTCCATAGAGGTGATATTTTTAAGGTGCAAAGCAGAGTTTTTCAGATGCATTTGGTCTCCGGAATTTCAGTGAAGTTTGGAGCGGCTCCAGTTCATGCCATGGGTGCCTTTCCCCATCTTCCATCAGGTGGTGCTCTCTCCATAACTATTACGATGCAAATACCTCCGTCTGATTATTTTTCAAAGCCTAATGCGTTTATTCAGCAGCCTTTTGTTAAACATCCCGAAAAATCACTGTGCAAGTTGTTGGCTGGGTTTGTTTTTGATGGTTTTTTTTTTTTCTGTTTATTTTATTAAATGATAGCTGGGCTAAGAAGTGGGAAAGACACAAGTCAAGGCAAAATGTATTCAGTTCCTACCCAATTTGCACAGCTGCTGCTGCTGCTTTGTATTATCCGCAACACAAAATTAGGAATACTACAAGGAGACAGCAGAATGCTCATGGCTTGTCTTCTGGAATACCTCGTTTCATGTTGAGGGAGCTGGCTAACGCTCATTCCTTTATGTAATTTCTGTATTGCTCTATTTATAGCTCTTCTTGCCAGCAGTTACTTCCAGTTCCTTGCAGTCCCTGTATTTATTTGTAACTCGAGGTATGCTTTTGAGGTTCTAAACTTCTTGTTAGCTTTAGGGTCAGCTACTGATTTAAACCCTATACTTTGCTATGGAAGTGACAGAAGTAACACCAGATAATTCTAATAGTTCCCAATCCTTCCAGGATTTCAGAAATGAAGAAACTTTGCTTACAGGGAAGTTTTTTCTCCTGACAGCACATGTGCAGTCTTTCTCCCACCAAATATGTGGGGCGTTCTTGCAGTTGCTGTGCACTTTGCTACTATCTGCTCCATGAGCATTTTTAGCACAACAGGGCGACATAAAGAGAGATTAAAGTCATTTGCAGCTGTGGAAAAAGCATTTGGGGCAAAGTAGGACACTGGGTTTCCATTGGGGCTGTTGAGCTGAACACCGCATTATTTGACACTTGTTTTTATTCTGGTTTCAGTGTCTGCTTTAATTTCTTTCCCCATACTTGTTTCTCGGTGGCAGAGCTCCTGAACGCTTGAATGTGTAGCTGCCTTTCAAAGGCTGCTACCACACTGAAAAGTTATGGCAGCTGAGAGTTCATTACACCGGGTTCGTCCAGGGAGGAGAGAAGATGAAAAGGGAGCAAAGTGGAAGGAAATTTGGGGGAAGCTTTAATTTAGTAGGAGTTCATTTACTCGGATTTTCCTGTCAGTAAATTGGCGATGAAAAACGGGTCTTTCTGAGTGAGCTGCTCTGTGTGGCAGTTGTTAACAATGCAGCCATTTAACTCAATAATCACTTTCTTCTCCCTCTGGGGAGCTGTTAGCACCACAATTCCACTTTATTTTTATCCCTGGCTGGCTCGATTTGTTTTCTAATACATAAACAATTAATACTAAGAAGGTGATGTTGTGGAACTGCCTGTTTCGACAGTGGCAACGAAAGGTCACTGTGTATATAAAGGCGTTTGTGAATCTCTGAGGGATAATCCTTCTCTTTTTACAGATGCAGAGCCCTTTTTTACCATCCACCCTCCTGAAAGTCCCTCAGCTCTGCTTTTCTTGTTTAATTGGACTTTTAAAGTCTGTTATGCTCTGTGTGCAGGCCCACGTGCTCTCGTTTTCATTAATGTTATGGGGATGATTTGGGGCTCTTACTGTAGAATATTGTAGTATATTTTTTTAGAAGGCACCTTCATCTGTTACCATGGAAACCCGAATAGTGGTAAAGATGTAGGTCTGAGGCTCCGAACCTCGAAAGCCACGGACAAGGATTGTTTCTTATAGGAACAATTACTTTTGTATATAAAATCCAGTTAAGTGGAGAGAAGAAAGGGAAATAAATTGATCTGTTCAGCACTGCACTGACAATCCTTTTGAATAACATTCAGCACAGAAGGATCAGTGTCTCTGATTCTCTCTGTGTATGTGTATGGTGGGGTTTTTTTAAGCTCCTTATTTATCCTAATAGTTATTTTATGCCTCTGGTAATTTCCATTGTAATTTCATAAGCGAGGTGAACGAATGTGTATTGGCAGGTATTGTTCTTTGCCTGAATGGGAAGAGCTGAATGTACAATGGAGAGGTGTGCAAGGGTAGCACTGGAGCTGAAATATTTTGGCAACAAGCAATTTTGAGATTGACTTAATGTGGCCCTAATTAAAAAAAAAGAAAACAAACCACATAATAAAAATAGCAGATGTTGTCTGAAATCCACCTACTGAAATCTGATTGTAGGTAAGGGTTTGCTCACGGATGTGAGCAATAATACTGTGTTTTGCCTTAGCAGTCCTGCAGCCTGGCCAACATCCACACAAACTCTCATGGTGTTTGGGTGATGAGCAGCAGGATGTGTGTGTGTGCATTGCTATATAAAGCCCTGTGTCTTTTTAGAGAGATTCCTTAATTTTTTATGGAAACTGCTTCAGTCTGTTTCCTCTGTGTCTTGTAATACACAGATTAAATATGTAAGCAAGCCTCTAAAACATGCTCGGAGGTACGTTCATGGATGAGGCTTCCCTTGCACGTGTCTTAAACAGTAGCATCCAGGGATCACGTGCCGCTATAACAGACCCAAGTTGCAGTCCAGGTTTCCCTCTGTGATGCAAGAAATCTGTGCCTGCCAGTGCCTTGGTACCAGAGGGTCTCGATTCTGTGAAGAACGGCTTGTAGGTTGATATTTCTTGGCTCTGTGTTCGTGTTCTTGATAAGAATATGGTATACTTGGCTCTTAACGGTGTTCCTGGAGCATTCTGTGGAGCAGTATTACCTGGCTCGTTAAAGCCAGTGTATTTGGCCTAGAGTCACTTTTTCTTGGTACCACTCACGTTTCCTAGTTCTCTAACTTTTTTCTTTAGCCGATGCTCTCTGTGTTGGTGCTTGGATGTTTTCATTTCATTTGGATGGTATCTGCTTTTTTTTTTTTGTGAGAAATCCTTACCCATCTCCTAACCTATCGCCTTCCTGGCCCTGTGTTGTCTCTCACTTTTGAATGCCACTTGCTTCCCACCACCCTGCTCTTTCCAGAGCAAAAGAAGGAAGAGGAAAAGAACACAAAGGTGATGTGTGTTGTTGATGGCTTTGGTAAGGACTTGTTACAGCCTGGTCCTGTCGTCTTCTGCACTTGTAATTACATGACAGGCAATCCCTTTGAGGGTTCATTATTGCAGGCTCCAAAAATCATAATCTTCAGGGTAAAGGAGACAATTACTGTCTAAATAGGACTATGCATCATTTAATCAGACCCACTTGTTTTTTAATATCCAATAAATACATCCCATCTATCACTGTGGTTCAGAGGTGTCAGATACTTTCCAAACTGGATGACAGGGCGCTGCACATCCCAGAAGAAAATGCTGAGAAGTCAGTTAAGGAAAACAAGGAAAAAGAAGACTAAGCGTTGTTTAATGCCACAGTTAAAGATGATGTAATTCTGGGAAGTGTATCCATGTGGTAAACAGGACAAGAAACCCCAGGAAGAAAAAACCTACTTAGTGCTGGGTCTGCTCTGGCTTTCTTGTTTTCTTTTAACCAGTGCTTGTAAATCAATTCGAGGCCAGCAGCTTGATTTCTTCTTTTCTCCAGCAAGATCCCTCGGGGACTGCGGAATTGGGAATTCAGGCCAACTTGGTGAATTCTGCTGTGGTTTGAAGTGGTGCAGCTCACGTAGTTAAAGAATGATTGAGCTGCTTATGAATTTTGGGAGGATGGGACCTGGCTCTTGTTCCTTGATATTTTTGAGTTCATCTCACAGAAAGGCTGTGGGGTTTGACAGCTGATGATGTTGTGTGGGCACAGATCGGTGCTGCAGCCTGAGCAACCTACGGTTACACCAACCTCTTTGTTCAGCCACGCCGTTCCCTTTGTGCTGGGAGTGCTCTGAGCGTCCTATATCTCATGGTTCGCTTGCTGAAGTGGTTTCAGATCTGACCTTGGAGAGGAAAGCGTTTACCACGGTGTGTTTTTTTACATATATCCTTGTCAATTCATTCCTGGGTAGTGACTGTGTGGAATCACTGGGAAGCGGCTCTTGGCTGTGAATTCAGCTGTATGTCAAGGAAAGTGGGGCTGTTTCGCTCTTGTCCTCCGCAATGCTGTAGGGGACAACAAAATCAAGACTTTGGAGCCAGAATTTATCCATTTTTACACTGAGGATCAATCCTTACCTCTCTGAATCTGAAAAAAATATCATTACCTGCATGAGTAGAAGTAGAGCTTGGTGCTGGTCTGGGGATGGTATTGAAGTGTTGTGCTTTTGACTTCAGTACTGCTGAATTTGGTTGCTTTTACTGGAATTACCTTAATCTGCACATGTGTGGATCTTCATTCCTTTTGTACCGACTCAAAAGGTCAGCCCTCAATAGTGTGGGGGGGGAAGAATCCTAAATAGGCAAATAAAATAATTTTGTGCAGTGAGCTCTAAGTTTTGTGGGTTTTTTTTAACGTAAACTGTGGAGTTAGGGTTGGTAATGGTGCCGTGTGGGTTTATTGAAGAAGACGATGATGATTTGTAGAAGTGTTGCTCTCTGGAGAGCATGTGTGACTGTGACCACCTAGTAGAAGTAGGGTGTGAACATGAAGCAGGAGAGGAAGAAGGGAATTAAAGCAACCTGGCTGCTGTGTAGATGGGTCTGTCTTGCTTTAAAAATACTTACCGGAATTGCAGCAGCATTTGCTGGATAAGCAGAAGAGCACTTTTGTCAGCAAGATGGGAAACTGCTCTGCTTGATGGTTAATTTCTCCAGAATAGGGATTTGCTGTCAACGTGCACCCGTTGATGTGCAGGCAGCCCAAATCTTAGTCTGCATTTCCAGGTGTGAATTCAGTGCTCTAATGGAAACAGTTGTTGCTGAAACCGTAAAGTGTAATGTATTTCTATCACAGTCAGTTATTTCTCGGGGAAATATTTCATGTTTTGATGTTTCTGCAGAGGTGTGTGGCTGAGAGGGTGTGTTTTAAAAAAAAAAACAACCCAAACAGCTAAGCCAAGAGCCCGTGCATGTGTAACTCCACATGTGGGTGCTTTGGGTTTGTACCTGGAATTTTTACCGCTTTCTTCTTTGTTCCCAAGAACAGAAAAGCACTGAAATAAAGATTAATGAGCTATTTCTAGTGTTTTCCATGCATGCCCACCTGTTTGCAAGAGGTGTATCTACCTGCATGTCTGTTCTAGCAGCTGGACCTGCTTTCTCTAGTCTTTAGCGTGGCTGAGCAGAAGTGCTTGTTACCTTCCTTCTCATCCTGGACTTGACAGGCAATTCCCAGTTTGTAGTGGTACCAAGCCATCTCCTAATGAGCATCTTTATTAGAAAGTTCCTTTCCCCCTCGTCATTGTTTATCAAACCTAAAGAAATGTACAATTTCATTGTATAATAACTTCGAAACAACAGAAGAGCCAACTGTGCTAAATGTTTCAGAGGCACAAATTAGGTTTTTTTGGTTTTTTTTTTTGTTTTGTTGGTGTTTTTTTTTTGTTTGTTTGTTTTTTTTGTTTGTTTGTTTTTTTTGTTTGTTTGTTTTTTTGTTTGTTTTTTGGTTTTTTTTTGTACGTGCAGAATGTTCTCATCTTGCAGTTGTGCAGGAGAGAAACGGCAGAAGAACTGGGAGCAGTGCCCCCAGAGGGTGGCGGCTGACAGGGTGCTGGTGTGTTTGGGTGGGTGTGATGACCCTCCTGAAGGGGGAGGAAGCACCGAGAGAAGGAAAGGTTAATTGTGGAGAAAGGCGATGGCAAGGTCGGTATGGTGAGATGACAGCAGTAGGAAGAGGAAGGGACAGGTATGAACAGAAATAGAAAAGGTAAGAGAAATTTGACAGAATAGAAACGGGGAGGAAGGAGACGTGAAACAGAGCTCAGTAGTGAGCTGCTGTTGGATGCTTGCAGGCTGGGAGGGTGTTTGGCAACCCTTTTTGTAAGCTAAATGTCCACCAGAGTTATTGTGAGATGACTTGTTGCAGAAAATTTTGGTCCTTAGGCCAAAACTTGGCCTGAAGGGCCTAGTTCTTGTCCTTCCTTAATTTCTGTGGTTGAGCATCTCTTGATAAACCAAACGGATATGAATATTTTGAATCTACTATGCCAGGTTTGCTTACAAAAGCATATATTCATCATATTTGCCAGTTGCTAATATTTTAAGAGCCTTAAACGTCCCAGAAGCGGTTTTCCCTGCTTTTTCCCTAGCTCAGCTGGTGTTTCATAGCTCTGCTCATGTGTTCACACTACAGTTGCACACTGTTTATTTCAGTAATGAAGAAGAATAAGCCTGCGAAAGCAAGAGACTTTGATATATTTACCTTGTGAAAAACATTGCTCTCCCACCCTGTCCCTACCAGAGGAGCTCATGAGCATGGCAGCTCTGTCTGGTACCTCAGTGCACTGCTGGGCTTGGGTCTGAGCCTGTGCCAGGCAGCCCAGATGTGACTGTTTTGTGCAGCAGCCAAACCAGATTAAACATCCAGAAGTCATTCAGTCCATCAGCCACCTAAAACAAGTTACTACAGTTCTGGGCCCCTCAGTTTAGGAAGGATATTGAAGTGCTGGAGGATGTCTAGAGAAGGGCAATGAGGCTGGTGAAGAGTCTGGAGCACAGGTCCTGTGAGGGAGCTGGGGTTGTTGAGCCTGGAGAGGAGGAGGCTCAGGGGAGACCTCATCGCTCTCCACAACTCCCTGACAGGAGTGGGGAGCCAGGGGGGTTGGTCTCTTCTCCCAGGAACCAGCAGTAGGACAAGAGGGCACAGCTTAAGCTGTGCCAGGGGAGGTTTAGGTTGGACATTAGGAAGAAGTTCTTTACAGAGAGTGCTCAACCATTGGGATGGGCTGCCCAGGGAGGGGATGGATTCACTGTCCCTGGAGGTGTTTAAGAAGAGACTGGATGTGGCATCAGTGCCATGGTCTGGGTGACAAGGTGGTGTTGGGTCAGAGGTTGGACTGCATGATCTCAGAGGCCTCTTCCAGCCTGGCTGATTCTGTGATCTTTGCTCCTTCCCTTCAAAAACTTGGGTCTGAACTTCACTGTAGATTGAGGCAGAGAGCTTTTGTTGCGTTGTTGGCTCCGACTATGCAGCACAGTAAACCTGACAAATCTGACTTTCAGCTCGGTGCCATCCAGCTCTGTACCCCCAAGGTCTGGCTGTTTCCACCAGGACTGACTCATTCCCTTTAGGGCACGTGGATCTCTCGGACGTGCCCTGCAGTGCCCTGCTTGTGTCCTGCCTGCAAAGGCAGATAAAGAGGCAGGGAGGGCTGGTTTGCTGCCAGCAATCCAGGTATTCCGTGGTACTCCTGCGTACAAACCTGTGCATTTAAGTTGTTGCCAGGGATGTCTCTGCCTGGTTTAATTGCGCTCTATTTAATTTGGGGATGCAGGGATTCCATTAAATCTAGGACTGGTTGAAAAGCTCCCACAAATGATCTGAAAACTTGTAAGAAAAGAGGTGTTCTAAAACAAGCAGTTCCCTGCAGTTCTTGAGATCCAGGTATTTCAGAATCAGGCAAAAGAGATCCATGTGATTTAGTGCAAAATAACACCTTTCAAAAAAAAAAACATTGTAATGTAGTTTTTAAAGGGATTTTTACTGTGCAAATGGTGGTCAAAACACTGCTCCAGCTTCCTGAATAAGTTATTTCTGTTAGTGATGGGGTTTCCTACGCAAACAGTAAATATTTTTATGATTAAAACATGGGAGATGGTTTATGTACTAACAGTTATCAGCACGTGGTAGGAATGATCAGAGAAGTGGAAAGCTTGGAAACAAACACACTGTCTCTGTTGGCACAGGGATAACCCTGGAGACTGCCAAGGCCAGAGCCTGCGAAAAATAAGGAAGTATAATTAATTGTCCTTAAATGAACTTAGCAAGCAAAAATAACCCTTTTCAAGTAAACACTTAACTTGGCATTTTTATATTTTTTTTTAATTGAAAAGCTCTTCTATGTGATGAAGGTTTTAATGTTCCGTAATGTGCTTATTAACTTAATTATTTCTGTGCATGTTTAGCGTAAAAAAAAAAGTTAACATAGTATAGCTGCACTGGGCATCTGTTTTATGCTTGCACTTTGTTTTTTTTTTTTCTAGTGAGAATAATACAGAATTATTTCTCAAAAGGGCTGCAAAGTAATATTTTAGAACATTACTTGGTGGGTTTTGAAGGTCAGTTGGCTGTTGTTTATATTATATTAAATTATTCCTGATCTTGTTGGGTCTTTAAAAAAGGTTTTTCTTCCTTGCAGTAGTTCCTTTGCCTGTGTTGGTGTGAAAGGCTTTCACGGCAAGAAAGCAGAGAATTGTTATTTTCCCAAAATCTCTGTGCTGATGAGCTGCTCCTGGCAACAAAATACTAAATAAAAGTGTGTTTCATTGAGAGAAATACTGATTTTCCTTGTTTTCTCTAGTGTAATTCCCAGTGGTCACCTACTTCAGGGTGATTTGCAGGTATTTAAAACCTGAAGCAACAGCAGCAGCATCAATACGAACACTCCAAACTTGTACTGTCCTCCTTAGCAGCGTAATTCATGCTAAACAGCAAAGGAAGTACAAGGTGAGTGTTTGGATTATATAGAGTGTATAACAATTTATCCATAATGTGTTGCCTTATAATACAGGGGGTGGCAGAAATATCCCTCATCAGATTCAGACTTCCGATGCAATTCCCGTTAAAGTTGAGGGGAAATTTAGGATTGGTTGCTTTATAAGCTTTTCTTGGTGCTGATGAACTTTAAGAACTGAAGATTTGAAAAATAAGGTCAGAATTGAGAGTCTCGAGTGGAAATTTAGCCCAAATCTTGGGAAGTATTTCAATATAGACCGAGAGTAAAGGTGTAAAAAGTGATTTTGAGTGGATGAGAGAAATCTGTGAGTGATTCATGCTGAGATTTGTGAGAGGACTGACTGACAACTGGTGGTGTATTTGCATAAAACCAAGTACACTAAGGGGGGAATATGCCACCTGCTGTGTTTGTATCTTTAAAAAAGTTATGTCAGAGTGTTTTTCCTGTCTGGAATATTCCCCTCAGCCCTGAACATCATCTTATTTCTGAGAGTGACAAATTAGCACACTGAGAATACCCACAAGTGACAGCAGCTTCTCTTTTAAACAAAGATTTACAATGTCTAAATACATTTAGTTTCTGGACCTGTAACTGGGAATAGAACTGGGAAGGAGAGAGCACCTCAGAGGGAAAGAAGGGAGAATTATTTAATGTACATTGGAAGGAATAAAATAAGGTTATAACAAGAGAAGAATTATTTTTAGCATTAAGAAAATCTTAGAGCAGCTTCATGAGGCTGTGGAATTGTGTCCCAGAGGAAACGGTAGAAATTCTGTTGCCTGAGTCATTTTAATTTAGGACAAAATAATTGACTAGGTTTTGCAGAGAGGAAAAAAAGTAGTGTACTCTGTAAGAAAACAAATGGAGTAATCCACGGCAGGTTTTTCTTTTGCCTGTAAGTTCAAGTTTCTTACAATGCTGTTGAAGAGGGAAAAGAGGAGGAGGTTGAGCAATGAAAAAAAAATCCAGAAAACAGGATGCTGTACTTAGCATATAATAAGTGTAAATAATAACACATACTAAAGCTTCTCCACTGTGGTTTAATTAATCTGATTATCTCCTGCATATCTGTTTAAATACCAGCAGCTTTATGGTGAAGGCAAGACTGCCCCTCCAAATCCCTCTTGTTTCTCCCCACCCCCAAATCTGTATTCAGACCCGATCTAACCTGGGGGCAAATGGAGAGTGTTGTTTAAAAAAAACCAACTAAGTGAAAACACCACAAACAAACAAACTGCGTAAGTCTCAGAGGAAAAAAAAAAAAGAGAGAACGAAACAGAAAAGCAGCCCAAACAAAACAACAAACCCCAATTCTAAGTGCAGCACATGATTTGTAAGTGCTAAAAAAGCACATAATGTACCAGTCAGAGAGAGGAGGAGTGTTAAGCATGTGATGTCTTATTTCTGCGTGAGGTTCCTGAGTGGTGGTGGGTGAGTTGTTGAAGGGCTTGGGCAGGGGAACATCGGCTGCTAACCCAGTGGGGGCTGAGCTGGGGGCTGGATATAACACCCAAAAGGGCTTTATATGTCTCATCTGCAGCTGAAATCGGTGCTGCTGTTTTCCTATATGTGGGATTAATGCAGATTCCTGAGGACTCTGAAAATCCCTGAGCTTCCAGTGGGGAATGCAGTGTTAAAGTGGGGCTCGTCCCTTAATCTCCCAGTCCCCAAAGTGAAAGGGTTCAACACAAAGCTGCGAGGGTGGGTGGTGAGCGAATATTTCTGAAGGCCCAGAAATTCTATAGCTGTGGAGAAACCTGAGAGGAAATTAATAATTCTCTCTGTGGAGCTCAGTTTGCATAGTGTACAGTAAATAATGCATGGGACCATGGAGCTAACAATGAGAATAAACCAAAACACTGAGTAGCTACTCCTTCAGTCAGGCCCATCCACCTTTTGCATAAACAGCAAAAGGTCCTGTGGCAGAAAAGTGAGTGATCAGGCAATTTTTTGTTTGTTTGTTTGGGTTTTTTTTAGCTCAAATTTGCAAGAGGATTGACACAATTTTGTGGTCAGCCTTCTACCAGCTTGATTACTGATTGATGTTAGTATTACTTTTTCCTTAGACTCCCTTCGTGGTAGGGAAGCCCATCACCAGAGCTGCTCAGTAATTTAGGGGCTTCTCTTTTTGACTGTATGACTGTTCTGTGGGGGCTTTTGCTGCTGCTTTGGAGTCATGAGCTGGTCTGGGTGTAGCTCTGCAATACCCTGCCTTGTCTTTTTTCATACAGCATCACCCCAGAATTGGTAAAGTTAGGGGTATGAGCAGAAGTTTGGCTATTTGGGCAGGGTAAAGTACTTTTCTAGCCTAAATCATTCCATCATTCCGTGTTGTGAGAGAAGCTTATGACAGGTCACAAAAATTTGGGAGAAGCATGGTGGAATTAATAAATTTACTTTTTGCTGTCATGGATTTAGATCCCATTGACGTTTAATTCATGCAGGAAGGCAAGGCTGTCAGCTTTGAGGCTCTGTCTGTGCCAGAAAGGTGATTTAGTTCATTTTTCAGAACTAGATGGCACTTGGAATGTTTGTTTTATGGGAACTCAGGAAAAAAAAAAAACAGAGCTCTGGAAAACTTCAACTGTGGTTTATTGCTAAGTGTCCGTAGAGCTGGACAGACAGCTCCTCCATAAGGTGATCATGGAGGGTTGCCAGGGACTGTATTTGTGGTTTAGACCTGACTTGCAAAGAGACAGGCTGTAATTACTTAGGATTTGAGGTGTCATGATTGTTTACCACCTGAGGCTTTGTGGTACACTCCTTGTTTGAATCAAAATCAGCACCTTGTATGCAATTAAGATCACCGTGTGCTTTGCTCACTTGAGCTGGAATGGTAGAAAGCTGGGTGGGGAAACCAGTGCTGTTGCAATTGTATTGAATAATTTGGATCCCATTAAAGGAAAAAGGAGGAGAGAAAATGCTGTTATTTATCAGTCAAACTTGAGGGAATTCATGTCTTCTGAAAATTAGCTTCAATCTGATTCTTTTGCTCTTGTTCTCAGCTTTTATATTATTGTAGCGTTAAAGAGAACAAATTACAATGAGTTTCTTTAAATTATTTTTTTTCTTCTTCTTCTTTATACCCTCAGCCTTCCAACCCTTTTTCCTTACTCTGCTCTTTGCTTTTGCAAGCCACATAGTGGCCAGTCATTCCTGTTGTGCCTGTGTTCCTGCAGTGCCCGTCAGTGTTTGGTGGTGTTCTAGGAATTTATTGTGGTGAGCAGGTGTGTGTGTGTGTCTGTGTGCTCACGATACGTGCCCAGTAAATCTGCAGATCAGTTCCTGTTCTGGGGCTGTAAAGGTGCCTGGATTTATTTAGGAATCCTCTAAATCCCCCCTGTAGCAGCTCTGTTAAGAAGAGTAAAAAGGTTAAAAAAAAAACCAAACAAACAAAAAAAAACCCAAAAAAAACCCAAAAAACCACCCCGGTGATTAAAAATGTTTTAAGAGATCTTTTTCCAAGAGGATTTTTCTTAGTCTTTCGGTCTTAAAAGTTTAACTTCTTGCATGTTTTATGGAGAGAAGACAGAACAGTGGTGGCTTTGTGCCAGGCTGTCGGTACAGGGAGCAAAGCCCCTGTGAAGGGGACCTTTCCCAGGTTGTTGGGTTGCCAGCAGCTCATGGGCTTTGTTTTCCCAAGGCTGGTGCTTCAGCTCATCCCAACCAGCCATGTGTGCCTCACCACAGGCCTGCCAGGGGCTGCTTCTCCGTAAAGCATCTTCTGTTGAGAATGAACACCAAGGATCTTGAAATCTCTAAAACAACCAGCAGAGCAGGGCAGGGCAGGGATTGTTCCCCTGTGCTGGGCACTGCTGAGGCCACACCTTGAATCATGAGTTCAGCTTTGGGCTCCTTGTGACAAGGAAGCCACTGAGGGGCTGGAGCGTGTCCAGGGAAGGGAACAGAGCTGGGGAAGGGGCTGGAGCAGCAGGAGCGGCTGAGGGAGCTGGGGGTGCTGAGCCTGGAGAAAAGGAGGCTCAGGGGGGACCTTCTGGCTCTGCAACTCCCTGACAAGAGGGAAGAGCAGGGGTGGTCAGGATCTGCTCCCAGGGAACAAGGGACAGGACAAGAGAGAACAGCCTCAAGCTGTTCCCCTCAGGGGAGGGTTAGGTTGGATATTGGGAAAATTTCTTCACTGAGAGGATTGTCCAGCACTGGCACAGCTGCTCAGGGCAGCGGTGGAGTCCCCATCCCTGGGGGATTCAAAAGCTGTGTAGATGTGGCCCTTGGGGACATGGTTTAGAGGTGGCTTTGTCAGTGCTGGGTTAGTGGAGGGACTCCATCTCAGAGTTCTTGTCCAAACTAAGGGATTCCGTGATTTGATGTTGGGGAAGAAGCCTGTGACAAGTTGTAAAAACCTGGGAGAAGCATGGTGAGATTAATAAACTGGCTTTTTACTGTCATGGATTTAGATTCCACTGGCATCTGGTTCATGCAGGAAGACAAGGCTGTTGCTTTTTAGGCTCCTGTCTGTGTTAGAATAAAAACTTAGTTCATTGTTCAGAAACAGATGGACCTGGGAATTGTTCTTTTATGAGAACTCAGTACAAGACAGAAGTCTGGAAACTTAAACTGCAGTTTGCTGGTAATACATGTCTGTAAGCCATTATGGACAGTAATGACATGGCACAAAATAATAGGAGCAGGAATCACATATTCAAGCTGAATATTTATGTATTAATTAACCTTGACTCTTTCTACTTCCTGGCCTTTTAATGTTGTAAAAATAAAGTAAATACCCATAAAATTATTTGTGGTATTGAATACTGTTCCCCTGGATACCTCTCTTCAGATAATAACTTTGATTCCAAAGATATTAAGGAGGAGGAGAATGTTTATGTTGCTGCTTTATAGCAAGGAGAATCGAGTACGGGAATGTTATCTGTAATATATGTGTGATTGCACAAGGAAATGATTTAAAGAAAATGTATTTGAAGATGAACATGAATCAAGGTCTTCCCCTCCCCCAGCCCTTTATAATACTTCACTGTTAATTAATTCCTTCAGAAGTAAGGATATTTCAGCCCTCTATCTGCTGCTGGTTCTCCAGGAAAATCAAAGAGCTCTGACTCACCACACTTGCATTTTGTAGTCCCACAGGTGAGAATGAAACCTTGCCCTTTTTAGCAACTTGAGCTTTTGTGGTGACAGAGCAGCCTATTGAATGTTCTGCTGAAACCAAGCAGGTTGTGAGAGAAGCTCCTTCCCTTCCCAGCACTCCTCAGACTCACAGGGATTTCTGGATTGTGAGACGCTCTGTCAGGAAACAGATGAATCTTTGGGGCCCTGCTCAGATCAGGGATTTTGGGGGCTCGGTCCTCTGTTCCAGGCTCTTATCCCCTCCTTGTTTTATAAGCCCGGGCAAGTGAACTTTTCCCATGTCTCAGTTACGTCTCTTTTAACTGGCATAGGTGTTTCTTTTCCATCTCACTGGAGTCTGGAAGAGCTTAATGAGCACTTGTGAAATATTTCAAGATCTCTTGATGAGAGGTGATGAGTGCAGTGTGTTTTTCAGGCTGGCTCTCTCAATAGCATCACATGATACCTTCTCTAGAAGGTTTGCTGAGGCCTCTGCTGTCTCCCATGAAAATGTGTTGAATGACATCAGTAGAGCTGCTTATTTTTTACCTTCCAAGAGTTTCTTATCACTAAGTGGTGCCAGCTCTTCCTTGCAGGAAGAGATCCAGAAAATCACAGAATGTTTTAGGTTAGAAGGGACCTTAAATATCATCTAGTTCCACCCCCTGCCATGGGCAGGGACACCTTCCACTGGACCAGATCTCTCCTGGCCTTGGACACTTCCAGGAATGGAGCAGCCACAGCTTCTCTTGGCAACCTGTGTCAGGGCCCCTCCCCACCCTTCCCAATATCTAATTTAAATCTGCTCTCTTTTGGTGTGAAGCCATTCCCCCTTGTCACTACATATCCTTGTAAATAGTCTCTCTGTACATTTCTTTTAGGTTCCCTTCAGGTGTTAGAAAGCTGCAATGTGGTCACTCTGCTACCAGTCCTCTCCTAAGCAGCAGAAATGAGAGCTGGTGGTCCCATTGGTGGTGTCAGAACTTGTATCCTGAGTTGTCTTCCAGAATTTTACAGTGTGAGAGTGCTGTATCTTAAACTTGTTAGCCCTTGTTGCCTTTCACAACCAAGGTCTAGAGGTCAGGGTTAGAAATAAAACTGTGCTTTCATAGCAGAGACCTGTGTGGGAGACAGGCCAGATAAATCATGGTTTAACTGGGGGTTGGGAGAAGGTGGTGTAATTCTTTGGGGAGCTCCTGTAGTCTGGGGCTGTGTGTAACCTCGTTAACAAAAGACATCAGAGAGGTCTGCTGGAGGATGTGATGTGGGTGCCGTGCTCCCCAGAAATAAGTTCTGTTTCCTTGGGCAAAAGAAAACTTCTCTAAGCCCTTGACCCCAGTACTTCTCTTCTTCCAACTGTGATTTTCACACAGCTGCCACACCTGCTTTTTAAGAAAGATGGTGTGAGAGCAAGTATACAAATGCTGGGGAGTGCAAGAGCTGTGGGGTTTTTTGTTTGGTTGGTGTTTTTTTTTCCACTTTACAGGTTGTGAAGAATTGATTTTTGAAGTGAGACCATTTTTTTAATTTGTGATGGATTTATGTCTTGTGGTGTAGTAGAGAAAAACTTTAATGCATTTCTTTTGGGCATTGAGGTCACTTATAATGGACCCAGGTCATTCTGGTTTGTCATACGGTGACAAGTTTGAGAGGTGAAGCACAAAGCTGTTCAGGTGGTTTGTTGGTTTTCCTCCTGAGTAAAAACACAGCATTTAATGGGACTTCTGAACCTCTCTCCTCACCCCAAGTTAGCAAGAAGTTCCTATTATCTTTTTCAAGTGTGTCGTGTATGAGCAGTGAAAATGCCTCGGGTTTAAAATGGCCTGATGGTACTTCTTACCTTCCTGGTCTGTAGATGCTCAAGTACATGCAGAGAGCTGTGCCACTGTCACCTTAAATGGCATCATGGCATTGAACTGCAGAGGGGCTGAGACGAGGCAGGACCTCTGGAGATGGTTTAGACCAACCCCCTGCCCTGTGCAGGGTCACCACCTCCAGTGGGTTGCTCAAAGCTGAATCCATATGAGTTTGAATATATCTAAAGATGGAGACTCACGTCCCCTCTGGGCAACCTGTGCCGTTGTTTGACCCCCTTCACAGTGGAAAAGCTTTTAATTTTCATGTTTAAATGGAATTTATTGTGTTTCAATTTAATTTGAAATACAAGAAATATTTTGCCTCCTGTCCTTTGACTGGATCCCACTGAGAGGAGTCGGGTTCCATCTTCTTTACTCCTTCCCAGCAGGTATTTATGGACACTGTAAGACCACATGAACCTTCCTGAGGCTGAGGTTTGCCAGCCTCTCCTTGTGTGTTGGGTGCTCCAATCCCTTCATTGCCTCTTGCTGGATTTGCACCAGGACATCCACGTCTGTCATGTAATATTTGTCTGTGCCTGTGTACAAACACACACCTTAATTCTCTCTGCACAGATCAGCCCTAATGCAAAACCTGTTTGTACTGTCACGTTTTTCTGTCTGTTTTTACACACAAATATATTCTAAGATTTTATTTGGAGATAACTGGTGCATAGGGCAGGATTTCCCAGGTGGCTCTTGCTTGATTAAATTTCAGTGTGTGCTTCATCAAATATTTGGCTTAGCTGAATAAATTGGTATATTATGTTCATCCTGATTTGCTGTCTTAGTGCTGTCCACCAAGTACAGAAAGATAATAATCAGTGTGTCAGCAGCTGTTATATTTTCATTTAAGGGAAAACATAGTAATTCTTTCTTGAGAAAATATACAAGAGGGTTGATGTGTATATATTAATAAAGCACTGACTTATCTACAATGGTTTTGCTGTAATCTGAGACCTTTTTATTTTAAGATTTCTTGAATTACTTATTTGGCTCTTTTGGAGATCTGAAAATGCTTGTAGTACTTGGACCTAATTAAAGTCTGGAGGTATCCCTGCTGTCTTTGCTTGGATATCAGGAGTAAATGTAGTTTAGAACTAAATTTAGAGTGTTTTTAGTTTTGTAAATGGAAAAATCAAATTCAGTTTTCTCTCCTATGGTTTGTTGAATGGGTTGGGGCTGTTTGCGGTTTAACTTAGTCAACCCTTTTATAGGGAGTGGTGCTACCGAGTTCAGTGTTGTATATTTGACACCTCCAAAATCCTTTTTCTGCTAGTGCTGTCTTTTTAAACTTATTTTTGCATTTTTTCACATCTTAAAATAGTATAGCAGTCTTTGCAGGAAAAAGAGAAGGGCTTTTTCATTGATGGAGCCAAACTTGACTGGAGAAAGTTCTCGGTGGAAGTAGATTCCTGCTCCATGTTGAGTGAGGGTATGGACTGTCTGCCCAAACCACCTTGGTTTCTTCATCTTTGCTCCTGTGTGGATCCATCAATATCCCTAGTCCCCACTATGGGTTTGGCAGTGCTGCTGTTGCCCTGCTTAGCCCAATCTCAATAAACTTAATGATTTACAGAATATTACTTTGCCTTCCTGCCTGCAGTGGTCTGCAAACTGCCAGAGCTGCAAGTAGGCCTGGGAACAGGTTTAATAGTGTTTTAGATATGTGTGTTATACAGGGTAAGAGAAAGCTCCTCAGGGCAGGGCTGGGCTCTGCTCTGAATTCCTGGTGCTTTAATGAGGAATTTTTCAGGACTTGGCCATGAGCTCAGTCGCATGACAAGTGTAGTACTCACCTTCCCTGAGTCTGAAGTCTCTCCTGCTTTAGGATGATTCTGTTCTGGGTCAGGGGATTGCTGAGGTTGTACAGTCTCCTCTCTGGCTGGAGAGAGGCTTTGGTTCATGTCAGAGTGTTCCCAAGGGAACAGCCACAGCCAGACCGGGTCAGCCTCAGTATCTGTAGCAGACACAAGTCTTCTCAGGTGGTGGGTGTTCCCCATCATAATGTCCCAGCTCCTTTCTGAAACTGGAGAACTTCACCTCATCAGACCCAGCCATGAGGACTTCCTACCACGCTGGGCAGAGAAGGGAAGAATTTCCCTGTGCCTGTGTAAGATGTGATTCTCCTCGTGCAAAAATCCATCAGTGTCTGCATCTTGTTCCTTCCTTATGGCCTGTAGTGCCCTGGGGAGCAGGGAACTGGTTAGTGCAGGGCTGTTGATGAGGTACTGATGTCTTTGTGATCAGTGGCAGGACCTGAGGGAATGGCTGGAGCTGTGTCAGGTTGGATATGGGGAAAAGGTTCTTCCCCCAGAGGGTGGTTGGCACTGACCAGGCTCCCCAGGGCAGTGGGCACGGCCCCAAGGCTGCCAGAGCGCCAGGAGGGTTTGGACAACGCTCTGAGGGACAGGGTGGGATTGTTGGGGTGTCAGTGCAGGGCCAGGGGTTGGACTGGGTGATCCTGGTGAGTCCCTTCCAACTCACAATATCCTACTATTCTGTTGGTGTAGGCAACAGACTTTGTGCCTAATGCCTGGTGTGCCTTAAGAGCTGAGATCTTTGCAGACCTGCCCTGAGCCTGCCTGTGCCTGGAGCTGTGGGACAGTGGGACAGGCTGGGCCACACATCTGGCTGTGCAGCAGCACACTGAGCTCAGCACTGGCAGAGCAGCTGTAGCACCTCGTATCTGACTCATGGATGGAGCAAACTGTCTTTATTTTGGGCCATAGACTTGAATTTTTCTGTATGAGAACACCTGCAAAAATGTCTGCGTTATCCCTGCATAATTGATACTGGCCATTAGTCTTGTTTAGGAGTGATAAAAGGTAAGGAGAGTGGCAGGGAAGTAAAAGTTTTAAAGTGAGAGGGAACTTGAGGAGCTCAGAAGGAGGAAGGAGTGAGCAGTGACAGAGAAACAGGCTGTGCCGAGTCAGGCATTGTACAAGTGGATGTGAAAATGGGTCATTTACCTCCACTTCAGAGGTGGTGGAAAGACAGGAAGAAAATGTGAATATTTTCATTATATTCCTGCAGCATTGCTTATGTTTTTTGGAGGGGAAACTTTCAAGTTTTATATTACAGGATGTAGAAATTAAATTTTACTGATAAGTGAAATCTTAATACTCAATAAACACTTGCTGAGGAGCTATCTTTAGCAGAAAGCACAGAGACTCTTTGCTTCAATTCAGAACAAAACATTACTTTGGACTGAACAATTAAAATCTATTGATTTTTAACTTGGAGGTATTAAAGTAAGGAAGTTTAATGTCAGCTGCTAAATTGCTTTCTCTTGGCACGGTTTTGTCATACAAATAAAACCTTGCGTCTAGAGCCAACTACTTTTTATTTTCCTAAGCACTTTGCTCCAGATCTCTTGCAGTGTCTCTGCTGAGCTGTGGATTTCTGCACATGCAGAAATATTTCTGACTTGGATGGTTAGAGAAATGCCTTTGTGAAACCTCCACTGGCCTTGGGAATCTGGTGAACTTGGAAAGAAGATTTTTGTCATGATCCCCTGCTCCATGAGCACTCCATCCCTGCCCCGTGTATTTTGCACTGAGGAGAAAATATTGGCTTGTGAATTTTTTATCCTGAATCACAGGTTGAGCTGAATGATGCTCTCGAAGTTTCTCTTTGAATTAAAGGATATTACTTTGCAGAAAAACTCACCACATAAATTAATGACCCTGAGCAAAGCTGGGAATAACCCTCTGCTCCCACAAAGCCATGTGGCCTTCTGCAAATATTTTACCACCTCAAAACAAGAAACTATATGAACAAATGTTGGGCCCTCCCCCCTATTTTAGGGTTTGTAACTTAAAATAATGTGGCTGCCTGTAATACCAGCAGTCTGCTCTGCACTCTTGTATTTTACTCTTAATGCTGCAGAATTTTTACATCTTTATTTTGCACCTACAAAGGTTCAAGAGTCTTTTTGTGTGTGTATATATATATAATCCAATGCAGAAGATGGGACAGAGGCTTTGGGGGGGGTGTCTTATAAAGAGTTCTGTTAATTCTAACAAAGCTGCAAAGTTGATTAGCAATCCCATACTTAAGTGCTGCGATTTTTGGTTTGGAGAGCTCTGCTGTTAATTACTGAAGATAAATCACTGTATTTTTAAAAAAAGTTGATGGAAAAATTATAATTTCTATATGTGGGCCAAAGTGATTTCAGGTGTATGGTAGTCTCCAGTAAAGCAAGAAGGATGCTTAAGGAAAGGCTTGAGGGCGTGATGAATTTTTAGATTGAAAAAAGAAAAAAAAAAGCCTGTTTTTCTGATGTATTTTGCTTTCCTTGGTGCTGCTTACAGATAAAACATAAGGAGCTGAATTTTGACTGTGGCTTCAGCTGTATAGTGGAGACACTAAAGCTCTTTGAATTTATTTATGTAGAGGTTTTTGCACTAACAGCTGAGCAGTTGTGCTCGAGGGTTTGCTTCAAAGCCCACCAAAACACGTGGAAAAGCTCTGTTGGCTTGTTGGATCTGACCCTCAGCCATCCCCTACTTGCAACTGGGTTGAACCAGATGAGTCCCAGCAGTTTGCAACCCATCTTTCTTCTCGTGATCTTCTCCTGTGAGCGTGGTATCTCTGCTGGCAGACCTTTGACAGGATTATTACCAACGTTTCAGCTGACAGACAGTTCGCTTGGAGGGGGTGAAGGTGCTCCGCTCAAGTCCCAGCAGGGTCAGAGACCTCGTGCCACTTTGGTTGCAAATCCTCACACTCTGTCAATATTTGGTGGTTCCACTTCTCATCTGTTTGGCATATTGCCCTTCTCAGCAAAGCAAACATTTGCTCTTCCCTCGTTTCAATATTGGGCTGTGGGAGAAAGGTGGTGATTACTCCTTCTTACCAAGGGCCTAAAAGGCATCTGACTGCTGCTGGTTTGTTTTTCTTAAATGCCAACTTGTTTTTCTGCTTGGATTGCTGAAAATAGTGTGTGTGTAACTACTCTGTAACATGTGCAGATGGAGGCCCTGACTAACTGTGAGGTTTTGGGAGTATCTTGGCCCTGAATTAAGAGGATTTTAATCGTATGTGGGAAGTTATGCCTGTGGTTCCACTTTTGCTAAATGTAAAGCTTCTCTGGCACCTCCAGTATCATATTTGGGCTGGTGTCCAAAAATAAAAAATGGTCAATAACTATTGCCAGCTCTTCTGGCAAGGAACCAATTATTCCATTCTGTTTCCATCCCTCTGTGCACATGTCAATAAATAATCACTCATCCGTGATCCCAATCAACTCTCTGATTAAACATATGTGTCCTGAAAGCTTCTAAACTGTAAGTGGTAGCAAACATCAAAATGCCTTTACTCATTTGTATTTCTTTCCATCTGTTAAAATACCTATTGAGGCCTTAAACTGTTTGATTACACTTAAAGTTGACTATGGAAAATCAGTTACACGTTGCATGGACCGGTCCATATTGACACAAATACCCATGCACTGTATGAGCTGTGTAATAGCACTGGGGAAGTGTCTCAGTACTGAATAATGGGATTTCTGTCTGTTTTAGAGCTGTTCAACTTTGAAAGTTGTGCAAAGTGACTTTGTAGTTGTCCTTGTTAGCGAGATTTATAATAAGCTCTTCTGCATGTCAATTATGCATCCTCAAGACTTTCCGATAAATCCAAGATTAAAATGATTATTACATAAATATTCAATACAGATATGGTAGAGGTTGATAGAGATGATTTTGGAGACTGCTGTGGTTTTAGTGGTGGTTGTGTGTAGACAGCATGTTGCCAGCATTGCCTGTGGATTCTGCAGCCCAAAATAATGCTGATTTCAACACTTCGGTCCATAAACTGCAGCAAACAGCATCATGTTGGTTCCTGGGCTCTGGAAAAGAGAGAAGCTGTGGCTGCATGACTTCCAGACCAAGGTGGTATTTGTATCCCTCTGTGTGCATGCCTTGTAGTGCAGGAGAAAAGCCGTTCTAGGGAAACCTCTGGTGACAACTGTGTGGGTGTTTCCCCTGTTCACCACTGCTGCACATCCCATCTGAGGACATCAGGTACTGTGCCAGGCAGCTTTAATGTTGGTGACACACTGTCCTGTGAGTGCTGACTAGCAGATGTCCTTTCAGCTGAGGGGTTCTCACGTGGATGTTGGAGGAGCTGCTGGAGTAAGAGGCTGAGGCTTCGTAGGCAGAGCCTGCAGTTTGCCAGCAGCAGGGTTGAATGTTCAGTGTAAATGCAGGGCTGCAGATGGCATCCTCGGGTTTCCAGCATGCGAATTCAAGCTGCTGCTGAGGCGGGGTTTGAATTATCTTCCAGTGTGGAAAAGCTGAAGCTGCACGAGTTGGACCTTGGGTTTGCCTTTGTTTGGAGGAGAACAGATTGCTCATTTTATGACTGACAGCATTTTGCATTGAAAAAACCCTGAGTTCTCACAAAGTTCCAGGTGCAAGGTGCCTGGGCTGCGACAGATTTTTCTTGTCTTATGGCTTTGTTTACCTGATTCCAACCATGTTGTATTTCATGCATCAGTAATCATTTAATTTGTAATGCTCTTGCACTTCCATGAACTTTCTGTGCTCAGTTTTCGACAAAAGAGAATTTGCTTTTTAAAAGGAAGTTCTGCTTTCTGTTGACTCTGTCAGAAAAAAAGAGGAAAAATAATAAAAAAAAAAGCTAAATAGCAGCATTGTACCTGTTTGCATTTAGTTTTCTGTTGGGTGGTTGGGGGTTTTTTTCAGTTCTTGTTCCAAATGGTTGCTGGGCAGCGTTAGCTACTCATTCTCCCTGACTTTTTAGTACAGCATAACACCAGGAATTTTGTAAGCCTTTTATTGTGATGAATAAAAATGTTAAATATGAAATCTATGACACTATAATTTGACAGTGTCATGAATCCAGGAACGTTCTTTTTTGCTGCACCAAAAGCTTAGCGGTTGATGTTTATTTTGCTACATTTCCTGGTGCTTATATAATCAAGGTAAGTTGATATAAATCAGTTTGAGATTCTGTAATGCAGAAGCTTCTGTGGCTTGAAAACAGTGGTGGTGGGGGGGAAGGCTTTTATGGCAGACTTTCCATCCTGCCACCCTTGGATCTACATTTTGCTGCTATTTCAGATATCATTTCCTCCAGTATATAGTTGTGCTTAGACCCAGACCTCAGTTTTAAGGTGGTTTAGCTCTAAGTAAGATCAGCCTATTTGATTTGCATAGTAGTGAGCTTGAGTATGTAAGTATGTATGCAAAGAAGGTAATATGTACCAAATGGTTCACTCAAAGATCCTTGTCTGTACAGTGCTCCCTCTGATGCTCTGGTTTTGGGACTTTAACAGTTTTTTTTCTGCCAAGAGAGATCCTGCCTGTGGTAGAATTTGATGGTATTTAGGCATAATCGGGCTGTTTCCAAGTGCTCTGCAGACTGGGCTCATCAGCAGCTTTAAAACTGAGTTGCAAACCTTTTGGATCGTATATATGTATATATATTACATGTGTCACAGCCCAGGTCATGACACACTCGCTCCCTCTTCTGTGGAGCTGCATAACACCAACTCTCATGAAACTTGCCCTGCTGTGCTGAGAAGGTTTTGGAAGGGACCATATGCTGGATCTGTATGAAGGAACCATCTCCCAGCATATCTTGTGCAGTCAAGGCACAGCCAAATTCCATCAGGGAAGAAAGAATGCGTTTTAAACTATATGTTCTTCTAAAAAGTAATGCACTTTCAGTGCCTGGAGTCTGAGAACTGGTGTTCAAGTTGGACTTTGTCACAGTGCACTGTTGTTTCCCCTCTGGTAGGAGGGATGGGTAAAGGCACAGATGTCAGATGACAACTATTAATTCCTTAATACACCAAGAACCCATTTAGTTAGTGCTGTGTTGTTTCTATAATAAAGAACTTCCATGTAACAGAACTTGAGAAAAAGAATTTGTAGAGGTGATTCTCTTTTAATTGAAGAAGCTGGAGGGGGAGTTGGGTTTGTGGTTTTGTTGCTTAACTCCCTGAAAGTAGTTCAATAGTTCAGCAGGAGTTATTTTGAAATTAAGGTGAAGCAAGATGTGTAAATGGTTCTTAAAGCCCCCACTGTGCTTCATAAAAGCGTAAAGCATCTTCATATATGGTCAGCTGAGTCCTGAATTTTGCAAACCAGCTGTTCTTTGGCTGCTGTGTTTGGGGTTGGAGTTCACTGTCCATCCTGTGAGATTAGGGGAGTCTTTTTGACTTCAGCAATTTGCCCAGTCAGATGCCCCCATACAAGTGATTTGTGTGTGTCCAGAGAGTTATGTACAAAACAGTCAAGAACTTAAACTTCTATTACTTTGGGGCAAGTTAATTGCAGATATCACTGCCCTGAACATGGAAAATTGAATAATGTGAGCATATTCTGTGCCAAAGGAAACTTGATGGGGCTGTAGATGAGAAGATCAATAGAAAAAGAAATATGAACAGATCAATAATTTCACATGACTCTTCTGATCCAGAGAGAGGCACAGCATTGATTTGCAAAATAAGAGAATGGATGCAGCAGTTAAAATACACAGTGTGTACATGCATTAGATAATAAAATAATGTGAAATGCCCTCAGCCTCAATCAAAGGCAGAGAGTAAATCATCAAACAGTAACATGTGTCCCTGTGAAGCCTGCAAATGAACACCAGAGCCATGCTGAACAAAGTGCCTGGCAGAGAGAGAAAATAACACCCAGAGAGGATGTTCATCAATCAGGAAGATGAATAGTCCTTGCTCCACATTGTGCTGTTGTCCTGCATGATGTGTGTGAATCAGAGGTGCTGGAGGATCACAGCCATGCAAAAAGCAGGGTCTGATGTGGTTTGCTGCTGTGGACATCCCAAAATCTTTAGCAGGCAAAATTCATTCAGCTGTTTAGTGAATACTTGAATATATAAAATCAGGAAAATTCGGCTTTTTTTCTGATGAATCCTATTTCTTGCCAACATAGGCAGAGAGAAGAGCTGATTTTTAACTGGATCTTGATGATGCACAAGAATTTTTTTATTATCAAGTTCTTAGACTGGAATCTGTTTATGGCTTAAGTGGTGTGCCCTTTCCCAGCCTCAGGTCCCTAAATGGGTACCTCTGTTTTGGGGACAGGTGTTGCACATGAACTCCCTGTTAGGAGTGCATGAAGTGGGGTAATCCAGCAAGGTTTCAGAAATAGGTAAGGTCCAGATGTCATGCCTTGAGATAAAGAGCATCGAGTTCCTTATCTGGATGGGACAAAGATGTTGGCACTGACCAAAAGTTACTGTTAGAAGAGTTGTATTAAAAAAAAAAAAATACACATATATGTTTTATGGCACTGGAGTGCCCCTTCCTGACGTCCTTTTACCACTGTGAGTTTAACTGTTGCTGTGTTTCTAGATAAAAATGCCACTTTTAACATGCTTATACTGCTTCAGGTCTGGGAATGTGTTAAAACTAAACTGGATGGGGTTTGTGTGTGAGATGGGTATGTGCAAAGGTAAGTTATGAGCTACCTTTTATAAACTTCCTCCTCTGAACACATGGAACTGGATATCTGAGACCCGTGGGATACAGCACACCCTAAAACTGCTCAGAATTTCATATTGCAGGGTTGGTGGCAGTTTTAATTTCAGGTAGGCCGTGGCAATTAATTATTAAGCACCATACGTGCAGTTGTGGTGTTTAATAACATTAAAGTTTCTTTATTTCATTTCTGGTCTTGGAATTTGGGGGTTTGTCATCCCAAATGCCCATCTGCGAGTTGAGCTGAGCATGTTCTTCCCTTGACTAAGGGAGAACTTAAAATACTAGTGAGAATGAAAAGCTGCAGCTTTGTAGTTGTTGAATGCCTTTGCTGCAGTGGTGGAGAGAATGGCTGCCCTTGAAAGATTTTGAAAATTCTTTAGGTAAAAATAGAAAGCTTTTCTTGTCCCACCATGGAAGACCAGCCCATGTTCAGGCTTAGAAGTCACACAGTGTAAGTACCCTAAGTCCTTACGGTTGTAACTAAATATAACTGAGCAAGCAAAGCCCAACATGGGGCTGCTGAGTTTGGGCTCCTTTGAGGAGGCAGAGGTGACTTCCTAGCCCTTGGAAAAGGTGGCAAAGAGCCTGCTGCTGCAAAACAAATATTTGTGTAAAACATCTGAGACTTACCTGGGCAGAAACAGTCCTTGAGGCTTTGGAACCCTTCATGCTAATGTTGATATGACTGGGAAAGCCTGAAGCAAAATAACCCCTCCGAAACATCTTCCAAACAAGCAGTTTCAGTTATTCAGCCTTGCTGTGCTTCTAAATGATATGTTGTCAAAGATAATGTTATAGAGAGATGTTGGAGTATTATAAAAATGTTATTGAATTAAAATGCAAGCAAGATCCAGCCCAAGCCATTCTATAAATATCTTATTATGAAAGGCTCAGAGATGTTTCTCTTAGCAAATTTAAAATAATCATTAGAATCCTTCAGCAGATTGCTGTTAATTGGATTGAGAATTAAACAGCTTTGTATGAGTGCAAAGTTAATTAATAGCTCATTACTTTTTAATAAGGCAAATTCATTTGGAAATAAGAGATGCCGTGGAGTTTACCGCAGATTTGAGATGAGATTGGGAGTATCAGCCATTCTCTTTGTGGGAGAAAAGATTTATAATTAAGTTGCCAAGGTTGGCTGGTGATGAGGGAAATGGAAAGGAGTGGAATTGATTTGTTTCTGAGAGCTGGAGGTCCCTCGGGGTGCCCCGTGCTGCGGTGGAGCAGCAGGTTCCATCTCCTGACCCCACACTGCTGGAGAGGGTTGGCACTCTGGGGAGGTGAGGCACTGGAGCAGTAGTGGGAATCCTTTAAGATGCCCCAAAGCATTGGGTAGTTAAGTCAAATATTTTTTTTAATTATCCTTTTTCAAAGGATATTCCTACATACCAACTTGTTTGTGGCTTTTTTTCGTTTCCTTGACAAGTACTTACCTTTCCCCATCGCTTCACCAGAACTTGACTTTCTCTGTTGCTCCTTCCTTTCTCATCTCCTACATCCCCTGCCTGATTCCCTCTGCAGACCGACTCTTGTTTCTATCCCTTTTCCTAGTCCAGTAAATTCTCCACAGACCTCATGACTCAAACGTGCTGGTTTAGCTTCTTCCTACCAAGCAAATTGGGGGATAAAGGAGCTGCTCTTCAACCGTTGTCTCCAGCTCCTTCTGGTCATGCCTTGTGGTCTGTACCAAGGGAATTTCTTGTGCAGATGACCCAGGAGGAGGACTGGCAGGCCATCAGGTGGCTCTGGTTGCTGAATTTTGAGGGGGTGAGAGGATGTCTTCACCGTGTAGGAGATGTGGGAATGATGCCTGCACTGTGTTGTTGCAGCATCTGCAGAACTGAGCAGTGTCACCTCATGCCAAGGGAAACGCCTTGGGCAAGTCTGTAACTTTGTCGGTGCTCCCCTTCCTGGTGTGTAAGAAAGTTTTGTGGAAGGTTTTCTGTGAGTCTATTTCAGTCAACATGGATTTATGGATGAGTTTTATTAGTTCAATTCTTTATTAATTGATTTCTCTATCAGCCATTCAGTTATTTTACCTGGGAACGATGCCAAGCTGACAACGCTGCAGTTGCTCAGGTCATCTGATTTGTCCTTTAAAAATATATAAATAAAAACCCTCCACTGACATCTCCTCTAAGCTAAGTCATAGTGTTGGAGGTTTTTTATTTAGTACACAGAAGTAAATCACATAACTTCTTTCATCCCAGGTACACAAAAGATTTTGGAACTTCATGTGTTCTAGAGTTAATATTTCTCCCCATATTTCTCCATTTGTAGGGGTGACAATACGTGCGAGGGATCTTCCCATGCAGGGGGTGAATTTAAAACTGTCACTTTTCTGGGTGCATAAATCTGGAAATCTGTGTCCTTCCACCTTCATTTTCTTCTTTGGTTACAATTAGGAAAGAGGTTTCCAGTCATGTTGAAATACGAGTACCATTTTGTCTCACTTAATAAACCTTGTTGTTTTCAAAAATCCATTTTTCTCCCTTTCTCCTTTCCCAAGTGAAGTCAGGCTGTGAATCATCTGCTCTCCTCCCTTCCACCTTTTTCTCCCCCCTGTAAAATACCAGTGATCCAGAACTTGGCCAAGGGGAAGTCTCTTATCATGGCTATAAAGGAATTTTTACTGTTTCTTAATACCTTGGAGGGAAGGAGATGCTTTTGTGCTCTCTGGGCTCCTGCTGAGCAGGATCTGGTCAGACCAAGCCCCTTGGTTAACAGGTTGCTTTGGCAAGCAATAATTGGAAAAGAATAAAGAATGGAAGTTGATTATGGCTTCTTGAACTATGACTTTGGGGAAGAAGTAAGAGATATGTGACCTGGATTAAAAAAAACAAAGATGGTACCCAGAGTCTTTAACACTCCCTAAAGCTCCTGATAAAAGCTGAGCATTAACAGGAGATATTTTTAAGAATAAGAAAATAAGGAAAGTAATTTAAATGTTAAGAAGCAGTTTTGTTCCTGAATCAAATAAAGCTTCACTGGAATCACCCTGCTAAGTGGTGTGCCATTAAGGAGGTCTACAAGCTGATAAATGCCTGTGTGTTTTTTGACTGCCTCCATCTTTTCAAATCCTCGGGATTTGCTGTGCCAAGGGATGTCCCTCGCAGAGGGACCCATCTGTGTGCTGACCTTGGTGTCTCCAGCAATCAGTGGTTTGTCACTTGAAACCTCTGCTTAGAAAAAAAATCAGAGAACACTTAAAGATCCTTATCCCATCCCATCCCTCAGTTTACCTGTTAATGATACTTTTTGAGCAGCATTATTGAAGTCACTGGGTCAGAAAGGTAGCGGAGGATTTCCAGGATTACCTGGAGAGAAGGGAGGGGGGAAATACCCCAGCTCCCTCTGGACTCGTTTAGAAGTAATTAGGTCAGAACAAATGCCTGAACCTCACAGCTGACTTTTCAGCTGTTACTAGGCCGTGAGGATTTGTTTCCAGCCAGAGTACCCAGCTCCTGGGAGTTTCCTGCACTGCTCTGGAGTGCAGGTGAAGTGGTGGGTGCTGTATCAATGATTAAGTGTTCAAGGACGGGTTGGACGGGGCTTGGAGCACCCCGGTCTTAGTGGAAGGTGTCGCTGCCCACGGCAGGGCGTGGAAATGGATGATTTTGAAGTTCCCTTCCAACGCAAACCATTCTGTGGTTTGTGATCCCAGCCAAACCTTTGTGTTATTAAATGCTTTGAGTGGAGAACTTCTCCTGTTGGACCTGGACCCTTGTAGTCAGCCAAGCAGCTTGACTTGGAAGGCAGCAGGATTGGGGGTTTTGCCTTAAGTACTGGAATTTCACCAGTCTGTGCTTGATCTTAGTTTTAGAGTAAGAACAAGGAAAGTAATTTAAGGATTAAGAAGCAGTTTTGTTCCTGAATCAAAGAAAGCTTCGCTAGAATCCCCCTGTGAACTGGTGTGTCATTTAAGGGCTGCTACAAGCTGCTAAATACACGGTAAATGCCATGTTCCTCTTCCATTTAGCACTTTGCATTCATCTTTGCCAACTTCCCAGCCAGGAGAGTTACACAAAACCCTAATGTGATAATCCACAGGTTGGCAATTGCCATCTCAGGCAGTCACTTTTTTTTAAATTATTATTATTTTTAACCTATTAACGTGTTGTTTTGTTCCAGTGGGGAGAAGAGATGATAGTTCAAAGATCGAGGATGCACCTTCAGGTGTGATGGTCTAATTAGTGCAAGAAAGAGTCGAGGAGTTGCGTTTTGGGATTAGAGAAGCAAAATCAACCCTGATTAGAGCTGCAGGCAGTGACAGTGCAGGCACTGAGGAGGTGCTTAATGCAGCTCTTACCCACTTAATCAAGAAAAAGACACTGGGCATCAGTCTCACGGGCTCTCTGAGGTATCAAACCTGGGCTTTCTCTAAGCATTTGATTTTTTTAATTTCGAGATACTTTTAAATTAAGCTGAAAGTGAACTACTTTTAATTCAGAAGTTGCACTCCAAGCTTCAGTAAAGGAGAGGATTTAAAAGAGCTTGAAATAAATTTGTGTTTATTCTTGTAGTAGTGTGGCAAAGAAAACCACTGGATCTCCAGGAGTACTGAAACAGGGACCTTCAAGAGCCAGGAGATTTGCTAAATGGAAGAAAACTATTTATTAAATAGAAGTCCATGAAAACTAATAATTTCAAAAGATGTTTGTTATCAGTTATTCCTGGCCTTTCAGAGAAAAATCTTTTTTTTTTTTGAGTGCTAAGTCATTGCAGAGATATTTCTTTTGTGGCTTTTTGACTTGTGATGAATGTTAAAGTAAGGAAGTTGGGCTCATCTTTGTGCTTCTCAGCCTCTGCACTGCAATTCCTACAGATTATAGTAGGAACTTAATCCAGGCAAGCTCCCTGAAGGACTCAAATTGTAACTTTTATTGTAAAGTAAAACATTGATCATCCTACAAGCAAACAAATGGAAATTGGGATAACTGATTCTCATAAGTCTTTGGAGGAAGACGACCAAGAGCTGTATTTTGATTTTATTTTTTCAAAAAGCTTCTGTAATTTTTGTTACATTTTTAATACATGCAAAATCCACAAGTTGTGCGTGCAAAGTGTATTTTGCATCGGTGTGCAGATAACAGCACTGCTTTTAATTAACTTAGTTTTTGGAAAATGAAACTATCTTGAAATGTCTTTCAAGAAGAATCGGTAACAAATTTGTAATGTGTCTCTTTGCCCAAAGCAAGTGCCTTTTAAGGTGATGAATAGCTGGAAAGATGAACTTTGCACCTTCTGCAGACCGTTTTCTCCCACTTCCTCCAGCCATGTATCAATCTTGCAGTATTTTCCCTTCCAGCACTGCTGTGAGAGGACTCCAGTTTTCACCTGGCATTTTCATTATGTTCCAGGAATCACTGTGTCTTATACATTGGTGAATGTAGGCAGAAGATGGGCTTGGTCACTGTTTTCCTCCTGGTTGTCTGCTCTGTATTTCCGATCTTTTCCATAAAATTACAGGCATTGAAATCTGTGTTAAGGAAAATCTGCTTTCATAGATCCACAGGTCACAAACTTCTGCCTTTATCATACATGGTCAGCCCTAAAGTGATTATGCAGTTGCAAGATCCACTCACCTCTGGGGAGATGCGGGTGATGTTGGATGTCAGTTGGACTGTTCTGTAGTTTTGGTGGGGTTTGTATCATGGTGTTCACTCCATGCTTAGTTTCCTACAACTTTTTTTCTTTTCAGCTTAAAGGTGAAGAATAATTATGAATAATAATAATAGTAATGATTGAAGCTGGCAATTGATGCATTAGAAAACAGGAGGTCAGAGGCATAGGAATCGTAGGGTATCTTACTTTGTGGGGTATAAGAGGCCTGATGGTCAAAGAGAGCCCAAATTTGGCGCCAGAAAAGTGTTCCCGTTAGAGCTGAGAGGTGAGTGCAAATGCCATGGGATTGGCATCCAGCTGAGAGACCCTTCTAAATGCACATGGTGATGTATAGGACAGGGCTGTGGAACAGTGTAGAGTGAGGAAGTTGAGTGAGTACTTAAGGTCTGTCCTTACTTCCTATCAAACCTCGTTTGCAAAGGAGGGAGCTAGATGAATGCCCCTTTCAAAGAGAAGGATGGTGCTGGGGAAGAGATGTTCTGCCTCAAGGAATTACATTTAAATGGGTGCTCGCTTAAACAACTGAATAATTTATTTTGAGAATAAGGCATAATTTTGTGCGTTTCCAGTGTATATTTTGGTCCTCTTTTTATTTACCTGAATAGTCATAAATTTGTGTTGTGGTGTGTGTGTGTTTGGTTTTTTTTAAGGAATTAAAGGCAATGTTAAGGTTTTTTTCTCTCGGGTAAGGCAGTGCTAGTTGTCAAAAGGCTGAATTAATTTCTACTCTATATTTATTTCCACTCTATAGTGGAAACTATTAGCTGAAATTGTTTTCACACATGGCCATTCAAGGAAGAAAAGACAGCATATGTACCTCCATGCAATGTCAGACTTCAGTCCCTGATCTGACCATCTGGCCCAGCCAGGGTGACCTTCCTGGCTGGAGTGGTGCTTTCTCCAGTCACATGTGTACCCAAAAGTCTTCACAGAACTGCCCCCAACAGCTGCCAGTAACGGCTGGGCTGCTTTTGTCTGCTTTTGAGGGGGAAAAAGACCCTCTTTATGGCTGCTAATATTCTGACTGTAGCCTCAAAATTGCTTTTTTTCTCCTTGAGATACTTCTGTGTCAGACACCTGTACTGTGTGAAATCTCGGTGTGTTCATTTTGGTGTTTGTTTTTTTTTTTTTTCCCAAGGATGTGATTTTAAAGTAACAGTTCTGTTGTATTTTTTTTGCTTATTCTGGTTGGCAGAATGCAGGTCACTTGAAAGCTGCACCCAGTGTCAAGGAGAAGCAGAATCCAGACAAGTAGTCAGACTGAAAATTCACTGTTTCTTGAGATCAGGGAGTTTGGGTCAGGCGTGGTTGGTGCTTGTTACTCACTCTTGTGGGACAGGGAATATGTTTAAGTCCCGGGTTGAATACCTTGTGAACTAAATTTTGTACAAATAAGTGTCTTTTGTGCTGCTTGTAACTGCCACAGGTGCATTTGAATTCCAGCAGGAAGAGAGACAGATTTGGGGGGACGATTCTAGGTATAAATGAACTTTACCTGTATGCTTGTACAGCTGCTCCTCTGCTCTATGAGGCTTCTCCCCCTTCCCTTCTGGAATGTTGAACCTTGAAGCAGCAGCAGCTGGGATACAGGGATGTTTCAGACCAAGCAGCTGTTATTTCTCTTTTTATTTTACTTGGGGAAGGCAGATAATTGGCAATTCATGGATCAGAAATGTTGCCCTAAAAATTTTTAAAGCAGAAATAACAGGAGTTGAGGGACTTAAGTGTTGCACCCCGATTTGAGATGGTTTACAAGAAACTTGTGTAACTAAGAAGTAAGTTTGATAATATAAGGGTTTGAATTCAAAATGCCTAAGGACAAAGAAGGAACATTGTCCAAATGGTGAAGAAGTACCAGTCCCCTCCTGTCTGTGTTGCCCAAATATGTGCTGTCTGGTTTCACAAGTCCTTTCTTCTCTGTCTCATCCTCTGCCTCTGTGTGGTGACTTTTTCTCAGATGCATTTGAGCATTCAAGGCTTAGAACAAAACAGCTGCTGAATTTATCCCGTCTGGAAGGGGAGCTGCCTCCCTCCTCCTCCTCCTCCCTCGCTGAGCTCCCCCACGGTGCCGTCTCTGCCTGACTGAACATGTCCATTTATACCTATTTAGCACCACTGACGAGAGAGCCAACCTGCATTTGATGGATTTTTGGCACTCCCCGCTCCACAGCATCTTATTTCTTCTTTGTTGAAGCCTTTGACTATTTAAAGGATTTCATCTACCTTTTCTGTCCATGCAGAGCAGCTTTATCTCAGTTCACATCATGGGCACAGCTGATGCTCTCTGTGTTCTTGCAAGCGGGAACTGTTTGGTGCCAAGTGCCACAGTTAAAGCGGGCAATGCCAGGCGGGGGTGACTGTGGAGGGGTGTATTTGAGAGCAGCATCTTGCAGAAACACTGGGCTGTAACAGCAGTTTTGATCTCATGGTTATTAAATGGAGAGTCTGGGATGTTCTGCTGCTGGGAATCCTCTGTGTCAGCTTGGTAGCTGCTTTGGGGAGGGGAGGAGAATACTTGAGTCCAGCACTGATCTTGTTCTGCAACCCCCTCAAATGCCTCACGTGCTGTGTGCCAGAGCCCCCCAAGGAAAGAGCTGCTGGGCCCTCTCCAGTGGGTGAAGTGCAGGAGATGAGAGCTGAGACCTGAGCAGGACCCCCAGGAGGGAGAGCTCCCCCCGGGAGCTCTGGTGTTGGTGCAAGAACCAAAAGGATCAGGATAGACAAACTGAGCTGCTGGTTTGAGCTGTTTGGGGACAAGGGTCCCTTTCTTCTCCGTCTTAGCCTGGAATTATTCCTGGGACCATAACAAAAACTCTGCCAAAAGAAACATCCCATCACCATTTGCTATGGATAATTCAGGAGGGGATACTCTGCTGAAAGGGCTTATAATGTTCCTTCCCAAATGGCATTTCCTGGTTTTGCTTGCACTCGGTAAAAGAACCATGAAAAGGTTTAACATAAGGCTTGCTGGTGTGTTTTGGGGGGTGGGGATTAAATTAATGGTCCTAAATTTAAGGATGCTACTTATCTCTCTGCTTCTATTGCAGTCTTCAAATAAATGAAATTCATGAGGTTTATTGGCTCATAGTTATAAAGCATCAATAACGTTCCCCTTGGCAGGCTTTTATATATGTGTGTGTGTGTGGTGAATAGAGAGAAATGTAATCTCCAAGTTATCAAACTGTTTTACAGTGTTCTTCTGAACTGCAGAAACCCTTGGGAATATTTATGCCTCTCCTGGGTCTTATTACCACAAAAATTATATGTGTATTTTATGGGAGAGGAAATATATTGTACTCCTTTCTGATAATAAACAAAACAGAAATATGAGCTCTTCCACAAAAAAAAAAAAAAATGTAGTGGATGCTTTTGGGCTTGTTTCAGTTGTTACATCTCTTTGTGATGCTTTTCCCTTGGTTCTTGACACCCCTGGGATGGTTGTTGGGTTCGTTTGCTTTCTTCCCCTTGGTGTGAGCTGGATGCTCCTGGCCCTCACAGCTCCTCATCAGAGCTGCTGCCCAGGCTGTGTGAGGACAAGCAGCTGCCCGTGACTGTCAAAGGAAACTCCTGTGTGAAGAGACAGACAGGACTCAACGCTGGCTTTAAATTTTTTCCCCAGCTAAATTGGTACAGCCCCGTGGGAAGAGTCTGCAGGTCCCCCAGACCTCCCTGAGGTGTGAACAGCTTATTGCAATGCAGGATCAAGCACTTCTGCCATGTAATTTTGCTCTCAGATTCCTGGAGTTGTGTATATATATCCCGCCTCTGCCTGTGAAAGGATTGTTTAGTAATGTGAGGTTGAACCGTGGGCTGGGGTTCATGTGCCTTTTTTTTCAGGCTTGTTGCCTAACCTTGGATAACAAAGGACTTAGAGCTGTTGGAAATGCCGCTGTGTTGGGCCACCTGCTTGTCCCGACAGATCTGCGCTGTGGCTCCTGCGATTCATTTACAGGTCTGCCCTCAGGATAGAAGTTCTCTCGTGTCCAAGGATCCAGGCAAATTTAATAAAAAAGACTTTGATTTGCCCAGATGCTGCAGTAATGACTCTAAATAATTGATGTAGATGTACCATCTTTTAACAAGTGGCTGTACACCAGGTCATGTGTGAATTTGCATCCCGGGCAGTATCCAGGCACAGAGGTGACTCTGGGTTCTGGGGTTTGGGGGTTTCAGGGTGCCATATCTTTGAACTTTACCCACTTGAGAGAGTCAAATCCAGTGTGAGGAGTGAGGGTGGTGTGGAAGAAACCTGCTCAAGGGGTTCCTCTTGATCTGCTACAGGAATTAAGTGTGTGACCCTGTGGTGCAATCAAATTGCTTTTTAAGTGACAAATATGAGCATGTGAAAGGAACCTTCAAAAACAGTAGTCTTCCCCCCTCCCCCCCGTATTTGATCTAAAATCTGCCTGTTCAGAAAGTTACAGAACTGTTTTCTGTTAAGATCATAATTATCACTTTCTTTCAAGACTGTAACACTCACTTGAAGATTTGGAGGAAGAGGAGTGGTGGGTGAGCACGACCTCTCTTGTCCTGCTTTTTTTATATGTCATGCCCGACTTACAGACTTAAAAGTAAGAGCTCCATGTCCTTTGTTTAAAAATAAGAAGGTACTGTGTGCCAGATCAGGGATGTCTGTTCATCTGCTGGATGTGCTGATGAGTAAGTCTTACTGCTGCACCAAAGGCTGCGCTCGCCTCTTTGGTGTTTTTTTTATCCAAATCTGCGTTTTTAAACTGTTTTTTATGAATACGGAAATCAAAAGGGGGAAAACCCCACCCCCACAGAAACGACAACACGTGCTGTTATGTTTGCTGGAGTGATGTTGGTGAGGTTGAGATGAGCCCTTGTCGGATGAGGCAAACTGGGCCCTCAGAGCTTTTTTTTTTTAAGGAGTTCACTTAGTTTTTGCTATAATGCTGTGCCATGACCAGGACTTAAAGGACTGCCAGGCAGCAAGGGCTGTTCTTATTTTCTTCTCTGCCCCCCCCCAGCTCAGTTTCTCTATAAATATTGTTCAAAGTCGTTTCTTCCCAAGAGATCCTAATTATTTTTAGAAATTGCTCAGTATTTTCTGTATTCCTTTTGCCATGGAAGTGCAGCTTCCCAGAGTGTGAAATACAGTTCTTGCTCTGTCAGTGTAGAGCTTCTCTGCTTCTGCACTTGTTCCCACTGGGTTTGGGCTCTCAAGCCAGCTCTGGGTTGTTCCTGATGCTGGAAGGTGCTGTGCCAGCAATCCTAATTAGGAGAGCCATGAACCACAGTTAAGAACAGCAGCTAACTAGGACAAACAAATGTGTGACAGTGTGATTGAAGTTGCCAGGGAGTGGAGCAGGAGTAGTTTGCAGATGTCAGTGAGAAATGCAGCAAGGGCACCGAGGGAAAGCTGTTACTCTCAAAATTTGCAGTAAGAGTTTTCTCAATCACCACGGGCAGGCAGGACCTGTGCTGAGCCTTCCATTCCTTTTTAATCAGCTGTTCCCTTCTGCTGGATCCTGCCTCTTGCATCCTCTTCTGTCGGTCCTCACCTGTCTCAGCTGCTGTACAGGCTGTCCTGCCCCTCTGCTGTCCCCAGATGTCCCCATCTCTGCTCTTGCACAGTCCCACAAGCTGTATGGCCTCTGTGTGGTGGTTGGTGTAGGTGAGGTGGATGCAAGTTTGGGAATTCAGTGCTAATTAAGTTCCTGGACATGAACTGCTTCACCAACCCCACTTAGAGGATTTGTCTAATTGACTGAGGAAATGGTTTGAAGTGGAAGAACATTTCTTTCCATTAATGTTCAAATGAACTGCAAATTGCAGAACTTTGAAGCTTCCATATTTCCTTAAGATAAAAGCTTTTTAAAAAACGCGAATTGAACTTTGTTTCAAATCAGAAACAGATGCATTTGTATGGGGGGGGGGTGTTCTAAGTAATTTTCTGCATGAATAATTTGAAAGCTGCTGCTGACTAGTGAAGATGGGCTGTAACATTTCTCCGTCTTAGACTGGGGAGTATGTATGAGGTTTTTTTACTTTTTATAAAGTGGGAACTGATGAGAGAGAGCAAAGAAATTCCCTAGGCTTGGCAAATGGCTAAGCACCTGAGCTGACTCTGGTGCAGGTATTCCCTTTATGCAGCTGCTGATATTAACTGTACCCAAGATCTACCTTGAGCAGAATTAAGGTGGGAACTGCAGAACATATCTGTGTTCTTTATGGGATGGAATGTTGGAGGAGGGGATGTATGGAGGGGTGCTGCTAAGCTGAAAATGGGAAGCAAGGGGCTGCCAGGGAGTGTGTATTTGACATGAAAGAACAGAGGTGGACGGGTGCTGTAGAATTACAGCCATGGACTGATGCAAGAGGAGAATGGACTCACTTGGTGTTCCATGACCTTGTGGCATAATGATGGAGTAACTCTTGAAGGAGTTCCTAAAGCTACTTTTTTATATAATATGAATATATAATATTATTTGTATTACCTTTTTCTTTTAATTCAGAATACACATGGAACATTTTAAAGGTGAACGTTGCTGTTCTGCTGAGAAGGATGCTTCAGATGGATTCTGCGGAATCTTTGAGTTTCCAGAGGCTGCAGCGTGCCTGCAGAATTTGCTCTCTCCCCTTGTGTAATCATGTAGAGAACAGAACTGTTCCCTGTAATATGGGTCTGTCCTAATAATATCCTTGTATTGTTTCCCCCCATCTGTTCTGCAGCCATTATATTTCTGTGTGGTAGAGAAGGAATGTGCAGCTAATGTGGATACTCCCAGGGGATATAAATATCATGACACTTCCTCTGGAAAGGGGAACAGATGGCACCCAGCCACAGACACACTTGGATTTTCTGCAAGCTGTTTGGATGCTGTCTCAGAGGGGGGGAAAAAACCCCTCTCTTCAGCCATCCTTGCTCCTCTCAGCAGGCAGAAGTTTGGGATGAGGTGACCTGGGGAGCAGAGATGTTTTTTGCCCGGGCTTTTATCTTCCGGGAAGGAAGGTGCCCTCAGAGCTCTGGTCCTCAGGTGGGAAAGGCTGATGGGCTCTCACAACCACCTCAGCTCATCCCCGTCCTTAAAACAAAGATGAAAGGTGTTTCCCAGAGAGAACAATGATGCAATATTTACTCAGAAGATGGAGGAGCAGATAAAAGGAGCCGCTTTGTTCTTTCCCTACACTCTGTGATGCTGCTTTGTCGTGGAGAATGTTAAAGGAAGCTGGCTGTTCAAAACAAAGCCTGAAGAAAAAAAGATAATAGGGATTGGCTTCCATGGGGTTTATTCAGCTTCACAGCTCTGCATCTCCTTTTATTATGGAGAAATAATCCCCGGGTTGTATTAAACTAATGTAGATCTGCGTTTTAGTTAGCTTAATTCTAATTTAGAGCACGTATTTTAGCCACCTTTCAAAGTGTTTCAGTCCTTGTGATGTTAGTTTAGGTTTATAACTTTTTAACCCTGGGCTAGGTCGTGATCATCAGTCTCTGACCCGCGAGTGTTGGTGGTGTGAGCTGTCACAGCTCTGTGGGAGTTGGTGCAATGGAATAAATACCTGTGTGCCATCACTCAGGGAGATTATTGTGTTTCCAGAGCAATACAGGCTGGGAGGGTGCAGAGAGAAACTCTAGTGCACGTATTGAAGAAATCCTGCACGCACTTAAGAGATTCACTCTTTTAGAATGTATTTGGAGTACTCTGAGCATCAAGTAATTCCAGGGAACTGCCATTAGTTAATTCTGTTTTTTCAGTGTCATTTTGACCATTTCCTACAACCGGCTCTGCCTTCATACTCAGCCTCTGCTCAGTTATGCAGCAATTACAGTTTTTTAAAGTCTTTGCTTGACTCTGAAGTGAGAACCTGGGAGCTCAGAGCCACAGGAGAAGCCCATCATCGCAACAGCACAGATTTTATGTGTATATGGTGTTTAGCAGAGGTAGTTTTAGAGGCCTTTATCATTTGTCAAGGAGGAGTTAAGAAAAAAAATAGAAATGAATGGGTACTGTCAGAAATTTGTCTGGCTCTGTATAGTGAAGAGAATACATTCAGTATTCCCTACCATGGAAGTTTAACGCTGTCTGGAACGTTTCTCGTCAGGCGAAAACAATCCCGGAATGGGATCTGAGAGATGTTCTTGGCTGTGGTGTGTGGGGGATAAGCCGTGTGAGCGTTTCCTTGTCAAACTGAGCATCTGAACAGCCCCCCAATCTGGGATTTATGGAGGGGACGCAGCAGCTCTGGGCACTGGGGCAGGGCTTCAGTAGCTCCCTGTGCCCTGGCAGCTCCGAGCTGTGTGGGCCAAGTTTCTGAATGCAACCCAGTCTCTAACTCTGCTGCAGACTTTTGAATTATGGTTTTTATTTGGGGCGTGGCAGAGGTGTCCTACCAGTGCTGCTTCCCCAGTTACTGGGTGAAGAATGGGGGCACAAATCGGTGGTGTGAGCTGTGAATAAAAGCCACTGTGTGGTGGGGTTTGCAAGGTAATTGCTGTGTGTGTCAGCAAGGAGGATGGGAAGATCCAGGAGCCAGAACCAGGGAGATTCAGCTTGGGGGGATCCTGCCTCTCCTCTCTGGGCTGGGGCAGAGCAGATGTACAGTGAGACCCTCAGAGGGTCAGACCTGGCTCTTGTCAGAGATGGAAAATACCCCTTAACAGGGTGAGGTGTGACCAGCCAGGTGTGGAAGCTTCTCTTGAAGGCTTCTGGGCAGTTCCTCCAGCTCCAAAGGTCAGCCAGCCAGCTGGAACATAATGTATAGGTATAGCATCCTGTAGAAAATTAGCTTTCTTCACGTCTAACGTTGTCAGTTCATTCAGCTGTTGAAAGGAAATGATTATAATAGCAGCTCTAAAGGCCTTTAAGAGACTTTCTGTAGTTCCTGTGCAGTCACACCCATCTCTCACTTTTCCCTCAAGGCTGCTAAGGAGAAGCCTAAATGATAAATCTGTGAAGACAACTAATGGGAAATTATATTGATTGTTCTTTCAGTGTAACTTTCTGTGCCAGTTGTCTGTGTGTCAGCTGCTCATGTGCGGGGTGGGGGGTTGGGAGGTTATTTTTTAGGCAAGTTCTGTTTGAGGGGCCTTGGGGATGTTGGCAGTCGTGGCAGGTGGTGCCGGGAGTTGGTGGGAGATTGTTTTAATTGACTTTAAATGCCATGTTTCTGCGAAACAACAGATGAGATGCAATTCCTGAGTCTCATTTCTGTCTATGAAGTATCCCCAGTGTAAGGGCTTTTTTCCAGCCCTGTGAGGACAACTGTTGGCACTCCTGATTTCAGCCTTTTTGTGGATGGAAGGAATGTCTTCTGAGGAACAGCTCCTGCACAGGCAGCGCTGTGGTATCTGTCCAAACAGTACAACTGCAGGATAGATTCTGTTGGAAAATGGCATCTTTTCTTCATATCACTGTGACTCTTGCATGCCACTGACTCCAGCAGGGTGGACCCAAGTCCCTCTGTGAAATTCAGCCTTTGTCAATAGGCCACAGTCCTCGGTGTGCAGGGCTGGTGTCCAAAATATGTGCAAAAGCTGGAAGTTTGGTTGTAACAGTAGCAAATTTTTAGCTTGCACGTTTGCTAAGGAATGGAAATGAAAGCATATTATAACTTAATAAACCCACTAAAACTCTCCTTAGGATTTTCCAGCTGTCACAGCCAGTTTACATTGGCATCTCCAGCGGCTCTCGTGAGCTGTGGGGTGTGTTGCTGAAGGCAGCTGAGTTTGACCTCAAGCCTGGCTTGTGTTGGTATCAATAATTGCAGATGCAGTGCTCTTACATTGTCCTTACAGCTTCCCCTGGGTGTCTCTAAACCTGCTGGGTATTGCCTTCCCCTAAATTTATGTTCAGCAGCCTTGATCTACTTTGGATACAACCACAACATGAATAGTAAATGACGCTCTGCTGTATTTTTGTTGCTTCTGATGTACCAGAAAAATCCCTGATTTTCCTCAGCCCTTTATCAGAGTTTTCTAAACTGCTCAAGGAGCTAATTGTACAATAGCACACTGTTATGAATACATATAGATCTTCTGGAATATAAATCCTACATCTGCTTTCAGTGGAATAAAAATGATTAAGTTTGTTTGTCATGGGCTGCCAGGAAAGAATAAATCTCTTACCAGGACTCCTGAGAAGAGATTGTGTAGTACTTTTTTGTCTCCTTGAAGTGTCATCCCTAAAGAAACCCCATCCCATAACTCCAGATGATGTGTTGTGTAGCCACTAACACTGAAAAGTTGGTGCTTTCTGCAATCTCAGATGTTCATCTTGAACATATGTTGTGAGAAAGGAAGAAAAGCCATTGCAGGGAGGAAACAGTCAGGGCTGTTTTGGGTGGGCTGAACATGTCATCTTGGTTTCACATTTGAAAATGTCTGAAGCTTTGCCTGAGTGTGGGAGAAATCACAATATTTGGTACAAGGTTTTGAGGTGGTTTCCCCCTCCCCCCTCCACCCCTTGAAATCTTTACTCTTCACCATGTGTTTTTGTGAAAGTGGCAACTGATGTTATTACACTTGGCATCCCCAACCCTAAGGTTTCAAAAAAAGAGATTTGAAGTGCACATTTGTTTTCTCTTCAACAGAGCGGCGTTTTTGATGTTGTAAGATCTCCAGGGCAGGTTCAGCTGTGTTTGCACACTCTGCCTGGTACAGGCAGTACTGCAACCTTTTCTCAGCCACCAGCAGATTCTTTTGCAAGGGGTGGGGGGGGAACCCAAAAGCAAATCAGTCCTGTCTCGTGGCTTCTCGCTTGACCTCTGCAGCAGCAGTTTAGCTTCTGATTTCACATTTTTTCCTGTGCTCTGTGATATGGCCTCGTTCAGAGCTGGTTCTGCCGTACACAGCAGTCGGGGTGAGGGCTCAGGGCTTACATTCACAGCAGCCCTGGGGTTGTGGGACCCTGTTCTCTTGGCTCGTGCAGGAGACATTCCCTTTGTGCTGGGTGTAGCACTTGGAGCAGGGAGTTGCGAGGGGTGGGAAAATTAAATATGGTGAAGGGTCTGGAAGGGAAGCTTTGTGAGGAGTTGCTGAGGTCACTTGGTCTGTGCAGCTGGAGAAGAGGAGGCTGAGGTCAGACATGACCAGGGTCTGTCTGCAGGTTCCTCGTGAGGAGCAGCTCTGAGCTCTGCTCCCTGTGAGCAGGGACAGGACCCAGGGAATGGCTGGAGCTGTGTCAGGGCAGGGGCAGGTTGGATCTCAGGAAAAGGTTCTTCTCCCAGAGGGTGGTTGGCACTGACCAGGCTCCTCAGGGCAGTGGGCACGGCCCCAAGGCTGCCAGAGCTCCAGGAGGGTTTGGACAATGCCCTCAGGGACAGGGTGGGATTGCTGGGGTGTCCTATGAAGGGCCAGAGTTGGACAAGTTAATCCCTCTGAGTCCCTTCCAGCTCAGGATACCCTGTGATTCCAGGAGGCTCTAGATATCCATAACCTGTACAATTTATGTGCACGTGTATTTGTCTCTGCTTGTTTACAGCAAAAGCTCCTCTGTAAAGGCAGAATAAGTTGCAGAGTAACAGATGGGTGAATGTTGAACATTTAAAAGAAAAAAGGTTAAAAAAAAAAAAATCTCATTGCCTTGAAAGCCAGAGAACCCAGGAAATGAAAAGTGAAGGTGCCCTCAGAGAACTGCAGCAGGCAGATGTTGTAGTCTGCACTTGTCTGGCTCAGAGCTGGGTGTTGCATCCCTATGAAGTGGGATGTGAGGGAGCATGAGAGCCCCAGTGTTCGTCCCTGCACTGCCTGGACAGGGGGGGCTGTGTTTGCAGCTCCAGCCAGTGAATGCCAGGATTGTTGTGGAGGAGCGCTGGCAGGGGCAGAGATCCGCGGGAATCCTTCCTGGGGCTGCCAGAGGCATTGGGGGGCTCCTGTCAGCCCACAGCTGGGGGGTCTCTGGGGGCTTCATGCTGTGCCCTGAGGACTGTGTGTGCAGTTTCCGTGTGCTGTTACACCTTTGGGATAAATGTTCCCATCCTGGTTAGATGCAGTGTTTGTATTCCCAAGGTTTAGCAGTACCTTGTGTTCGCTCGTGGCCGTTTGGCAGGGGTTTGTTTCCTTTCCTCTCGCCTTGACACTTCATAACTTTTGCTTTCTATGTCACGTGCTATCAAAACCTCTCGTTTAAAACGATAAACATAATGAAGCAATTATAATCTGTTCTATCCCCTTACAGGTTTGTGAGTGTTATGGTAATGGTGTAGAGTGTACTTTTAATCTCTTGTTTAAAGTTTGAGTTAATCTTTTATTTATATATGTGGAGACTCAAAAACCCTAAGCTACTTCAACGTCACTGTCTCTGTAGCAAGCACTATTGAATTTCTTTTTGCTGGTGGTGTGTGCAGCCATGTATCTGTGTGATCATCACTGCAAAGCAGCTAAATTACTTAAAGGAGACTTTCTACTTCAGAAACATGGGTTTACCTTGTGTGCTAATAAAGAGAGCGGCTGCCAACCCCTTCGGATTTTTATGGCTTGTAATTGTGGATTAATCCCACCTAAAAATCAAACCCCATGCAGATGCTCACTCACTCCCCCACCAGTGGGATGGGGAGAGAATCAGAGGGGAAAAAGTGAGAAAACTTGTGCATTGAGGCAAAAATAGTTTAATAGTGAAAGCAAAAGCCAACAAGGAGTTAATTGCCACTTCCCATGGTTGGGCAGGTGTTCAGCCATCCCCAGGAGAGCAGCACCCCATCACATGTAAGGGTGCTTTGGGAACACCATCACTCTGAGAATGTCCCCTCCTTTCTCCTTCTTCCCCCACTTTATACACTGAGCATGATGTCATGGTCTGGAATGTCCCTTTGGTCACTTTGGGTCACCTGTCCTGGCTGTGTCTCCTCACAGCCTCCCACACACCCCCAGCCCTCCCCAGCGTGGCTCTGCAAGGAGCAGAAAGGAACCTTGGCTCTGTGTAAGCCCTGCCCAGCAATAAACACCTGTATTATCGACCCTGTGTTCAGCACAAACCCAAAACATGGCAAAACCCCCATATCAGCCACTGGGAAGAATCACAGAATGTCCTGAGCTGGAAGGGACCCACAAGGACCATCAAGTCCAACTCCTGACCCTGCACAGGACCATCCCCAAGAGTCACACCATGAGCCTGAGAGGATCATCCAGATGCTCCCGGAGCTCTGGCAGCCTTGGGAGAAGGGAAGAACCTTTTTATGAGATCCAACCTAAACCTCCCCTGACACAGCTCCAGGCTGTTCCCTGGGTCCTGTCCCTGGTCCCCGTAGAGAAGGGATCAGTAATAACTCTCCCTCAGCCAAAACCAGCACACTTCTACGTATAACTGTGGTCACTGAACACGAACTGGTGTTGAACAGTGTAAAAATTTGTACTTTAATTGGTGTTTCTCTGTCTGTAAAGACTGAGATGGTGTGAGCTGTGCCTCTGGGTGGGGGGAGCATTTCAGTAGTTTGGGCTCTGGGGTGCTGTTCTGCTCCCTGCTTGTAGGATCGCTGTGTCACTGCTTTAGTTGATTCCTAGTGGAAACTGTGAAATGAGAATGGGAAAAGACACTGAAAGTAGGCTGGGGAGAGGGAGAGATGAGGAGGGGGAAGCTTTGAAACCAAGGAGAGAAAAGTCCAAAAGATTTTCTCTGACTTGGCAGTTAGAGGAACGTGCAACCGTGCTGCTGTACATTTGTTGTGCTTCTCAGCCAGGCCGAAGAAGAATTAACAAGCAGGAAAGCTGCAGGTGATACTTTTTTTTAGCTGACTTGTGCAGTCACGCGGAAATTTTGGAACCACGAGAGAGGAATTCATAGCAGAGACTTGTGGCCCGTGAATGGTTAATCTCATATTCTTTTAAACTTTAAGATTGAAACAGACCATAATAATGCTGAGACTGGACTCTGTGCTGGCTTTATAGCCAAAGTAAGTTAATGATGTTAGTCCTTTTCTGCCTCCTCATTCTCAGAACTCTACAAGCGCCTGTTTTGATTTTCTTTCAAAATCGAAGACATCCATACTGGGAGGCACTATGAAGTCTCCATAATAAACAACCACTAAGGGATGACATAAAGTCATTTTCTTTAGTGAGAAAAGTCAAGGTCTATAGTAACCTTGTGACAGAAGCAAATCTAGCATCAGCTATTCAATTTAGCATCAGCCAGCAAATTGGAAATGTGTAACAAAAAAGGTGACTGACTCTGCCAGGGAGGGTGGGAGCAGAGGAGTAAGTGGTAAATGTTAGGAGTTGCTGTATTGACAAGCAAGGGATGACCTTCATGTCCCTGGGGATTGCTGGTGGCTTTGTCCTTGGGTTACTTTGGAAGTGATGTTTTCCCAAACGGTGGCCGGGATTCTTTCCTTCCAAGTTAGAGGAGGAAGGAGATGGGCATTCTGTAGTTACCCACGAGAGAGGACCACGGGGGTCAAGTTTTCCCCCAGTTACACTGAGATACCTCCTGGGTGAAGTGGCTGGAGTGGAAGTAAATATTTCGCAAGAAGCAAATCTTGCTGTCTGAGGGGAATTTGTAAAGAGCTTTCTCCACTGTAATCGGGTTAATGTTCAGTGGATCCTGACACATCAAAGGGACTTGTGTGTCTGAATGCAGAGCAAAGCCATTCTGAGGGAAACTCAGTGGGGAAGTTCTTCCAAAGGGGGAACATAAGCCCAGGTCAGCCTGTCACAAAGCAGGAGAGGGTGTTACAGCTTTGCCAGTTGAGTCTTGGGCTCAGATTTTAAGACTTGCACTTCTGCTCTGGTTCAATCCCCATCAGTGCTGTCACAAGAGGATAAGTCTGTAATACTAATGATCTCTCCTTCAAAAGTGGTTGCTCTTTTTCCTTTTTACTTTCCCTTTACTGGAGTGATTGGGGTGGCCCATGTGGAAGCTGAACTGGGTTGGTTGGGAGCCCACCTATTGCAGGGGCTTCCGAAAGGTGTTTTGGAAGTCTCAGGTGGAAAACCTTCATAAGAAGGTCTAACTAGTCAAGGGTAGGTGGACAAATGATCTTTTTCCAGAAGCAGCTTCTTGGCCAGTTCCTTGGGGGAGCTCAGGAATTTGGGCCCCTGGCCCTGGGGGGAACTGGTGGGAATATCTCACTTTAAGAGGGGCTTTATGGTGTCAAGGATGGAAAAATTTGGACTATAGTCCTTGTGTGCTGGAGTGGGTTTTTTACTTGTGTTTTATTAACAGATGCCATTTCAAGGAGAATGGTTAACAGAAGAGAATTTAAGCTTTATTTTCAAAGCCAGAGAAATCGCATGTCTTCTGCAGAATAAGAGCAAGGAGGATGGACAGAAAGATTTGGAAAAGCTTTCACAGTATTACTGTCTGATACATCTATTTATTATGCTTATTACCCGATTTTGTCAAATGGCAAAAGACAGTAAAAGTTCTTTATCAGGCATTTCCAGCACACCATTAACTTCTTTAGACCTTGTGAGTGTTGTACAGCGCTTACAGCAGAGACACTCTGTAAATCAACATAAAAAGAATACCAATTGTGGACATGGATCGTCACGATTATTTAAATAGGAAATAATTTTGGCCAAATGACATGCTAACTTTTTTTTTCTTTTGAGAAATGCATTCTCTGGAGAATATTCCGTCTCCTATATAAATTTAGCCCAGAAGATTATTGTTGATTTGCCTCTGCTTCATACTCAATATGCAAAGCTGCTAAAGATTTTTTGCCTTATACAACCCTGGGCTTTTTTGTCCTGATTTATTCTGTACTTATAATTAAGCTGTAGTTGTTAAAAGAAAGGAAAAATTACATTTTTTCCTCTCCTGAAAAATAAATTCATCTTTCAGTTGTATAAATCCCCAATGGAAGCCTCCTGCAGCCTCTATTAAGACAAAATTACAACAGTTTTTCTGGAAGATCAGCTCCAGAGTGAGAAATACGGGGTGGTCCCTGCAGAAATCGAAAATAAACACTTGATGTAATTATTATAGGATTCTTCAGCTGAAAATTCAAATGTGGAACACTTACAAAGGGTTTATATTGTAAGAAAATAGTCTGTTTAGGCTTCATTTAACATTTTGGGGATAATGTCACTGCAGTGGAGTGCAGCTGCAGCAATGGATCGTGGTATGGAGTCACTGCAACCCTGGGGGGGCAGATGGAGGTTTTCCTCTTGTCAGAAATGACCAAAGGACAGTGCCCAGGAACCCTGAGGAGAGACCGAAGGGTTGTCTTTGGCCCTCAGGTGTGAGGCACCATCTCAAGATCTCAGTTAACTTGTTGGCTTTTTTCCTCAACCTGCCATTTATGTCACAGCTGCGGGAGCTGAAAAATCACCTTTGAGATGTCTCCTTGTTTCCGATCTCTAGGGCTGAAGTGGTGGATGTAGGAGTTAATTACGGATCCATACAACTGAGGAGAACCTCGTGTTGTTCAGGGCTAAGCTGCCTGGGATGTGGCAGAGGGGGAAAGGCTTAAGCTGTGCTTAAGCTGAGTAGTTTTTACAATACCAGGTAATGGTGTGTTCCTGTTCCCCTCCAGGTAAAGAGCTTTGCTGGTTCCCAATTACAGGTATTTCCCACTGTAGGTTTGGATACATACCTAGGAATGGTAAAGCCAAGCAAACCTCTTGCAAGAAAGCAAGAGAATGGCTCTTTTTAAGGCCAGTTGTGGGTTGGGTCTGTGCTGCCTGGGGTGGGAGAAGGTGAGATTAAACTCTTGGATTCAAGGACCGTGCCACAGGATGTTTTCTCACTGTGGGACTTGCTCTGGGCTGTCCCAAGCTCTGTGTAGCCCTGGCAGAAGCTGCATTTTTCTTGGTGTGAGCTGCCCTATGTGTGTGACTGTGGGGAGCACAGGCACTAGAGCATACCAGGATAACCAGAATTTCCCTGGGATTACTGACTACTCCAGTTTTGGGACTCTCAGGCTGTGACTTTTGAGCCTCTTGGCTGCAATGAGGATTTACTTGGAATAAAGGCGTAGGAAAACCTGTGCTGCAGCTTCAGGTGTCAAGACTCAGACTTTTTTCCTAAAGCCTAATTCAGAGACATACAACAAAGACACTGAATTTGTGTTCATGCGACTTCTTGACGTTGTTTTTAGTTGCTTTCCAGAGTGTGACACTGGATATATTTTTTTAAATATAGGTAGAAAATACCTTGTGATTCACATGTTATCAAATATCTATATGCAGAGGAAAATTAATTACTGCACACAGCCCTCACAGGCAAAGGCAGGGCACTTTCTGGATAATTACAGTATCACTGCAGAGTAAATATATCGGTCTTCAGCTGACAATATAATTAATAACATCTATTGAGCAGTTTGAGAGCTGTACTTAGTTACTGTTACCAGAGCAATTTCCTCAGTGGTGCTGAGCAGCTGTAGATCCTCGTAGCTGGAACTCAGAGAGCCCCTGGAAATCACACCAGCGATACCTGCAGTTTGTGTATTCTCTTTGATTGATGAGCTGTTGAATCAAGAGAGTTGGGAATAAAGCAAATCTGCCCTTCTTTTTTTTTTTTTTTTTTTTTTTTTTTTTTTTTTTTNNNNTTTTTTTTTTTTTAATTTTTATTTTTAACCCCCCCTGTTGAACTGAGAGAGAAAGGAAGAGAAATCCAGAAATAGAAATCCCCAGTGTGAACTTTTGGTGCCAGATTTTTTGACAGTTTAGTCGTGAAAGTCATAGATTGGAACACTGTGGTAAAGCCTCTGCTGAGGACACGCGGTTTTAGCCTTTCTGTTCTGACAGCATGTACTGGGAGGATTAAATATTAAATGTGTAGCTGAAGGAACAAAGTCTCTCTCTCTGTTTTGGACTTCCACTGTTCTCTGGCTGATGCAGTGTCCAGTTTTGCAGCTTCTGAAGCTTTTACCACCCTGTCCCGTGGTGATCATCTGGCTTTGGCCACCAAAGTGAAATCAGGAGATGGGCTGGTGGTTGCTTCTGTGCTTGGAACACAAGAAAGGAGGGAGGCAGAAAAAGTTCCAAACAAACAGGGTCTTACTGTTGCCTTTCCAGTTGCTTCTGTGTCTCGGGATTGATGCCTTCGCTGACCAAAGCATGAGACAAACGACCACAGTTCATAATGATGATGCTTGGGGAGTTACTTTGGTTTTAATTTAATTTTCTGCTTTTATAGCCTCCACTTTTCTGCTCCTGTTAGTCAGGGACATTACTTACACAACAGAAATGACTCCAACTAACCAACCAAAAAATCCCTACCACAAACCACACTTCATGTACTTTGTTGGTCAGATCTGTGGAACTTTAAAGTCAGGGCGGTATTAATTAATGCCATTCAGATTATATTGTCTCATCATGTTTAATGTTAAGCCTCAGGTAATAGTTAATGGTGCTGCAAAGTGTATTAATAAAGTTACTTGTAGTAATTAAGAAAGAAATGAGGAGTATGAGAGGAGTTTGGAGGGTTAGGTGGGAAGGAAATGGGAACTCAGCCCAAGGGGCTTCTGGCTGCTTGTCTCCATCCTCACACTGTGTGTGGCTCATCCTGGGTGGACACTTGGCTTCTGGAGCTGTGTGAGGGCACCCCCTGCCCCTCACTCCCTGTGACAGGGGACTGGAGTTCACACAAAGGCACCTGAACGATGGATTGACCTCTAAGTGTTAAGTAAGAAAGGAGAGATTTAATTCTCTCTTTATTTACTCGGCAGAATTAGTCATGGATCATTTGCAGTGTTTCTGCTGCTGGAGAGAAGCAATGTAAAGACCTGAAGATTGATTCTCTCTGCTGCCTTGCAGGAAGCATCTCAAGTACTTGTATTGTCCAAGTCCCCTCCAGCTTTGGCCAGTGACTGAAACCGTGTTATCCACAACTACTGGCATGTCAAGTATCACATGTATGAACCGAGACACGAGAGCAAATGAGACTTAGATTTTGAGCAAGGCTGGCTGTCACTGGTCTATTTTGTGTCCTTTCTTCTTTCTGTGCATGTAACTGGGTGCTGGTTTACAGCTTATTATGAAAATCACAGGAGTTTTGTTGACCACAGAAAGACTGCCCACCTTAGCAGTTTGTTTGTTTGTTTTCCAGTACGGGGTTGTAATTTATTTGTTTATTGGCAAGGTGATCAATGTGAGTGAAGCTTGGGATTTTGCAGAGTGGAGAGAGATCAAAAGACAACATCTGTCCCACTCTGCTTCCCTTTGGTAAAGCCCAAAGCATTCACGCCCAGCCCCATGACCATCCCTGCCCCTGATCATCCTGCATCTTGCCTGCTTTAACTAATGTAAAGAAGAAAAAAGTGATATCTGTATTGTGCTTTTCCTTCCCTGACTTCAAACTGTGGAGCTGCCCATATTCCTTCAGTTAAATGTTAATAGAAAAGGTAAAATAGTGTCTTTAGGTCTCTCTTTTGAGGAGAATTGAAGGGTAATTAAAGGCTTGAGGTGCTGCATGGCCTTTTTGCAATCCCATGCTATACACTGCACTGTGTTAAACACCAAAACCTCCCTGACTGCAGTATTTTACATTAATTTTGGAAGCTTCCTCTCTGTATTTAAATGAATTCGATCTCTGCTCCTGATACAACAGGGGCAGTGAATAAAAGCAGATCTCCCAGGCAGGACATGAATGTCTGTGCTTGCTGGATTTCCAAACCATGGTTCTCTGTTCTGGCATTGCTTGTTGGTATTTGTAGCTGCCTCAGATGTTTTTGCTGGCTGCTTCAGAACAGACAGAAAAGACAAAAAAAAAGGCAATTGGAAGATTAATGACAATTGGAATTAATTGCAGGGGATGCTTGTGGCCCATCAGCCAGTACTCAGCTTTAAAGAAGTTTGGGGGGGAGGAGGGGGAAGAAGCTGCAATGAACAGCTCAAACATGAATTAATTTACAGTTTTAAATAAAAACTGTTTGGAAATTATTAATCGTAATTATTTTAGGGTAGAAAGTGTGATATCTTCAAAGTCAGTTCCTCTGTGGAAGTTTTAAGCCGAGAATCTTGAAGACAAGCAAACAACACTTCCCTCTTCCACTTGAAAGAAAACAGAGGATGCTTTTTTCATGGTCCATAAAAAAATATTTGTACTTGGACTGAAGTGTCTGAGCTGTGTTCCAGCATTTTCCTTTTGAATTGGAGAAATTGTGGCTTTATTTTGCTCTGAACTTCTCCCTGCCTTGGACTTGTGAAGCTGCTGAGAGCTCAGCTTAGAGATAAAAGCCTCGAGCTTCATCTCCTGCAGTAACATTCCCGACTTCTGATGGATCCACGAAGCTGGAATGGGGCCTCCACAAAGAGCTGGTCCTGCCAGGCTTGAGGAGATGTGAGCTCTGCTTACAGTACAAAAACATTGTTGAATATCAAGCTGACTTGAAGCTTTGAGAACTCAAAGAAGTGATTCTGAAATATCAAAATGTGTCATTTTGATTACAAAGACTATCAAAACAGTCTGACAAGTCCTATTTTAGAGGTTAAAAGAAATTCAACACTTTACTCTGGTTTGAGATGCAGAGGAATATTTTCACGTTTGAATTTTTTTTTCCTGACCGAGAAATTTTGAATTTAATTCATCTTCTGTTGTAGCCTGGCAAGAGTCTCCAGTGCCTGATTCTTCTGTTCACTACAGAGAAATGTTAACTGAAAATGAGAACGGTTTTTGGTTTATCCAGATGAGAAATTCTTCATCAAATTTGGGTCTCGGAGCAAACAATCCGTGTGAGGGGTTTCCAGTGTCAACCCATTGCCTCTTGGAAAATGTAGAAAGGCCAAAAAATATAATGCAGATTGTGTTGTCCCTCCACTGGCAGTAGCCTGAGAGTGTTGCTGTTTAGCAGAGAGAGGAGCACCAGATGGAGAGGCTGTGGGCTGTGTATTCAGTTGAGTCCTTGTCTGTCTCATGGCTTTTGGGCAGATAATTCACTTCTGCTTTCTTCATTTGTACAGTGCAAGTAATAGTCCTTAACTCTCCGGAGTGCCTGATGTACTGATCTCTCTGCAGACATTTGCATCTATCACAGGAACAAAAAATGATTGTAATGCACAAAGTCAGATTTTTGTCTTGTTTTCCTTAAGCTTGTCAGTTTAGGGTGGAATTTAAAAGCTACTTGATGTGGTCTTAGTTTTTATTCCCCCAGGTAAGCCTGCAGCGCTACCTGTGCCAGCTTCACCCCCACTGGAGCTGAACTTGGCTTCTCAGAAATCTCCCACTCCTAATTTTATTTAGTTACATGAGAAGAAGTAGCACTGAACAAGTAAAAAGTAGAGATTAATTTTTCTTTCAGTGTTCCTAGCATATTGTGTAATAATAGATTTTTAAAGTAATTATTTCCTTGATTTTTGAGGCTGACTGGGAGAGTAACAGAGGAAGGTCTGTGTGTCAGGATATTGCTGTCTGGGCATTTTAGCAGCTGATACAATATTCATGGCACTGGTAGCAACATCCATCCTACTTCCTGCGGGCAATGCAGTTAAAGCTGGTCGAGGCAGAGCTTCCTTGGAGCTCCTGAATTAGAAGGAATTTGTCTGAGATGAGTAGAGAGATGGAAAAATGACAGTGATTATGGGGGTGCTCACTTGCTCTCTGCTCTGACACATCTTGTGATGCTGCTCCCACTGGTAGGATAAAGTTTTGGACAAGGCTTCTACTAGAAGGGTAGAAAAATGTTAATTAACCATGTCTTTCCAAAGTGACTGCTATGGATCATAAAGAATAGAAATTAAAAGCATTCTGCTTCTGCTCCTGCTGGTCCAGCTGCTCTATGTGCAGCATCGCTCTGGATGAAGGAAAGCCCTTTGCTTTTAAAATTCCAAGTTGCTGCTTTGATCCTGAGGTAACCTCTGAAAGGCCCTGCCATCTGACAGCTGACTTGTAGCCTATGTGGAAATGATTTATTGGCTCCTGTATTCTGATTTAAAACTACACCTGTTTAGTGCAGTGCTGTTCTGGCCTGCGCTCAGTTCAGCACCGACCTGTGATTTTACCTCTGAATATGGGTTTGGTTTTTGGTTGTTTTTTTTTTTTGCTTTTTCAAGTATGTGTTCCACCTTAATTTCCTCTTGTTCCTGCTCCTACAGATGGATAGCTGTGCTCAGTCACGGGCACATTACGCTTTTGTAACCTCATGGAAGTCTGTGCCTGGGGGTTCCTTCTGCGCCTGCCACGCAGCGGGCGAAAGTCTATTAAAGCTCTGGACAGGGAGTTGCAGATGCCTTTTCATTGCTGCTTTTTCCTTCAGGTGAAACAAAAGCCAGCTCAAGCAGTGAGAAAGGCATTTTTCCTTGTGCACAGGAGGCTAATGCAAACAAGTGGCTGTGCTGCAGCAGGGAGCAGGAATCATCAGTCTCGGGGAGGAGGTCACGGGCCGAGTGAACCCTGGAGCCTGAAGTGAGCTGCACATGGAGCTTGGATGTGTGTGGGGTTGAAATATGTCTGCAGTGCACCATGGGAGCTTCTTGCAATTTTAATTTTTAATTTTTTTTATGGATTATTTGCAAACGGTTGAGGCAACTCACTGCTCTTTGCTGCAACTTCTGAGCTCTGAGTTCCACTCAGGGAAAGAAGAGCCCAAAACAACCTTGTGCTTCCTTGAGAACACTCAATGTGCTGATTGGGAATTGATTCTGTCATGAAAATCAGAAGTTTCAGACACAGGACGTTCCTGCTCTGTATTCTAGTTGCACTTCCAAGAACTGCCTCCTTTTAATGGCCATCTTGGGCATTATGAGATCCATATGCTTGTGCAGACTGTCCAGAAGTTTTTAGAATTGTAAGGAGGCACTACTCAGCTAAATCTGGAGCCATTAAACCACAGGTCTTCTCCTGAGAGAAATTTGCCTCAAATAAAATGGAATTTGATAAAGATGTTCATGTTTGCATTGCAGCTTTCGTCCTCTGGAGGGTTATTTCATTAACATGTGACATTCACTGTGGATTTGGGAAGGTGATGCTGAAAATGGAGGTAAAGGGAAGATGAAGTTGGGCAGATAATATACTCCTGTATTGGATGGGGAGGAACTGAGAATTAAAGGAGTGGGGTCCTAAAAGATGGAGAGGAGCTTGGGTTAGAGTGAGAGAAGTTTGTGTTTGGAGCCTCCTGTATCTTGGAGGAACCTTGATCTTTTCGTCTGATTTTTGAGAGATTGAGTTGGGAGGAGCTGGTTCCTGGGGGTACAAGGTCCTCTCCCTTCCTTCCCAGATGGCACTGAATAACAGAAGTGCTGAGGTAAGAAGGTGTTTTTAGAGATCCTGAAGTCTTCCCTTCATCCTCAAAGCATGGTCAGGTGGAGCTGGTTGCTCTGGGCCTTGTCTAGTTTTAAACATCTCCAAAGATGGAAACTCAACAGGTTTTATGAGCAGTCTGTTTTAGTGTCTAATCACAGAGTCTGCGGAGTTGGAAGGGACCCGCAAAGATCATCAAGTCCAACTCCTGGCCCGTCACAGGACCATCCCCAGGAGTCACACCATGTGCCCCAGAGCATCATCCAAACCTTCCTGCAGCCTTGGGGCCGTGCCCACTGCCCTGGGGAGCCTGGTCAGTGCCAACCACCCTCTGGGGGAAGAACCTTTTCCTGAGATCCAGCTTAAACGTCCCCTGACACCACTCTAGCCATTCCCTTGAATCCTGTCACTGATCACAGAGAGTAGAGATTGGTGCTGCTCCTCCACTACCCCTTGTTAGGAAGCTCCAGACTTTTATAGGTTTATTTTACCTACCAGCCAACAAGCAGGTGGGAGCATGGGCTGTGTGTATATGTCCAGCTCAGCTGCTGTGCTGGGATGCTCAGGCAACCCTTGANGTATTTTACCTTGTTCCCCTCTTGTCCTTCACACCAGACACCTGAGATGAGAGTCTGCTTCCAGCATCTTTGTTCCTTCCTGTATATGAGTCAGCTGGAGCAGCTGGACCTGTAACACAGCCCTGCTGCTGCTTTTCACAGCAGTCCCTTGAGCAGAACTTCAGTGTCTCAATCCCCTCTTGCTGTCTTGCTTAAATATAGCTTTCTTTCTAATTACCTGTTGTCAAATTCACAGATCTCCATCTTTCTGCCACCACCAGCTCACGTTTGATTTCTTTTACCCTGCTGTTGGCACAGGGCTGAAATGAGGCTCCTTATCTCCATCATGTACATTTGCTTTGTTCCTTTGCCCTCAGCTGTCCAAAAACCCTCTGGGAGATGCAGGACCTCTGATCCCTGTAAACTGCCCTGATCCCTTGTCCCTGGGTCAGTGCAATCACCTCAGACACTGAATTCTGCTGAGGTCTTGCAGCTCATTCCTGGTGAAGACTCTCTTGCTCTTTGCCTCTGTTTTCTGTCTGTCAGAAGTGCTGTATGGGCAGTAATTCTTGTCCAAATTGGTGGTCAAATCTGAAAACAGGTTTAAGTAAATCTGAGGCAGTTGGCATGCAAACAAATGAAAGTGTGGGTGGGGATCAGTCACACCTAGATGAAAATCTGGAGCCAATTTATAATGGGAATCAAAGGCTCTTTAAATGCTCTAACAGCAATCAGAGTGGTTGTGATCCTAAATCTCATCCTTTAGGGAGGCAGGAGGAAGTTCCCAGAGAAGAATTTCTGCTTTATCTTCTCTGCCCTTCCCCTAATAATGATTTCTTTATTAGCATCTGTGTAAAGTTACATTTTAAATAATCGAAATTCAAATCTATACCTCCTTTAAAAGAACTGTCTAAATAAACCTGGTTTTTTTTGGAGCTGTGACATTCCTTGAGAGCTTCGGGTGCATTATCTTGGTAACCTTTGTTATTACCAGAGCTTCAGAGATTCCCAAAGCAGAGTTTGCAGTTCAGGAGGGGATGGTTGGGATGAGGACCCACCTAAACAAATCCTAGAGCTCCAACCCCTTAATCAAAATAGGTGGAGATAATCAAAGAGGAGTTGGTAAATAAAATAACTAATCAGAGCAAGTAAGGAGGGGAAGTCTGTCCCATCCTTATTTTTACTACAAGGTACAAAGTAAGTGTTCTGTTGCATGTCACAGCACATCCAAAGCATCTGAGAGTTATTAGCCCTTGCTGTTCCTGGAAGGTGAGAAGGTTTAGGAGTGTTTTCTGTAGCTGGCAAAGGCAGGTTCACAGCCCCAACCTGCCAGATTGCACCTGAGAAACCATCCCCTAATGCCAGGAGTGATGCACATCTGTACATCCCTTCCTGTGTGTTGTGCTGCTTCCTCCTTCAAAATCTGGAGCTGCCTCAGTGCTGCTCTGTCCATGTCTTTCCCCGTGATTATTGGTTTTTTTCCCTTTAATATTTCCATTATGGTGTATTTTTAGCTTCATTAGTGATAATCTGCCTTTTTTTTTTTTTTTTTTTTTTTTTTGTATCTTGGCATTTGGAGGCTGCAGGACAGACACTGGGGAGGTGATGGGTCTCTTACCAGCTGCAGTACAGTTGGCAACACTGATTTAACCCAAAATAATGCCCTTTGCTTCTCAGGGCAGGCCTTTCTTGTTTCCCAAGTGTTGTCTCAATTGTTCGTGGCCAGTGTGTTCTGGAGTCAGGAACAGCAAAGTCAGCAGAGTCTACCTTGGCTAAAATAAACCTAAATCAAAGATTCTATTTTCCATCATGATTTCTGGCAGTTATCTGTCATCTTTAGTGCCTTAATTTCTAGCTTGGTCCAACACTTAACCCTTAAGAGAAAGGCAGTGCTTCTCTCGACAAGAAGGTAATCCTGATAAAATAAATCCTGCCGTGGTTGCTTCCTCCAAATGCAAATCCGAGTGTGACTCTGTATTTTCTTGTCTATATTCTATGAAGAAAATAATTACGTTTAATACCAGTCTCCTTTGTCACAGTGTTGGATGCAGCCAACTATTCAGCTGATAGATCCACTTAGTCTCTAGGAGCCGTAGCTCTTTGATATATCTAGTGAAGTATTTGCCACTTTCAGTACTTTACATCTTCAAAGCACTGTATAAACACTTAATTTAATACAAAACCCACTAGGGATGGTAAATAAATGAAGAATGTAAGAAACTTCCAATTCCAGAACATGAAGGCCCTTCGGGGAGTTGATGGGAAGTTACTCTTGCTTTACACAGTGTATGTATTGGCTGCAAGGGGCATCTTCCCTGGTCAGATGGGTATAGGTTAGAACTTCTGCCTCCCTCCTTCACCTTTTTTGCAGCCATTCCTTTTATCCATGCAAAACACCAAACTTGTTCCCCTGTCAAAGTGGATGTTCTAGGAAGGATGTTTGTTGGTCCATAAACTCCCAGCTGAACCAAGCAAAGCGGTTGCATTGGATGTTTTTAAAGGCTTTCTCCAACCTAAATGATTTCATGACTCTATGAGAAGCTAGAGGTTCATGTTTTAAATTTTCACTGCAGGTCTCAAACCCTGTTTCAGTGTCTTGAGTGACTTTTACCTGTTTTTGCTAGTACCAAGGAGTCTGGTTCATGGTGTTTTGTTACTGTGCTGAATAAAAGGTCTTAAGGAGCCTGTGACTTAATTCCAGTGGATTTCCAGGGTAGAGCAAATACTTTTTCAGAGCCTTAGATCTGAGAGCAAGTCCAGGCACCTGGAACAACAGTTGCTTCTCTCCTGTGCCTGTTTGCCCCTCTTCTGCCTTCAGCGTCAGCCTTTTCTCAACACTGAGTCTCTACTCACGAAAGTGTGTTTATTTCATTACTGTTACCAAATGAATTGCAAAGCCTAAAGTGAAGGGTGATAAGTGAGTTCAGTGTGTTGCCATTAAAACTGCTGATTCCCAGCTGGTTATGGGGATTCCAAGTGTTAAACTGACGTAGAGAAGTCATAGCCGTTGACCAGCTGGCAGAAGGTTTATCTTAGTGCAGCCAGAAACATGGAGAATGCAGTCTGTCCTCCAAGGCATGGGATGTCTTTGGTGCTCTCTGCTGTGTTTTTTACAGATGATAATTTGGAGTTGTTTCTCTGCTACAGCTTCTGGTGACTGGATGCCTTTGGAGGCACAGTTAGAGGTGGGGCTCTGCAGTGGTCACTGCGGGCTACCAGGGCTTCAGCACGGGTTTTGGTGTGAGCTGGGATGTCCAGGGTGGCAACAGGGTCCTGAGAGCTGGAACTCCTGTCAGGGCTTTTCCGTCCCTGTCTCCGCCTGCTGCTGTGCCCATCCAGCTCCCAACAGCACAGCTGTACTTTAAATCAGTGAAAGAGGGTCAGAACAAGCAACTCTGAGCACATGCCCAACAGACATGATACACAGTATTATGTACTCTTTGCTTTATGATGTTTGATGCTCAGAGGTGCTTCCACCCTCCTGCGAGTGTTAGGGTTGATGTGGTCTGGTCATTAATGCCCCCAAGCAGCTGTTTCCTTGTGTTGTGCTCTGAATTCCTCATGGGCTTGTAGTAAAAAGTCTAACACAAATTACCTTGCCAATCTATCTTTTGTAAATACCACTGCAAAAGCAAACTTCATATTCACGCATCCTTCCGTTATTACGGTAATTAATTTCAATTTATAACTGATTAATGCTGCTCTCCATCTAACCTGCCTCCTATTACCAGCTGCTAAAGTGGGAATCGGTGAGTGCATGAACTCAGCGCCCTGTCCCAGCCCCTTTGCAGGGACTGATCCTGCAAGGAGCTGCCTCTCCCCTCCTGTCACACCTCCCGCGGCTCTAAACCACGACGGATAGGCTGAGCTTTCATCGCTGAGATGGGTGAGGGGGACGATGAGAAGAGGGAACGTCCTGTAATTAAAAGTAGCAGTTTAGCTGACAGAGTGGTCAGAACCACAAACCTGCCTGGTGGAGCAGAGGGAGGGCAGGAGGAACTGGAATGGTGCGATGCACAGGCGCTCTTTGATCTGGGCTGTGATTCAGCACAGTCCTGCTGCAGGTGCCATTGGATAAGAGGATGTATTCCCCGGGTGTAGATTGTGCTGGCACTCTGAAGCAATTAGCTTTTGCTTGTTTGTAAAGTGAACATAACCAGGTACTTCCCCCTCTTACCCAAAAAAAAAAAAGAGTGTGGTTGAGGCTCCCCCTCTCCCGACTGGATTAATTATGGCTTCATCTCCCTCCTGGATCAATTACAGAACTCTGTGCTACTGGGTTTGCTACAGGGGTTTCTTGTTCCCTTTCTCTCTTTTTTTTTTTTTTTTTTTTTGCTTTCCTCCCCTGAAAGGTGCTCTTGCACCGAAATTCTTCTTAGTGGGTGTAAAGCAAAAAGTTCAGAAGCTCTGGAACATTAAAGTGAGACCCAGATAGTTTTAGTTCCAGGGCCAGAAAGTTCCTCTCTGGTGTGTGTTGATGAGGAGGAGGAGTGGGGTGAGATGCAGGAGAGAGTTCCTGGGGGAAGGAGAGCTCTTCTTTAGGGCAGAGATGCTGCATTTCCTGCTCAGTGATATACACCATTATTTTCCAGACTCTTTGTCGTGGAATACAAATCTGAGTGGCTGCTTTTCTGCTTTGTCCTAACTTGGTGCTAAATGACCCTTGCAAGGAGTAACCACGTGCATTAGGAGCTGCAGCTGGGCCCCCACTGCCGCAGGAGCAGGAGGCTGCTCTGGCTCTGTAGTGCACGAGAGGCAGGCATGACACTGCTCAGAGGGTAAAACCTACAACCCTGTGCTAGAGCCTCACCTTAGCAGGTATTCTCTTGCCTGTCATCTGAAGGCTGGACTGAACACAGCCTGGGAGGCAGAGGAGAGCTGCCAGTCGGGCGGAGAGGGATGCTGCTCTGTCAGGGATCAGCTCTTAGGGCTGGAGGCAGACTCCTGCTGCAGCTTATAAAATGCACGTTTTAAATAAACCTCCTTTTTCTGTGAAGAAATCCATAGGTAAAGAGATGCAATAGCTCAGGGTGCTCTCTCACCTAGTCCCTATTTTGTACGTTTTTCAAGGCGGATCCAAGGACCCTTCTGTAGCATCCCTTGGGAAGCGTTGAGGCTGCATTTTGAGCCCTGGCTTACCCAAGCTCTTACCTCCAGCAATTAGTTTAACAAATCAGCTTTCTCAAGATCCTCAGCCATTTGCTGCCTCACAGAGTAATTGTGCGTGACTGCTCCTCATTAGACAGCAATATTTACCCCCAGGGAACGGGGATTTCAGCCTGGGATGAATCAAACTTTGGCAAATGTCACTGCTTTTGTCAGGACTGAAATAGATGAGCTGGCTGTGAGCGCACGAGGCTTTCAGCACCTGGGTGTTGTGTCACTGGGTGTTAGTGGGGGAGGCAGCAAAGCTTTGACAAAGCTGATGTTTGGAAACCACGCTCCTTTCCCGTGGAGCAGGAATAGAGAACGTGAGCAACGCTGGAGGGTGTTTTATTGTGCACATTTTGGGCTGCGCTGGGGACCGGTTGGCAGGCAAGCCTTACTCAGATCAGCGCTGCACAGGCTGCCAAACTTGTTAGCAGTTGTGTTTTAGGAGATGCACATCTGTGATGCTGACTTGGATCCAAACTGTAAGCCTATTTGGGCAGGAGGGCAAGAGGTCAATTCCAGCTTTAAGCCTGAAGGTCGTAGTTCTCCCTTAGGTTCATCTCTGCAGGGAAAGGTGGGAATTCCCCATTGTTTAGGGTTTTAAAGAAGCGTGGGGGGAAAAGCCCTGCTTTGCTCACTTTATTATGTATTATTTTATCCCTTTATTTATATTTTGTTGCCTTTATGCAAATCTGTTCCAGGCGGTGGATTTTTATCTCCAGGGTCCAAGCAGAAGAAGTTAATGAACCGTTTGAACTCCAGTAACCACTGATCTCTGTAAGGCGAGTAACTCCGGCTGCAGCTGCCTGAGCTCCTGTGAGGGATGGGGAGGGGGTGGGAGAGAGGAATAGGTGAGTTCACAGTAGCAAACTGGCCTGAGATTATTCTTCCTACTTATTTTACCAGTAGTTCATACTGTAGGGTTTCTGCCCTCCATTGAAGCAGAAAGAAGGGAAAACAGGAGGACCCAGTGTCCTTTGTCCCTATAGAAGTAACTTGTTTTCTGTGGACTTGGAGGGTATTTATAGGATGTTAGAATATAGCTGAGGCTGCCTGGTGGCTGCTTGAATTTTTCTCTGAAACTCTGGATGTGCTTCATGGGTGAGCAAAGGATCTGAGTTCCCGTGCTCCCTGTACCTCAGGAACTTGCATGCTCCCAAGGATGCCTGATATATGAGGCAAACAACCACCATCTTCTAATGCCCTTGCTTTCTTCAGAGGTTACTGCAATTCTCATGTTGTTCTCTGCCGTGTTGCACTTATCAATATTAAACAGTAAATGGATTTTATCTTATGGACTGTAGATTTCCAAAAATGGAAAAGAGCAGATTGGTATTTGCTAGGCTGTCGAGTGATTCAGCCTGTTCTCCTCAGTGGTAGTACTCAGGTCAGTGAAAAACCTTCTCTGCTGTGGTTATGAACTAAAAAAGCTAAACAAAACCCACCAGAACAACCACCAAAAAAAAGGCAACAACCAAATGACAAAACCAAACAGTACTGAAAAGACGATTTACAAGAGCATGGCTTCAATCTGATGAGTAGGTTTAGATTGGATATTAGGAAGAATTTCTCCCCTGTGAGGGTGGGGAGGCCCTGGCACAGGTTACCCAGAGAAGCTGTGGCTGCCCCATCCCTGAAAGTGTCCAAGGCCAGGTTGGACGGGGCTTGGAGCAACCTGGGCTAGTGGAAGGTGTCCCTGCCCATGGCAGGGGGATGGAATGAGATGATCTTTAAGGTCCTGTCCATCCCAAACCATTCTGCTTGGATGGCCAAACAAAGGGCGTGTAGTCCTGGAAGAAAATGGCAGTTCTAAGAGTTGAGCTGGAACTCTCAAACATTTTGGTCAAATTTCAGTGGTTGGATGTGGTTTGTTCTCAGCCTTGAAGAGTGAGATCCACCTCACAGGGCGGTGTCTGTGCTGGGGACACTGCACTGGAGTGGGTCCTCAGCTCCCTTTAGAGCCACTGGAGAGGAAGAGCTGATTCTCCTGGACAATTCCTCTCACCTGGACATCTCCATGAGGATGGGGTGACATTCGGAATAGAAGTACCAGTTTCTTTTCCCTAACTGTGGGGATGATATGGGTGTCTGTTATAAACACCTGAGATGCTCTCTGTTCCTCACTGAAGTTGGTAGGATTTCAAAGCATTCAGTTTGATGCAGGGGATGTTCAATTTTTACAAAATCAAGTCTGAAGAGTCTGTGTGAGATGGGAAATCTGTTCCACAGTTGTCCTCAACTTCTGTGGATAGTGAATGCATTGCTTTTACATGTCAGGTGGAAAACCGTTGTTGTTGGGTATAAGACAGTGAGGGGGGAAAAAAAAAAAGTAGTCTTTTGATCTCTGGAATAAAATGTAATGTGGAAATTTGGAATGAACCACTGTCCAGTGGCATTTGAGCACAGCTCAGTGTATCAGCTTAAAAGCTGAATAGATCAGATATTCAGAATTTCCCAAGATCTTACTTTGTTATACTCATTTTAATGCTTTTCTAGGGCAGCATAGTTCATTCTCTTCCTCGGTTTCACACGCAAAGCATCAATTTTAAATACAAATTTGTCTGAAAACAATCCTCTTTTTACTTAAAACTTTTAAGCTTGGATTTAGCTTTTAGGCTCATTAATATTCACAAACACTGCTTAGTTAAGCTTGCTTTAATTTCTCTGTGTGCTTTGTTAACAGGGATTATAGTGATGTTTGCATTTGCATGCGAGACTTTTAGTATTGTGCAAATTTTGGTCATCATTATGGAAAAAAAGAAGTGGGAAAAAATGTTGAAAATCTCCCTCAGTCTCTCCTGTACTTTTCTGTAACTCTTGTGCTTCTCGATAGCTTTGTGAGAGTGTTTCTTTCCATATTTATAAGGTGGATTTTGCATCTCTCTTTGAAAGGCGTTGGAGAGTCTCAGAACCCCGGAGGAGAAGGCAGGCTTTGGTCTCCAGGTGTGCCTTTGGCACTTGGCAGCGACAAGGGAACGTACCCCTTCAAATTTGGAGAGCAGAGGCGGCCTTGGAAGAGTCCCACACGTGCACAGGCTGTCACTCAGCCCAGTCAGTAGCTGGTGTTGGTTTCCAGCCTCCCCTGCCTGGGCCAAATGAGCTGGAAAGCACAGCAGCGTTTTCCTAATGATGTTGCTGAGCCAAAGGCTGCTCCCAGCTAAACACCTGTACGTGCAGTCAGTGCCCGGCTGGGGAGGCTCTGCAGTGTTTACAGAAGGATAATCCTTAGCTGCTTTTTTTCCTGATTAGTTCTAAACGTGTTCAGTGTTCTTGAAAAGCGGCAGAGTGATAATTCCAGAAGCTCCAGCGCTGTCCTGGGAGAGCGTTCAGCTTGAGCAGTGCTGGCTGATTCCGTGCCTCAGCCAGCGCAGTATCCTGCTAAAAAGTGAGATGATTTAATTTGATTTCCTTATCTTTTTCTTCTTCCTGAGTCACAGCTTGAATGTAGAGACTGTAGGGGTTGTTTTTTTTTTTGTTTAAGTATATCAGCATTTCCAAACAGTCATTCCAGTGCCATCCTGATGCTTATTTTAAAAGTTCATTTCAGGTCTCTAAGCCAAGTCTTCCCTTTTGCTCAGTGCCACTGGCACCTTGATCCTTTACTCTTGGTGGGAAACAGCCCGGAATGGCTGTTCTTTTCACAGGAACTGGGTGACAGAAGAGTCTGCAACTCAGGCAGAATCTTGAAACTTCTCAATCACAGAGCACATGTCACACCTGCCCAGGCTGCTGGATGTGACAGCCCCTTAACCTGGCGAGAACTCATGACTTTTCTGCTAAAATTGTGTCCTTGAGAGTGTCAGTCAGTGAGAGAGAACAGATGTTATGCAGAGTAAGAAACAGATTTGATCTTCAAGGTATAAACCAGATCTTCTGAATTTTACAGGGGTTTTTTGGGGGGCTTGTCCTTGCACTTAGCCCAGTTTATTTTCTCCCCCCGTCCTGTCAATCTGACTCACAGCATTGCTGGATCATGGCTTTCTTGAGAACTTCCAGCCTGGATCTTGTCAAGAGGCAGTTTTTGGCAGCAGGTGTCCGTGGAGACCCTCTCCCTGATGGCACAGACAACTCCTTCAGGCTTTGGAGGAGCTCAGCTATGGCTTTTTTGTCCCATGTTTGCTGGCAGGTGTATCTGGGAGTGTGACCAGCATTACATGGGCTGCCTCTGTTTTAAGCTGTAGAGGACAAAGCAGGGCCTGTGCAGGGGCTGTGTTGGAGCACCAGGACAAAGCTTGGACTGAGTAAATATTCTCTGTCTCTCTCTGGGCTTTTTAGCTTGGACTTGCTGCACTTGGCTTTTGGAAAGAGTGGGAGATAAGGGGGGGAAAAAAGAGAGAATAATTGTCTGTGTGGTACAGGCAACCTCCCCTGCAGATGAAGAGTAGCAGGACACAGATGCTGGGGGTGACCAAGGGGAGCAGTTCGTCAATGTGTGTAATTTTGGATTAAGTTCCTGCTCCCTGCAGAAGGAGCAGAGATCTGCTGAGGCACACCAGGAGATAATTTTGCTTCAGAAGTTACTGATGCTTGTCTGAACCCCAGGTTCAGGGCAGGGGCTCACAACGAGTATTCCCTCTCCTCTGCTCTCCTCCTCTCCCTCCCTAAAATCTCCCAGCTCACCAATCAGCAACCGAAGGAAATCTGTCCATCTAGGAATTTGATTTGCAAAGAGAGCTGCCTTTTCCCTGTTTTTTGATGCATCCCATATATTGCACCTTTCTTTGGCATCTCTGGCAGCGTGTTCCCTGTAGTCAGTAATTTCTGCACCCCTGTAATTTATCACTCACGCAGTTTTGGCTTGAGCAGCGCGAGATGCAGCAGAATCTGTATATCAGATAAAACATTACTGTGCTTGCACAGTGAGTACCACCTGTAGGTATCCCATGTTGTGTCTTCAACAACTCTTAGGTGGGTTTTTTTTGGTGGGGGGAACGTTAAGAGGAATAAAACCACCATGTAATTCTCAGAGAGCACCTTTTGCATTTGGACTCGTCAGGAAATAACTCATTAAGTACCAACAATCTGAGATTCCTACTGGGAATCTCTGTTGGGGGGGGCATCACAGAGGGGTGAGGGATAAACACCAGAGGAAAGTGCTGGTGGAACTCTTAGGCATGTTGTCTTTCCCACTTCATCTGGAAAGGTGCAGGGAGTTAATATGCTTTAGGATTTGTTTCTTTATTTATTTAAATTCACTCTGATGGATTTAGACTTTTCCATTATCCATATCAGCGTCTAATCCTTTGTTGAATCAGGGGCAGGATGCAATCTTTGTTTGCTCCAATTCAGTAAATCACAAGAAAGGTTGGGAGGGGGGTAATAGTTTCTGTATCTTTTTGCATCACGAAGTGCTTCATCCAAACCCTCATTAAACTAATCTGTTCTGCTCAGAGGTGAGAATCTGAAGGTAAAATGAAAAAAATCTAAGATGGAAAACAGACAATCCCCTTATTTAATACAAGTACCAATTAAAACTTAGGTGTGTGATAGTTCCCTTTGTAGTTTTGGGCATTTTTCTGCATTTGTGAGGAGGTGGGTGTGTTTTTCTTGCTCTTTTCTATTCATTTGCATTATAAAGTCAAGTTGTGATATCACTCTGAAGAGCCTTGTTAATTGTGTGATATCTATTCACTGAAGTGAAGACTTTAAACTTGGGAAGGTGTAGCTTGAAAGCAACATTATCAGTTGTTCTCTGTTAAGGGAAACCTCAGGAAGAAATTTTTCTACTTTTATTCCATATTTGTCACTTTTTCACTGCAGTTCCTGGGCAGCCACAGCTTCTCTGGACACCCTGTGTCAGGGCCTCACCACCTGCACAGGGAAGAATTTCCTCCTCACACCTAATCTAAGTCTTTCCTCTTTTAGTTCCAAGTCATTCCCCCCTTGTCCTGTCGCTGTCTGTCCCCGTAAAAAGTCTCTCTCCAGCTTTTTTATAAGCTCCCTTTAAGTGCTGACAGGCCTCAGTGAGGTCTCCCTGGAGCCTTGTCTTCTCTGCCTGTGTCACACAGTGCATTTTGGGTTGGGATTTGTGCATTCAAGTGAATAAACAGATGCAAGACTTGGTTTTCTTCTTGTGGTTCAAACTGTCAGAGCTTCTGGGGACAATATTGCACTAAAAATCAGTGTTGGCTTCAGTGTTGGAGTTTCTGCCTTTCCAGTACTGATTCATTTGGGGGGTTTGTTTAGTTCTGTTGTTTGTTTGAGTAGCTCCAGCAGAGCAGTGGTTGGAGATCAGTGCTGTAAGATGCAGAACACTTTATCCTGTCAAACACACACACACACGTGTGTCTGGAGTCCTGCTGATCCAGAGCAGAGTGCTTTATATTGCAGGAAGGAATATCAATAGAATTGAAGAGATTTGAATTAAAATGGGAAATCTGTCACTCCAAAGTAAAGTGAAACTACCAGTAAATGATGATGTTTTAAAATTCAGCTTTAAAGTTTAGGAAAATGAGGTTGCTGGGACTGCAAAATCATACAGCACCACCAACATGAAAATAAAGGAAGAGGCAGAATTGTTATATCTTCCTGCCTTGCTGGATCGAACTGAAATGAAGGATGTCCAGGGAAAGGTGGGAAGAGGCTATAAAAAGCCCTTCCTCAGATGTGCCTCCTTCACTTTCTGCTGTGCACTTGTTAAAAACTGTTCTTGTATCTTACCTAAATAGAAATTAGTCATTAAATAGCTGACAGAAATTCTAACTACCATTTATTTAAAGACCAGCTAGTCTGTGTATTGTGGGTATTATGGGGTGAAAAAACCCGCCTGTATAGTCCCAACATAAGGAATTAATTACCTGAAACTTTGCTGCTGCAGAGATTTTCTTTGTTTCAATTTAAGTTGTATCAAAGCTTCAAGGTATTATTTGCATCCAGAACATCTGAACACGGGAATGACTTTGAGCCTGAGGCTTAAGGGATGTTTGTGCTTCTCTGCGGAGCTTAATGCAGTATCAAGGTTTAAGAATCGTTGTGTATGTGACATGTTCATTTATTTTTGTGAAAGGAAAGAAGGAATATAGGGAAAAGGGAATAAAGATCCTGAAAACATCCAGTTGCACAGATCTGTAAACTGTAAAGCTTAGCTCTGGTGGAGATGGGATTATTGTTTCTGAAAGCATGCTGCAGTAATGAACTCTGCTTTGGACACCATGGTAAGTCCCTTCACACACTTTCTCCTTTTGAGATGGAAACTGCTAAGCAACAGAAGAGTTTAGCTGTGTACTCCTGGCAAGGTTTTTTTCTGATTATTTAGGAAGGTAATTGTAAAAGCACTTTTTTTTGTTTTTTAAGAAACAACAGTAAAACGTGATTCCAAAGCAAAATCACCTTTTGGTAAGACCTGATAATGATAAAGTTGTGAAATACTGGTTGAAATAAACGTGAAATATTTCTTTCTAGCTACGACTTTTCATTTGTGTTTTTTTGTATCGTCAAATTGAACCTATTGTAACTCAAGGAGGGGAGATTTAGATTGGATATTGGGAAGGAATTGTTCCCTGTGAGGGTGGGGAGGCCCTGGCACAGGTTGCCCAGAGAAGCTGTGGCTGCCCCATCCCTGGAAGTGTCCAAGGCCAGGTTGGAGAGGGCTTGGAGCAACCTGGGATATTGGGAGGTGATCTTTAAGGTCCCTTCCAACCCAAACCAGTCTGTGATTGGGCTTTGAGCTGGTTTTCTCAGGGCAGCTGGGAAAGCTGGCCAGGTTAGAAATATCAACCTTCAAGCCTGGGTGAATTGGAAATGAGGCTTTTGTCTGGATGGTGGTGAAATCAAGTTGTGGTGTTGAAATCTTTTTCCTCACCTTTCATTTGAATGAAGTTCTTCCAGCTCAGGACACTTGAGCTGTTGTGGAGGAGACAGAAGAGATTAACTTGTTTGTTGAATCCTCTTTGCTTTTACACTCAAACCATAGCAGTCACTTTTACTTGAAACAAAGCAATAGTTCAAACTCTGGATTATTACACTTTCATAAGAAAATGCTTGTTAAGAATGAAAGAATTGTGTTATCTAAAATAAGACCATTTTCTGTGGCACTGTAGGATTGAAGTCTCAGGTTATTGCCTTCATATCCCCTCACATAAAATCCATAAGCTCACTGATAAAAGGGTTCTTGTCTCAGTTCTCCCCGAAGTGGATGATCTGGTCCACTTCAGTGTGTTACCATCCTAAGGGAAACCTTGTCAGGTGTATTATGGGATACGTTGTGTCACATCTCTGGGACCTCACGTTTCTAAGGGGAAGAATTTTTTTCAAAATTGTGTGATAGAATAGTCCTTAACACTCAGAGAGTCCCGGGAATTTAGCGCAGGAGGGGCCATCTTGTAGTGCTGCATCTTCTCGTAGTCTGCTACTCATGCTCATTTCTTTTCTCTCAGAGCCTAGAAATGCACTGCAGCTCTCACCAGATCTAACATGTCTGTTGGAGACTTCTGATCTCAAATATCAAGATATGGCAGCTCCACTCCTTCCTTTTGCAGTTTGCACCAGTGGTTAATCACCCATGTACTGTAAAAAATGTGTCCCTTCTTTCTAATCTGAAGTTATCTGAGACTCCACAGAACAGCAGCTGTGAATCTGACAGAGCAGTGTTTCATGAGCCTTCCCTGAAGTGATCTAATAATATTTAACATCTGTGGACTGCTCAGATTGCCAGGATTTTACAAGCCTGCAGTGAGAGAGTTTGCGTTATAGAGGACACCCCACTTTTGAGCTGCTTTCATACATGCAAATTTGATGACTTTTTAAGAAACCAGCTGACATCTTGGTGTGCAGGAAGGTGTGCTGCAGATGTGCTCTGGAGCATCAGTGTAAACGTGCAATTACTGTGTATCTTCACCTTCCACCCCCGTGTCCATCCTGACTCTGCATTTTTTTTGTGCTGTCCTAGAAAAAAACCATCTTGGAGAGAAATAGTAACTAGGTTTGGGCAAATGTTGCATTTGTCAGTCTTAGAAAACTAGAAATTAAAACCTCGAGCGTACACTGGGGTGTGCTTGAATTAAAGACTTGTTTACAAAAACCCAGACAAACGAACAAATAAAATAGTGTCTCTTACTCTGAACACAGATTTGCTTCAAGTATGTTTGTTCTGCTTCATTTTGCTTTTCATAAGTGAGAGTTTTGGTGGTACTAGAAATAAGAGCTTGTTGTCTACTGGGAAACAAGCGTTTGGAGGCAGGATGGAGGATTTGTGCCTGAAGGTTCCACGGTGTCTCTTCCTGGGTTTGTGAGATGCCCTGGAGAGCCTGGGATGGTGCCAGCAGAGCTCCTGGGAGAGGAGAGGGGCCGGGGTGGCTTTGGGGTGGTGCTGAGAGACGTGAACGGTGTCTGAGCTCATCAGGATGAAAGCCCTGGGAGCCCCAGAGGTCTGTCAGCGGTGTGACTGCTTGGAAAACAAACCTGGAGGAGAGAGCAGGGGCTGAGGGCTGGGTACCTGTGCCTGCTGCAAAGGCAGATGGAGCTGCTTGTGTGCAGGATGTGTCAGCCATTGTGGGGCTTAGTTCTGCTTTTGCAAAGGGTTAGATACCAAAGGGTTTGGGGGTTTTTTTGGGTCATATCACAGACTGCTTCAAAATCCCTAAGAGGACAGTGTTGCTTTCGCTGGAAGCTGCTTAGGGTGAGCACTGTGCTCTCCACTTGCCTGCTAAGCTTGTTGTCAGGTCCCAGGGATGGTGTTGTGGTCACTTGGGTCTGTTGTACCAAGTGTAGGAATATACTGAGAAATGCAAATGAGAGAAGGGTCCTGATCCTGGTATTTTACTACTGGAGAAATACAGTATATTTGCTGCTCTTAGGATTCCTACCTTCAAATTGATATCTTCTTAAACTGACCTCCACAGGCTTAACTTCTCTAGAGCTTTTGGGTTGGTGCCGTAGTGGCCTTGGAACTGGATAAACTTTAAGGTCCCTTTCAACCCAAACCATCCTGTGATTTCATGAAATGCTGCGTGTTGGTACTGAGGTACTATTTTTGTGCCAGGTTGTTGAGTGATCCTTGTCCAACTGGATGTCAGTGCTCCAGCTCATCTCTGACCTTCTCCAGGTGTGCTGGCAGAAGAACAAACGACCTGGTGGCAGGTAGAGAGGAGCCTGGGTGTTGTGTGTCTGGATTCAGCTCTTTGCTGTCCTCCAGAGGTTTTGTGCGAATTTGGTGAAATTTTCCAGGCTGTGAAGGCCACGGGAGGTATCGAGGAGCTTAATACCGGTTTTAAAAAGATGTTTAGTGATTAGTTCCCACTGGTTTTCTGCAGGAGTTTTTTGTCGGGCTGCTGCTTTAAACCCTGCTAATTACCCTCTTACAGCTTTAGGTACATTGCTACACATCAAAGTGTGTCCCGGGGTGTTTATGTGACAGTTTTTCACTCATACAGTGGGGACAATGTTTGTTCATTTCACGATATTGAGGAGGGAGAGCGTATGAAAAACTGTCAGGTTCCTGGATTCTGTGGAATCATGAACTAAAGACTTAAACTAACCCTTTCAACAGCACTTGATCATTAGCAGTTCACTGCTCAAAACATCAGTGGCTTGGTTTTCTCAGAAACAGCTGAAAGATTTTGTCTTGCATTTGAAAACTGAATTTTGTGTGAAAACAGCCAAGTTTGGTCTCTAGTTTGCCTGTGGAGCAGTGGGCTGTGAGCAGAAAACACTGGGGCAGAGGAATTTCAGGGAACAACAGTTGACACAGAGATATTGAGAGGGGAAGGGGTGCTTGAATGAATTTCATCTTGTTATGGAACACAGAACAGTCCCCGTTGTGCATTGCTGCAATCTCACTGTGCTCCCAGGGGCTTTGGAAAGGATGGGATTAGAGGAACAGTGATTAAGATTATCCTTCCCTTTTAATGCTTGTGTTATGTCTGTATTGGAATACTCACTGTGATTATCCCTGTAGCCTGAGATTGATTTCTTGTCCTCAGATGATGGAGTAGGAGTGTGGCTTTTATGCAAACATATTGTGAGTGCTGAACAAACTCAATATTGGATCTGAGCTGAGAGGATCTTTCTTTAGGGAATGGTGGGAGATGCAATCTTGTATTTTCCTCTGACATGAAAGATCTGCCTCTGGCCTTCAAAGGAAATATTTTGGTCCATTCCTGCTCTAGGTCTCCTGCAATGTTTGTTGAAGTGGAATTAGTTTTTTTCAGATTTGAAGTGCTCTTTTGTTGGATACCCATCCATAATGCGTTTAACTTTATATTATGTTACATTAAAGTTCGGTGAAGCTGAATCTCTGTTTTTATTTCTCTGCCAGTCAAATCAATATCCTTCATCTATTTGCCAATGGGAGGCAGAAGAAAAAAAGAATGGTTTATGTGGGTGGCAGTGCCTTGATTGGCACACGAGAGGAACAAACAAGAGCAGATAAATCATTTTCTTTTTTTTCTTTTTTTTTTTTTTTTCCCCACGTTCCTTTGTTTTCCATTTTTTTTCAGTAGGGTCTTAAGTGGTTCTCAAAGTGATGCAGTTTCATCTCCTGAAGAAACACATGCTCTGTCAGTGTGTAATTTGTTGTTGGCTACAGCAGAAGGCTCTTGCCTGGTGGAATCGTTTAGGAGCAGTTGCTGCTGCAGGTGTCCGTCTTCGTGTCGACACAGTCGATTTCCCTGAGACACCTGGATGCACCCTGGGAACATAGATCTGCTTGGAAAGTCAAGCACGGCTACAAATAACTGCTTAAACCTCCTCCTGCTTAGAAGAAATGCTAAGAAAGCCTCTCCAGTTGTTAAAATGATAGTCGTGGCCTTTTATTCTTGCTCTTTTGCAGCCAATTAAAGCTGAAATGCCCCTTCAATAGGCTGGGGAGCAGAGAGTAGGGTAAAGCTGTAACCACAGCCCGCAGGGGAAGTATTAGCAGAGGTTAAGAACTTCAGGAATATGCTCACAGTGCCCTAATTCTGCTTCTTTCAAGGTCAGTGTTGAAAGGCTCCCTGGCATCGTTTAGAGCAAATAGGAGCTAATGAAGAACCCTTTGACAACTCCACGCTGGAAGAGCTGGCCATGGAAAAACTGCTGGCTGCTCTTTAACCCTGACACCTCTGAAGTGCTCAGCCAGCTCTGGAGTGGCTTGATCTTTAAATTTTAATCTAACACTTCGGTTTCTAATGATGGTTTTAAACTAGCAGGCAGGATGCAGTCTGGATTTCCTTTTCTACCTGGTCATTGTCCCAGGTAAGATTCTCAGTGGGTGATAAATCCCTTTAAAGCTCAATGCAGGTTATATTCTTGAAGTTGACTTTCTCAGTGCTGAGACTTCAGTGTAGCTATAAGCACTTATGTAAGTGGGTTTACAGATTGATGTGGATATGGGTTCTTGGTTTTCTGTGTGTTTCTATGGGTGAATTGTTTTATTTCCATTAGATTTGGCTGTTACTTTTGATTTGTGTGTATTTGAAATTGGGGGAAAATGGTGTTTGGAGGTAATTAGATACATAAAGTAGCTCAAGCCTCCTGTCTGCAGGAGGAGAAAATAAGTTTGTAAGTTTTTTTTTTTTATATTGGAATTGATTTATTAAAGTAACTCGGTAGATATAAAGTTGAAATAGATGTAATATGAGCCATGTAGAAACTTCCATTTACTTGCCTCGAGTGTGACTTAGAAGAAAGAGGGGTGTTTGTGGCTCTGTGGTTTTGCAGTGAGAGTGGGAAAAGGTCAAGGCAGAACGAGCAGGGTACTGAGGAGCCCTGTGCTGGTAACATTCCTGCCCTGCCTGTTGCAGGTCATTCCTCTGGATTCAGGAGCTCCATGGGAGCTGTCTGAGATCAAGGGCTGTTTTCCTTTCAAATTCCTTCTGAAGTTAGTTAGTCAAATTCCTTCCCTAGCAAACTGTAATACCTTGCCAGTCTTCTTGAAAGCGTTCTTTTGGATGAATCCACACTCCAGATTTTTACTTAATTCCCACATTTTCACTCGGCTGGCCTCCTGATCACCGCAAATCCTCTTTATCCCGGTGAATTGTGAATATGGAAAACTTCTTTTAAATAATGCTCCGTATGAGCACAAGATAATTATGTTTATCTATTTCGTGCAAACCCAGCTTTCACAGCACGTTAAGTCTGGGAAGTCAAGCATTCTGAAAAAGCAGCATTACAGCTGAGCAGCAAATCTAGGGGCTCTTACCACCCTTCAGGAGGCTGCTCCTGCCAGCTCTTCCTTTTCTTTGCTCCTCCCTGTGATCTTGGTCAGCTGAGCTTTGAAGGGCTGGTGTGGAAGGCAACATTTCTTCTACTGGAAAACTGTTTCTTCCACTTTCCCCATTTCCAGTGCTGGAGAGGGACTTCTTCAGTGGAGGCAGCAACGACCTCTGCAGTGGGTCTTGTGGAGCAAACAGAAACAGGCCGAGGGAGGGAGGATGGTTTCCACAGCTTGGAGTCTGCGCTTGGGAAGGGTGGGATGAAAACTGGGCCCTCTTTGCCAGCAGGAGCAAAATTGGCTTCTTTTACTGCTTTTACCCTTGACATCAGTGTTTGGATTGGGGCTTTTTAGGAGCTGAGGAGTGGGGCTTGCTACCACTTCACTTCCCAAACCTCTTACTTCTGCCTGACTTTGTGGAAGTCAGTTTTTCTTTTCATTTTGGGTAAGTGTAGAGACTCATCAGGCTTTCAGATAAAACAAAAGATATCTATTTGTGAGCTTGGCTACTGATGAAGAACAAAATTTATGTGCTTTCTTATTGACACACAGACTTAAGATTGCAGCTGCCATCCCATCAATTCTGAAAGTAAGGCTGCTGGAGTGGATTATTTTATACTCTGTGAAACAGCATAGAATGCAAGTGCTTAACAAGATTGGACCCGGTAGACACATCAGACAGCAGCTTTATAAAGCTGCTCTGCAGACACTGAAGCAAAAATTAACATGTAAAGGCCAGATATGGTTTTTGATAAAACCAGTATTGATTCACAACCAGGGCTCCCTTCAAGTTTTGAGATGAGCACCTGGCACGGGCGTAGCTCTGCCTGATGAAGAGCAGAGGAGTTTTGCCCTTCTATTGATAAAGATGTAGTTAATCACTCAGGCTTGTTTCTGCTCCAGACATCAGTCCATAAGGCTTTTATTCAGCCCTTTTGGTCACTTCCTACTCCGTAATGAGCGAGACAGCCGGGATTACAGCTCTGGGTGAGCATCCCCCTGTAACAGCGGTTGGTTCCCACGTGGTCCATGGGGTGGTAATTTTGCTGTGTGCAATAAAAACACAGAGGCAAGAGGATCTGTGCCCCTTAAGATGAGAGCATGTGGACACAGATGATATGCAGAAGGATATCACATGGATCTATTTGTGTTTCCTTGGAGGAAGGAATGTGAGGGCACATAGTTTCTATGCACTGAAGAGATAGAGGCTCAAAACTTGTAAATATTGAAATGTCATTGTTTTTTTTTAGAGGTGCTCATTTGCTGAAAGTTAACCAGGAAAACGTGGAAGGTGGTTCACTGCCTTTTCATGTGTCTCCAAGGGGGAGAATCCATCCTGGGGGGCAAGGAGAGCACTCAACAGCGTAACTGGAGATTTAGGAGCTCTAGTGGCCCTTTGCAAGGACTGTGTCACCCAGCTGAGGGAAAAGACCTCCTCTGGACTGGCAGCACTTTTGTACCTCATGCTCTTAAGTCCAAGGTCTGGGGACTGCGAGCTGTCGGTGTTTCTGAAACTTGAAATCTTGCCACATGTTTTGGTTTGATCTGATGCACTTAGTTCTCCTCTTGTCACATGTATTTCATTATTAACAAGTAAAGCAGAGTTTGCATTGTGTTCTTTGTCTGCTGTTGGGTTTATTGGAATTCATAATCTAACTTGTGCATTAAAAATAATGGTAAATGTTGACACAGAACCTCCCTTTTTTAATTTCCTGCCTTTTCCCAGGACCTCAGCATCAAATAGTTCTTTTTTCAACCCCTGCCACAGCAGCCTTGACCCAAAGACCATTCCAAATGATATTCCTTCTGTTCTGCCAAGTCAATATTTTCTGTCTGCTGTTCTGTACATACCTCACATTATTAAGTCCCTTTCTTTTATTGCATCTCCCTGTGGCCTATCTCCTGTGACAGGACAAATATTTGCCTCCCTGGAAATGCAGTGAGACTCAAACACAAGAAGCACCTCCAAACCGCTTTTTTTTTTCTTTGTGCCTAATTAAGGTGGCTATTTTTAGGTGTTCTTTGTAACAGCCTAATTAGCCATATCATCCTGCACAGCATCAATCTTTCTGTGTTTAATAGTGTGGCTCATTCCTGTGGTATTGTAAAGGTGTCCTGATTGTCAGTGTGTTCTTCCTGGGTCTGCTCAGTGATGTGCAGAGTCCTGTCTGAGTATTTTAGATGTATGGCAGCTCCAGAGAGATCACTTTGTCTCAGTTTTGTGGTATTTCTGGAGTGTATTCATGTCTTAAAGATGCTCCTTTTGAGCATCAGCCCATTCTAGGTGGTCTTTTATTTACTGGAAACAGGAGACACCAGGAGAACAGACGTGGCTGGGTAGTGATAATGCAATGAAATTAATTCTCCCTATGTCCTTGGTGTGCTGTCTCACCTCTGCTTCCCAACATAAAATAACTATTTTCCTTCTAATTATTTTATATTTTTATAATTTTAATGCTATTGATCACATTTCTAACATGAGAGGAGACTTAAGTGGGTTCTGTCATCTGAAGTGTCTTGTTACCAGGATGCTGAGAACAAATTTCATCTTTTCTGGATGATATTAGTAAAGTGATTGGATCAGACACATCTTTTATTATGTGACCCACCCCCCCATCATCTCAAAGATCATTCAAAATTAACCACTGTGTGTCTCGGGCATGCGATGGATTTCTTTGCTACTCTCCCAAAATCCTCTTGGAAATGTTTTCCTTGATCACGAAGTCTGCTGCTTTTAATTAAGGAAGTCAGAGGTGGTCATTGCCTTTCTCTGCCTTTCTTTAATTATTTTCTGTGTGTCTGTACGTAAGAAATGAAAGGCCACTGTAATATGAAGTGATTGACTTGTCATTTTACTCTTGATTTGTCACCTGTAACAAAGGGCCCTTCCTTGGGAAATGCAGGAGCTCAGGATTTTGAGTAAAACCAAAGCACTCTGTACCTTGCAGCCTCCCTGTGATGCTGAGATACCTTCTGGCTTTAAACTTTATACATCAATTAAATCACTGTCCTAATTTGGGAAGGATGGGGAAAACTGGTTTATGGATGATGATGTCAGTTTAGTTTTCTACAACAACTATTATGTAAATAATGTAAATTCATAGGCTGTGTTTTGTTCCAGGAAATGCAGGAGACTTTTATGCCTTTTAAAGAATTTGGAACATCAGACACTAACTTTGTGTGATATAATCTGTAGGAATTCAGTAAACTTCCTTCGTTGCTGCTGAATTATATTTGGAGGAAGACTTACTGACTTCAGCCATTGTATTTGTTTGGGGTTTTTTGTTATTATTCTTTGCCCAACGAAAGAACTAAGATCTTTTTTTTTTTTCCAGTTTATTTTGCCTAAAGCAGGAAATCTACTAAATGATTCTCTTTGCAAATAGAAGCCTGAATAACAGTATAGGCATTTAGAAGTACTTTAAAACTTTAACTGCTTTTGCAGCTTAAGATAAAATAGGAAAAAATAAAATCTAGTCTTTCTGTAATGGGAATTTTAATTATTTCTTTGGTTTTGAGGCATGGGGGTGTGGAGATTGCTTTGAGTGAATACTTCCGCCCCTTCAATATTGCTCTACAAATCCATCTCATAGTTCTTTTAAGTGGACTGTCCTAGGGTGAAGTATTTGCTCTACCTCTGAATACCCCACGGAAGGAACACTTCCACATTAATATCTAAATACCTCTCTTTCTGGATATTGGCACTGCAGTGACAGAACAAGTGAGGAAAAGGTTAATTTACAAACTTTGTAACAGACTTTGGCCCAGCATTTAAAGTTAAAGCTGCAGTATTTGATGAGGGGGAGTAAATACTGAGCAGCACCTCCTTGCAGAGCAGATATGCTGTTGGAGGTGTGTGTTGGGCAGTGAGTTGCTTGGCTCCCTGATTTCAGTGCACAGATGAGGGTATTAAAGTTGAAAACGATCTTAGGGCTATTCTTTAAAACTTGGTGTGTCTAAAATAGGTTCAAAAGGAATTATTAATGTCTACGTGGAGTGGGAGGACTGATCTTTTTTCCTTTTATTTTTTTTTTTATATTTTTTTTAGCATAATTCCTATCACCCCTCTTGGAAACCTCAATATAACTTGGAGAGTTCAAGATCAGAATTGCAGCCGCAGAAAGTCTCCAGTGCAGAAAGACAAAGTATTTCCTATGGGCAGGTACTAAAACTCTGCTGCACTAGTGTTGGCTGGAGCTGCCACCTGCTCAGAGTGGAAGAGGCTGCAGTTATTAAATAAATGCTTTATGTTGTTTGATGCATGGAGCATCAGCTGCGAGAAGTTTGTACATGGCTAAAGGTGCTGCATTTCACGTGTAGTTTGGGAGTTCTCAGCACGTGGACTGTGTTTTTTCTGGTGTTTCTCACCCTGTGTTGGTTTCTGGGTAAAGTTGGTTCAATTAAATTGTGTTTCAAAGCAAACATTCGGGTTACAGGTGGGAACCTTTCGGCAGGATTTTGTGTAATCAAAGCTAGAGAGGATCTCCCCGTGTCTGCTGACACAGAGCTGGGGTGGCACAATGACTGAGAAAGGGAAAATAGGTTTTCACTGACTGTTGGCTCTTCAAATTTCCTTTAGTTTTTTTTTTTTTTCAGTGCCAGACAAGGGCACCCATGAGAAAATAGCTGCATTCAGGAGGTGCTGAAGAGGAGAGAGGCAGAGGGTGTTCGTGTGGCATTGAGGCAGCCCAGAGAGAAAAGAACTTCAGGGAGCTCTGCTGGGCCTTTGTGTTACAGGAATAAGAGTCTGACAAAGGACAGGGGGATGTGGAGAAACATTAATGAGTAAAATGTCACCTGTGAAATGTCATCGTTGTCTTCCTCCACTCTGTACCAGAGCACTCACAGGAGTGTTTGATGGATAGCAACTCTCCTGGAAAGTGGAGGAGGGAGTGGAGGGTTTGTCCTGGACTTTAAGTTACAGGGCAGAAAAAAGTTGTTTTATTACCACTGACTAGAGAAGAACTTGGGTTTTTTACCCTCACTGTTCTTTCTCAAGCAAAATTGCACTTGTAGGTTATTTTTCATACCTTTTGCATTTGACTTACGATTCTCTCTTTCCTGGATCTCTTCTTGCAGGAACAGTTAGTTACAAATTGCTTGAATTAGATATTCTTGAGTTGAAAACTCAGAAGAGGAGGCGCATTTCTTTAATATGTCCATCCTATTTACAGTCACCATCACTCTCACTGGTTTTCCCTTGCTGGTGTGGGGCTTTAGCTGCAGATTTAAACCCCAGCAACAGCCCTTTTCCATCCTGAGCCAGCGTGGAGGCTGTTCTTGGTCAACTCCTCAATGCTGAATTTTATTTAACTTGAGCAGCAGGACTTTACTTCACTTTTACTTCGGTAGTCTCACATTAAAATAGATATTGTTCACCTTCTTCAGCTCTCTGGCTCTTTCCTGATACTTAGATATAAACAAAACACTGTCCTGGGCATCACACACTCGGAGAAGATGAAAAAGCAAAGCTCAAGTGACAGATGTTACTCGTGGAAGTTAATGCTCTACTGAAAACACAACACTGAGAGCTGGGTGAGAGCCCACAACTGCTGATTGACCTCTTTGCATTCAGTGTGTGCAAGGTAATTGATGCTCTACTTTGATTTACACTGATGTTACTGAGCTAAAAAACATGCCCCTAATCAAATTTGAAGTCTGGCAAACTGAAACTTTTCTCACAGACTGCAGTTGCAACATTTAAATCAAATCAGAAATCTCTCCTGCCCCTGCTGCTCTTGCTGCCCTGTCCTTTCAGGTTTCCAAGGACCTGAGGGGGCCCTTTTCATCTCCTAATTGAGGTAAAGGGGGATACTTTTTCTGCTGAATGTTGGTTTTACTTGCTTGAAAGCTCTTCCTTCAGGCAAGAGTCTGAGCAACAATCCACTAGTGCCAATTGGCAGCTTTTCCTCCCCCTTCACTTGGGAGAAAACACAGAAAAAAGGAAATTAGCAACTTCTGTGAAACTCTGGGAGTGGATGACAACTTTTCCATTTTCATTAAAGCTTAATATGCATGTAGGAATTTCAGAAAGTTGGTGTTTCCTCTCCGAGTTAGAGTAGGAAACACAGGATAAAATAGAGATTGAGTTAAACTAGACTTTAAAATGTTAGTGGGATGCAGTTCTGGCTTTGCTTTAAATTCCTTTGCCAATCTTCTCTTTAACCTTTGGGATTTACCTCGAATGCACTTAATAGGTTCTTCTGGATTAACTTGTTTTCCTCTGAAATCCTTGATTTTCGGTGAAAGGATGTACTCTGACATTTCTACGTGTTTATATTAAATGCGCCTTGTGTCTAAATTTGTGACCTGTGGCCATCAACAGTTTGGGAAGAACTTCTCCAAAAACTCCTCCTTCCCCCTTGCACCATTCAGGCAGATGGATCATCAAGCCTGAGCCTTGCAGTGTGTTGTCAGTCTGGGAAGAGCCAAGGACAGGGAATTCTGGAGCTGGAAGGCATCCCGTGGATGGATTGTGTTGTGCCCTCACATGTACATCTCCCCTCTTCTGCTGTGTCTCAGGGTGTCAGCAGAGAAACTAAGCAATTTTAGCTATTCCCAGGAGATGGGTTTAGTTTTCCTCTTAGCTTTGGTTTTCCTAAAACCCTGGAGCGCTGCAGACTTTAATAATTTGCAGAAATTAGTTTCCTAAACTGAAATTAGTTAAAATCTGTGAATTTTGTACTGCTTGGGGAAAGTCATAATGCACAAATAAGACATCAGCTCTGAGTTGAAAGAGGTTGAATGGCAGGACCAGGGAGCAAATTTTCTACAAAATTGTTTGGGGCTGGTCTTTTCTGAATGGAATAATTTAGCAGCACAGATCACATTTGTATGGCAAGTGCCTTGCACATATTCCAAGTTATCCCTTGACAACCCCCTTTTTATTGCTTCAGAAAAATGGGGAGAAATTCTTCCAGTGTTATAGACGGGGGAGAGGGGTTGCAAGGTGACCTGTTTAAAGCTGTAAAAAACAGATTTACAAGTACTTGAAAATTTGAGTGCCTGAAAATTCACTGACCTTTGCTTAGATTTGCAGAAACCGAGTCCAATCCAAAGGGATGTCGGGCATCCTGTTTTGAATTTTGTTGCAAGTGCTGTTGTTGACATCAGTGACTTTTGCATCAGGTCCAAATGATTGTGTGATATAATACATTGAATTTTCATTGGTTTGGGTTTTTTTAAACGCACTTCTGGAGATGCACAGGTGATTTGTGCCTGTCTAGAAAGGAATTTTTATATGTAATATCTCCTTGGAAGTGATCTCAGGTAAGGCTTGTGTTAGGAAACAGCTTGGCTTTGCAGTGCTGGTTTTTGAAAGCTTTCTGTGCATTTTCTAGCAATTTGAAGTGCCTTGAAAACCTATCAATCCTCTTTATAAGGGCAAGGAAGACAGAAGTGTTGTGTGTGCCAAGGCTGAAGGGGTAATCAAAAAATGTACCTCCAACACGTCACTTTTCTGGATTTGTGGTATAACAGTGGTTTGTAAATGTAAAGGAGTGCCCCCTTCTAATATATAAACTTTTACTCTCTAATTAAAAGCTCAACTATCAATGCCAGGTGTATAATGGGAATGCTCTGCTGTTCTTTGTTGCAGTGGCACCACCCTGTGTGTTGCAGGGCACCACAGGGGCGACCACCCTGTTATTTTATGCTCAAAAAGAATGAATATATTGAAAATAAAATCAGTGGAGAGTTTTGCAAGTAAAGAATTTCTGAAATTTCAATATTTGTTTAATTCTGGCTAGGCCATGAAGTTCTCCGCAGTAGCAGAGAAGGCCCTTGGGTTTTGCAAGAAAGGGCATTTTGCCAAGGATGCTTCTTTTAGCCCCCCTCTGAATTCTTCCTGTCAGTGAGATACAGGAGCTTTAGTTCTAGTTTTTGGGAATGTCTCCCTTTGTTGGTCTTTCACAGCTGAAGTTCTGACCAGTCCTTCACTTATTTATTTTGTTTTTCCTGATAAAGCTTAACCAAACCTGCCTCTTCATGTTTTACACATTAATTTTGAGACAGCTTCATTAATTTTGAGACAGCTTCAGTTAAGTGAACTTAACCCTAAAATAATGGTCTGCTGTGTTGGATGTGCTTTCCCGTGTCGGATGTCCTTCCATTCCCTATATATGTGTGTTATGATTTCCTGTAAAATGAGCACAGGACAGCAGTGGGAGATGACTCCCCTTGTGACGTGCATATTGTTTTTAATGATTTCGTAACCAGGATGTGCTTTACTCTTTTCTGGTTTCAGTTAAGCAACTCAAAAGTATATAAACATAATTAAGAAACTTAAAAAGGGGGCAGGCCACTGTGGTGGAAGAGCAGAAAAGTTGGGTCTGTGTGGAGACATTTGCCAGTAATTTGCACAGATCAGGCCTTGGACAGTCATTGTAACTTGGCTGTTTGCTGATCCCTAAATGTGAGGAAAAAAGCCGAGGATTGTTTTTTATACATATGATAGCGTTAGTGGGATTTTTCAAACTCCTAAAAATAACAATATCTTAGCAATAACAGGATCTCCTGACAATAATTCTGATCCCTTCTTGTAGCAGTGGTGTCACAACCAAACTGAAGATTTCCACTCGTGTGCTGCAGACTCTTATATTTGTATTCATTTACCTTTGCTGCTTGTTCATTATCTTTGGATCCTCTTCCTGGTCTCAGTATGGAACTTTTTCTCAGTGTCATTTTATGATCTGTGAGTGTCCTGCCCCATTCACTTCTCTTCCTTCACACTGCTCTCCCTGCCTCCCTCCCCAGGCATCCTCTCTACCCTAGTTCCCCTTTCCAAGCTCATTTCTTCTGTGCTTTTTTCACTGTGCATTCCATCAGTTAAATAATCCAGAACGAAAATAAGAGTCAATGTTTAACTTTTGTGTCTTATAATGGACAAAAATCCATCAAAGGGAATGCAACATCTGTGCAGTTCTTCGTTAGCAGCTATTTGCTGCTCTTGTAATGTGGGAACAAAGGGACAGCCAAGAAATTTGGAAGGTAATGTGTTTAAAAGTGAATAAAAAAGAGCACACATTTTAGTTGTGCCATTCTGTCTTGAGGCAATTCAGGAAAATAACTTTGCGGGCTTGGCAAAAGATTAGACATTTGCTTGAAAATCCACAGATAAATTATGTAGGAGGAAGTTCTAGAGGAGATACAAAGCTGCCTGCATTAAGACATCAGCCAACCACTCGCTGCCCAGGTTAGGCACTGCCTTTCCTCCCCAGGAGCCTCGTTGTTCCATATAATGCCCCTTTGCTGGTTGCTCCCACCTTCTTCCTCAGCCAGACCCTGTCGGAGCCCGAGCGCCGGACAAGCTGCTGTTTCAATCCAATATGTTCCTCTTGCTTTACTTTACCCAAGTACACCAATTAATCGCTTGTGAAGTTGTTCAGGCTTTCCATTAATAGGCAACAGGAGTGATTTACAACCCGTGGGAATGAATGTATGAGGGATGGACTGCGGGGCTCGCTCTGGAAGGTGCTGCGTGGTGACACCGCTGGAATAGCAAAGAGCTCGGTGCAGCCATTGGTATTCAAGGAGCATCACCCAAAGGGAACTTAAACAAAATAATTACGGTGGTTTATCCTGTTCTTCCCCTCTTCCCTGAGCACTTTGCCTGTGTGATGGTTTCGATGGAGATGTGCCCGGCGCAGGCTCCTTCCCCCTCTCCGTGCACTTGGGCTGATTGTTACAGCAGAGGAGGGAGGCTGTTGCTGTGAAATGCTGTGAAAAGGAGGAAGGTTACTGGATCAGAGCCCTCATAAATACCACATGAAACCAGCAGGAAGGAATTTAGGCTGGGAGTAAATGACACAAAGCCCTGTGTTGGTTTTACATGTGTGAGGGGAAACCTAAACAATCAATCTCTCTGTGCTGACAATTGAATATTTCTTCCCTTTGCTTTACTATGGTGTTCATGTTTCTATGGCAACCAGGGTTTGGGTTTTTTTTTTGGAGGCTGGCAGACTATCCCACAGCAAATCCAAGGAAATGGGTGTTGGCCAAGGCTTTCAGTTTTGCCAGGGATGCCTCAGCTATAATCTGCAGAGGAGGATTTGGCCCCAGGTCTGTAGGATGCTCCTTCCCAGGGATGTTCTGCCACTGTATCCCACAGGTCAGTGCAGCCTGTGGTTAGTCTGTTGTCTGTTTTGAGGCTGAAAACTGAAATGATGTTACCAGGACTCCAGTTGTAGAGTATCAGATAAACACACAGAAGGGCTCAGAGCCTTCCAGCCTTCCCAGACCAGCTTGTCCCATGGCTTGACTCTGCTTTTAGTGAGAGATTTGTAGACTCCTCCACACTTAGCTAGGAAAGTGCTTCCAGATGTTTTCAAAGCTTTCAGCATTGTGCCAGGCCACAGTTTGTTATAAGTGTCTGATACTTCATTAGGAATTCGTAATTCATTGTTGGGGAATGACTGAATTTACAGAATCTTCAAAAAGGGGCATCTCCAAAATCAGGAGGTTTAAGAAACAGGGTGTAGAAATCTGTCTGATGGGACAGTGACAAAGGCCTCACTGGAGTCTGGGTATCTGTCTCCTGTTATTCCTTTACCCAGCAGTCTGTTCATGGCTCATAGATGCTCTGCCACTGCATCCCTCGGGTCAGTACAGCCTGTGGTGAGTGTGTTGTCTGTTTCTAGGCTGAAAATTGAAATGATGTTATCACTTTTAGAGCATAAAGTAAACACGCAGAAGGGCTCAGAAAGCCACGACTTGTCTTTCGTTCGTAAAATCACGTGGTGGTGGGGTATTTTAAGAAGCTGTTGTTTCTCTTTCACATCAGATGTGATCACTGTGGTTGCAAGCACAGTTCCCTGTCACCTTACGGCCTCCAGATTGGTTCATTGATCCCCATTGTTTCTGAGAAGCTGCAGTAATACCCAGCACACGTTATCTTCGGGGCGCTAAGGAGTCTTAAGAAGTTGCCTTAATAATTTAGAGCCAGGAATTGCCACTGGATAAACAATCTGGGCAAGTACAGTCAGAACTGTGCTATTCTCTTTTTCTATGTTCTCTGTTGAGAAAGGAAGAGAAGTGCAGGCTTTTCCTAACTCTTTTTCTGTAGGCAGCCCGTGAGACATCTCACTGATGGTTGTGCCCGGGGAGGGGGAAAGCTTTCCATGGGCATGGCTCTGTCAGTGCTCGGATGGGTCCCAACAGCTCTGGGCTGACACTGGGTGCTCTCAGGTTAAGTTGACGTTCTTAACATCACAGTCACATCCTGACAATTGCTTTTGCCACGATGTCGGACAAAAAGGAATGTTTTTTTTTTTCAACTGTAAAATCAGGTCTGTGAACTTGTACCACAAAAGGACTTTGGGGTCTCTTTATCCCCATGTTTAGAAGGGCTTCTCCATTGCTAGAGCTCACCCTTTGCATGTCAGTAAGGAATTATATTACATTTATCTAAGGTTGCAGTATTCTACTCTCCACGTGATCTTCCTACAACTGGATGTGCTGCTGGATGAGGGGAACTGGGTGAAAAAGGGTTCCTGCGCTTACTGTGTCTCTGTTTTATTGGCAGCAAGAAACGAGGTGTAAAACAGTCACTAAAGGAAAAGTTGGTTTGGCATGAAACAATATACTCTGTTCTCTCACTGAGGAGAAAAGGCAGGACAGAACAACTAGAGACTGAAAATGGTTTGTTTTCCTCCCAGCACGACGTGGAGCAGCACGAAGGTGTGAGCTGTAAAGCATGAACATGTTTGTGATACTGAGGAAAAGCCGGTTCTTGAGGCAGCATGGACTTGCCTCCTCCCATGTGCTGCCCTGTGGAATGAGGTTTTGGAAGAGACAGGTGAAATGAAGCAATATTGATTTTTAGCAAAGTGCTTGAATTGTTAATGTTAATAAAAGCTCTGCAGGCTCAGTCTGGAAGTGTCACTGGGTGTCAGGCTGCTGTGGCAGGATTGAAAATGCTCTGAACAACCCTAATTGGTGAATTTGGACGTATCTATTTCTGCTCCTGGCTAGGTTCTGGAGGCAGAGGTCAAGGTTTGGAGGAAACAAAAGAAAGAAATGGGAGCTTTAAGGTGTTTGGGAGCAGTTTAAATGTCAGTGCTCTGTGGTCATGTCTCTTGGAAAGAAGCAGCCAAATCTTAGAGTGTGAAACTACCCAAATGTAAATGTGGTTTGGAAGCAAATCTAACTGGGGTGTTTCTTGAGCCTCTTGTGGGAAACTTTTATCTCTTGGCACAGTTATAAGTTTGAATAGTTAGCGTGTTCTGTGGGTTCAGGGAAGTCCTCACCCACAAATGACCCCTTTGAAGGTGTTCTGTTCTGCGGTGTCAAAGCAGGATTTATTTCGGCTGGACCTGCGGGGCTGCTCTGGGTGAAGTGCCAGGGTGGGATCCACAGCGCTGGGAGCTGAGCTGCTTTCAAGCAGAGATGGTTTGATGATGATCCTCCTGGATGTTCTCACTCTGAGACAAGGATGAGAGTGGGGGCTGGACGTGGTGCTTGTCTGAAACAAGCTTTCAGCTAAGTCTGGGTGCTGGTTGAGTGAGGCCTGTGATTTTTCTCTACTGAGCAGAAAAGAGATCGATGCAGGTTCTGTGCTGGCCACTTACACTCGCCTTGAAGTCAAACCCACAAAGAAATGTTCTTTTCTCCCTGTATCTTACAGAGATTAGAGTCCAAAAATTAACCCTATCTGAGCACTTAGAGCTGCAGGAGGATCCAGTGCTTGGTTTTGCTGACAAAACCTTGTACTAATGTAATTACAGAATTGTGGAGGCTGGAAAAAAGACCTCTGAGGTCATCGAGGCCAACCATTAACCCAGCATGCCAATCCACCACTTGTCTCGTTTGGGATCTGCATGGGGACATGTCAGGGATGTTGCTAACACTTACAGGACATTTTGGAGCGATTGGAAAATTAAAGGTGGAAGTTCAGCGTGGCAGATGTAAATCTGTCCCTCCAACAAAAAGAAGTCCAGTGCTGGAGATCCAGGAACCTTCCAGCCTTTCCAACCCAACTTGGAGTCAAGTCCCGTGGCTTGACTCTGCTTTTAACAAGAGATTTGTGAACATCTCTCCTCTGCCGTGTTGCGCCACACTTAGTTGGGAAAGTTCTTCCAGGTAGATTCCAAAGATTTCAGTGTTGTGCTAGGCCGCAGTTTGTTATAAGTGTGTGATACTTCATTAGGAATTTCTGATTAATTGTTGGGGAACGACTGTATTTACAAAATCTTAAAAAAGGAGGCATCTCCAAACTTGAACAAGTTTCAGAAACAGGATTTAGGAGTCTTATCAAAAACCTTACTGGAATCTAGATATGTCACTTCACTTATTCATTTATCCAACAGTTTGTTCATAGCTATGGAGGGAAATTAGATTGATCCTTGACAATTTTTTTGGCTGCTACTCATTTTTCTCATCCAAATAGGTTGAGGTTTGTCTACAAATATGTGCTATTGCTCTGAGGAGGAATTTTAAATTAAGCCAAACTGGTCTGTAATCAGCCTCTTTTTTTTTATTTTGACAGGTATGTTCAGTTATTTTTCCCCTGTTTTACTGGCTATCATAACAGTGCTTTCTTACTGGCTTTCTTACTTCTTTACTGTAGTGGAGGGTTTTCTAGACAGTTTTTACAGCATTTTTTTAGTTATTTCTCTGCCTCTGGCCTGATCTTTATCCTTCCCCTGCTACGTTTTTGAGCTCACTTAAGGAGTATGGTCCAGTTTCACCTTCTTTAGGTGGCACGTGAAGCCACTGAACTTGTAATTCAGTTCTTTCAGTCTCTCACTGCTGTCCATTCTCTGCACCATCAAATTTTGCTTTCAAGAACTGCAAGAATTCCTCATCTTTCCATGGCTGTTAAAGTTGCCCAGAATATGGAATATTTTTCGCTAAGCTGTGAAGCACCTGGATGAGGGTTGATAGATCATTAAGCAATGAGGTTTGGGGGAGCTTTGCTCCTGCAGGTGAAATCCAAAGAACAAATCTCCGAAAGCACTGGTATGTGGAGCTGGTGCTGATGGTGTGGGGTGTCCCCTTGGGAGTTAAAACAAGAAGATAATTTAGCTCTGAGGAGCTGTAGGAGAGGCTGGAATGACTGATGGGCTTTGCTCACTATTATCCAGAGTTAGATTTCCAAAATGGAACAAAGGGGGCCAACAAAATACAAATGAGAGGTAATGCCTTGCAAAATAGTGGGAGATTGGAAACATCTCTCCTGTTTCAGCACTAACACAGGTTTCATGAATAAACATTTCTCTCTTACTGATTGCAGCTTAATGTTCTTGGGTTCCTTCCAAAATGAGCTTGTGCCTTCTGATTCTGGCTCTCTCCACCTCATCCTCACAGGAGAGGGAGCACCTAATTAAATTTCATGTTCCAGCCTAGGAACAACCTCTGCTTTTGGCTGCCACTTCACAAAACCACAGCGAGAAGGTGAGGGGGAGATGAGAGAAAACAGGGATTCAGGCAGACCTTACAGCTTTACAAAGAGGAGGGAAGAAATGGAAACAGGGTATCTTCCTCTAATTATTGCAGCAGTGCTTAATATCTCCCTTTTCCGGGGGGCATACAGCAGGCTCTGGAGTACTTGGGGCTTTGATTTCAGGTTAAATATGAGCATCCTTATCCTCAGGAGTGCAGAGCTCTCCATGCCTTCTCAAGGCATAAGAGGGGATGGATGCAGAAAACGTGGAGTTAAAGGCAGAACGCCTCACGTGCTTCAGGAGATGGTAGGCATTCAGCTCTGCTTTCACCTTTTCCTTCAAATAATGTTCCTGGTGTGCTCTTTGATCCTCTGGCAGCTGGCAAGTGCAGCCCTTGCTGCCTGTTAAAAGTGACATGTTGGTGGAATTACAGGAACTTCATTTCAGTTCTTGGCTGAGAAATAATGAACAGTGAGTTCAGGGAAAACCTGAGTAATAAGAGACCTTAAGCAATGTGGGTTTTTAAAGCTGTGTTATGTACCTTTAATCTTTCTGAAGATTATAGGGTGACAGGATTTTCTAGAAATGGGCAGGCTTGTTAAAACAGTGTGTGGAGATCAGCTGTGAAATGACTACTTTTATCATAACCCCTCAAAGAGATCTCTCTTCGTGCATTTGGGAGATAAGCGTAGGTTGTACCTGGGAAGTTATAATAAATGCTAATTGTGTTTGAGAACTACTTCTAAAACTGCTGCTTTTCCTATTCCATGGGAGGGAAGAAGGGGAAGAGGGTAGGATGGTGACTCCTTTGAATGGTGACTGAGCTAATTGACAAATCATGTTATTAGACTCCGTGTGTAAAAATATTTTTTCTGTGCTTTGTAACAGATTCCTCTGGTTTACAGAAATGTGCTTTGTTTGGGAGCAGCTATGGTTACAGGAGGACTTGCTTCGCCCACCCACGTGCTTGGAAACACAAATGTATTAATAGATCTTAATTTTTAGTTGCTTTCATAATGTCTGCCTAGGCAGGTGTTTGCTTACAGCAGATACCAAAAAACAAGTGTGGATCCTGGTGCCACCCAGTGCAGATTTTCCTGGGTCTGTGGTGAGTGGCACTGCCCTGGCAGTTGGCTGAGATGTTTCCTGACCCCTGACAGCACGGATTTGCAGATTTCTTATGGTGGAATCTCATAATTTGCTTTTTTAATCTGGGGCTTGGGAAACAAATGTGACTGTTGTGGCTGCTCAGCAGAGGTTGGGTGCCTGTGTAGCTTTATCCTCTCTGCAGGTGTGATGGGTGGGATGATACGTAAGATATTGAGGCAGCCTTTTAGAAAAGGCACCATAAAAAAATGAAAGGGTGGGTCACCTTGTGGCATAGGAGATCAGGGATTTAAGAAAATGGTTTGTCCACAAATTCTGCTGTGAGGTTTAGAGGACTGTAACCTGGCAGCCTGGCCTAACTGAGCTACTTTGTCTCAGCCTGATGTCTTGTACTAGACTTGCCTCGAACTATCCTTTGCTCTCCAGAGAAATGTTTGTCTTCTGTCCCAGGTCCTTGGCTGGGACAGAACACATCCTCATTCCCTAGAAGCAAGGCAGGTTTGTCCCTCCCAGTGTCTAACTCATTGCATCTTTGTGACCCTTGTCCTGTTTTCTTGGAGACACAATATTTTTTGCTGTCTTTTGCTTCCTTTACCTTGCAGTTAATTCTGATGATGAGATACCCGGTTCCACAACAGAGTATTCAAAAATGTAGATTAGTATTAAGCTATTGGGAAACTGGTCCCACTTCTCTCTGTTTTTCCAGCCTGGATGGGTGTGACTGCCAGGAACTCCGTGCAGACTCTTCCCTTTGGATTGTGTGGCTGTCCCAGGAGCAGGCTTTGCTCCTGTTTGTGCTCTCCCATCCTGGGCAGAGGGAAGGGAACTGCACACTGAAGCCTACTTTTGATGAAAGGAGCAGTGTCTACAACAGCTAAATGTTCCCTGGGTGCCTTTACAACTGTCAGGGAGAAAACTGTGTGTTTTCTGATGAAAATTCCACTTCAAGCATGTGCAGCATAAACAGTGCTCCTGCTCCTGTCCCTCCCTTGTGCCATCTGAGGAGCTTAATGAGCTCAAGTGAGCAGGAGGCTGAGCCGTGGCTGTTGGTATCCCCATGGGTTGAGTGAGCTCTGCTGCCAGCATTGCCTATTTAATTATCTGTTTGATGTTTTATAGGCACATACACTGGGATCAGTTTGGGGTTTTTTTTTGCTGCAGGTTGTCCATAGCACCTTTATTAAACAGTGTGTAAGTGCTGTGATCCCTCTGTGGGTCTCAGTGTGTCTCCAGGAGCAGGGTTGCCCGCAGAAGGTGATGAGCGCTGGTGCCTGCCGTTGACCTAATTCTGAAATCCATCCCATAGTACTCACCCCCCTGGAGCTGGCTGCCACTAGAACGTCACTACACAGAGAACAGCTCCCAGGGAAGGGAGGAAATAGGGAGTGGCTGATGTTGATGCATGATGCAAAGTGCCATGTGCCACAGAAATTAAAGTGTTCCATGTGGGGACGAGTTCGGAGCTTCCGGGCGCAGCTGCAGCACCTGGTGCTGGGTTAATGTTTCGGGAATAATACGTGCCAACCGAGGAGGGTAGGCTGGAAACTAAAAGGAAGAACTGAGGTCACAGACTCCTGCCAGTTTAGGAGAGCTTGAGTTACGTTTCACGAGAATAAAGCAGGAATTTCTTAACCCGACAACGTCCTTGACTGAGAAACTACAGAGGGGAAAAGTGAAAGTGTTTGTCACTTCGGGAGGATTGAGGTGTTCAAGCTGTAGGCTGTCTTCAAATTGTACCTTCTGAACTTGTGACAGACAACAGAGAGGGAGAGAGACAAGCCAAAATCCTGCACCAATAAATGTGACTTTACTGTTAGTTTGTGCACAGGAATGTTGTTTGGGATCCTCCTTGGGGCAGTTACACCTGCTGAATGTCAGCAGTGCCATCAGTTAATTGTTACAGTGGTATCACAAGCTTTTATACTTTAAAAGCCATGAAAATGTATTAAGCAGTATCTGTTGTAACTTGCAAGTCCTCTGATACAGAAAGGTTAACCCTGTGTGATCCTTTGGGTGTTTTTATTTTCTATACTGAACTCTCCATGAAAAAACCTCAAACAAAACCAGGAGAAAACAGCAGTTGAAAAAGCCAAATTTAAATGTGTTTTCCAGTGCAAACAGCCAAAAGGAAAAAGAGGTGGTTTGCAAGGTGTAATGAACACTTTTTATTGATGCACTGGCTTAGAGTTTACTTGAGCTTTTTTGTGTGAATACAGTAGAAATCCTGAGCAGACATGACTCTCCAACAGGAACCTACTCATTACTTACAGGAATGCAGAAATATAGCAGGTAATTTCTCCCCGTTCCTGAGAGAAATGTGAGTGGCTTGCAGGGATCGAGAGGGAGGGAAGCCCAATTTTCCTGTTTTTCTCTCTCCTCCCTGTTCATGTGAAGGAAGAAACAGGGCAAAATTCTTCAGATGTAATTCTAGGTGACGAGTCTGCTCTGCTATATAGAGGCCGGTGGCGTCTGTGGGGACCAGAAATGTGGTGCTCTGAAGCTTAGAACCCCTCCAAGAGGAAAAGCAAATCTGGCACCTCTGCAGACTTGTGTCTTGGGTGCAAGATGTAGAAACAATTTGCAATTCCACGCTTTAAAATCCCATACATTCCAAATCTTGGGACAATGAGAACTGTGCCTGTATTTTGTATTTGTGCAACCTCACGCGTGTTTGCTGTACCCGCTCCCAGGCAGGACGGGCAGGGAGCCCTGCACTGCTCTGTGGTGCCTTTTCAGGTTTGAGAGAATTTAAAGCAGCTCCACAGACATTTTTAGCTGGTCAGATCAGTCATCTGTGACCTACTTCTCCTCAGGTAAGAACAGGTTCTTCTCTTCACAGGTAACAGCCTGTGATCTGCGCTCAGCTTTTCAGTGCAGCTGCTGCTGAAGGAGGGCTGACTGTAATAATGTGAAGCATTTTTAGCCTGAGTTTGCTAAACTGCACTTCCATGGCAAGTTATCTGTTCTCTGTCCCTTTTCCCTGATAGTTTTTGAAGCAAATAACCAACTTCAGCCAAATTCCAAACAGGATTTAGTCGGGTAAAATTTGGCAGGGGCGTGGGGGGGAAGGGGGCAGTAGTAGTAGTACCAGATTTTGATAGTAGGTCCCAAATTAGTGGGTACTCGGCTGTGTTTGGTTCTGCTCTCTCTGGCTCAGGTGACTGAGCTGCTGTTGGAGGAGGAGGTAGGGAGGTGCTGCAATGAAGTTGTGGGAATGTAAGGAGATAAAAAAACAACACTTCAGAAAGTTTATTTCTGCTGACTGTCACCCCGTGGGTTTGGGGGTGGGTTGTTGCTGGTTTTGGCGAGTCTAAGTGATGCCGTTCAATCCTGTTAATTGCTTCACAAAACTTTATTATTTTATTATTTCTATCAGCCCTTTCACTGGGACCCTTTTTTGGAAGCAATCCTCTGGTCCACCAGCCACGGATGTGTGTTTTTGCTCTTCTGTTGCTGTCCATGTACCATGCTAAAGACTGGGATGGTATTTGCCCTGTCCTGGTTTGCAGTCTTAGACAGCAAATGCTTTTTTGCCAAACTCCAAAAGTTTAAGTCTAGCTCTCAAACTTTTATGTCTCCTTTCAAATGAGCTTTGTATTTAGGCATGAAGTTGCAGCACATTAAAAATTCAGATATTTGCCTTCACTCGTGCAGAGGGTTCGAGCAGAGCACACTCACCCTCACAAGGGCTTCTACACGACTGCTCCAAAAGTTCATTTTGGTTCCACACTTCAGGCTGAAATCGCTGGTTGTGTGTGTGTGGAACCAGTCATTTCTGACTCAAGGGCTTTTGAATCTTGCCAGCCTGGAGACCTCCAGCTTGGCTCTGGCTTCCTGATGAAGCAATGCTTGTCTTGAGCTATGACTCCTGATTTAAGGGCATCAAAGCTGGTGCTGTGCCCAGGTCTTTCTTAGCTGCTGTTTCTCTGAAGTGCACTTGACCCACCTCATTATTTGGCCTCAGCCAAACAGAGGGAAGAAGGCAATGAAGTCACTGGAGGTTTCTGCTCAGGATTATGCTGTGCTGTTCAACTCACAGCTTCAACCTGCTGAGGTCTGTTTGAAGTTGTTTTTTTTTCAGTGGCTTCAGTTGAACTATTGCAAAGGGATTTTTATTTTTTCTCTCTCTCATCTGAGTGGAACTGGCTTTATCTGCTCTTTAAATATTTTCGTGTTTGTATGTCTTTGTTAGAATGCAGGACTGCTAATGCTGCTTTGATTCCGAGCTGTGGCTTGACAAGTGTCCTTTCTGTGTAAGCTTTTAATAAGATTTTAGGTTTTAAAAAGCCAAAACACAACAGAAATCAGACATCTGAGACTTTCCTCCTATTTCCCCTCCACAAAAAAGAAACAAACAAAAACTCCTAAACAAGACAAACACAACACCCAAACAAAAAAAAAACAACTTAAAAAACCTCCCAAAACCAACCAAACACCAAAAAAAATGAACCTAAAAAAAATAAAAATATCAACTTGAAAGAAATAGTTCCAGTTATTTGAGTCTCATTAGGCTTTTGCCTCTGTATTTTTGGGGGTGTGTGTGGTTAGAGATACCTAAAGAGGAGAGGAGAGCTCTGCTTTGACAGCCTTATGCTTTGGAACAAATCTACTTCTTACTTTGGCCTTTTTAGCTGCAGTTGTCTCTACAGTATTTTTGCTTCCAAAATATATATTTTTATGCATATATATATTTGTTTCAGATCTTGTGCTTATTTACAGTCCTAGATTTGTAAACAGCTGCTTATTTCTTACCTGGATGAAAATCATCCCAGGCATCATTACAGCTGCAGTTTTTATTGTAAGACAGCATGCATCTGTAAACATATTTTCAGGGAATATTTGTACACGGAGTTTAATGTTTTCTTTTTTGCAGAGAGAGAGAGAGAGAGCCAGAAATGACTGTATTTAAGAATTATACACCTGGTGTTGGTGTGATTAGAAGTGAGACTTCATGCCAGTTTTAGGAGTTCTTGCTGTTTGCTGTCTTGTTGTCATGGTGGCGTTAATTTAGTTTCTTTAAATTTAGACTGTGTCTTATTTGTTAAGGCTCTATCAGTAATAAATTGACTGCTTAGAGCAGAGGTTGGTTTAATTCTCATTGTTTAAGCAGGCAAGTCCATAGAATTGTACCTAGATAAATGTTTAAGTGGTTTACCAGAAAACTGCCTAAGCTTTATCCCCCAGACCCAGGAGTTTGAAGGTTTTTCTTTCAAATTGTATTGTTTTCATGTTCAATTGAGTTTTTTTCTTCGACAAGCGAAGGTAATGATTTAGGGTCCTGTCATCATCTGAAGAGCAGAGACCTGTCTGCATTGTGCTTTCTTCTTTTTCTGGGCAAGCTGTGGGCATTAAAGTAAGAAGGGAAGTGTTCTCTCTGTCCTTTCTGTCCTCGTGGTTTCAGGAGCTGGATCGTTTGACTGAAACGGGGCATGTGTTTCATGGAGGTAAATCACCTTCTGGGCTGAGCTGTTACAGGGGAGCTGTTGGGGCAAATGAGAAGTTTTGGGCAAACCTGCCCTCTGAGAACGTGTCTGGCAATGGGCTCAGTGACAGTGGGTGAGGGATGGAAGAGCTTGGCTTTGTGTAAAAACTCCAAATGGCAAATAGCCATTTCCACATCGTTTTTGGTGTGCTAATGACAGCAGTGCTTTGGCTGCCTTCTGCTGCCAGTTAATCTGGAAATCAAGGTCACCCGGGTCATCTCTGTTCTCTGCAGCCCTGCAAGAATATTTCTCCTACCTCCAGGCTGTGCCTCAGGCCCTGCTCTGGTCTTCAGAGCTTGAGGGCTTGGCTTGATTTGTTGTTTGCAAAACAGATCAGGCAAACAGCTGATGACACTGATCTGTGGTTGCTGCACTGCTGAACAGGAGGACTGACATTTTTGATGAGACCTCGCCTTCTGTGGAGGATGTCTGAGACCTACAGTTCACATAAAGAGAATAAATTTTCCTTGCTCAGCTGCAGTTCCTTCTGCTGTGTATCTTCCTCCATGCAGGTAAACCTGAGAAGAAAATAAAAGGATGCAAAGTAACAATTTAGGGTTCTTTTTCAGCTGCTAGAAGTACCTGGTGCTTCCAGTAAGAACACTTTTCTAACGCCAAGGCTTGCAGCACCCATTTTATAAGTGGGGAAGGAAGGGGTAGAAACCCCAAATGTTCCAAGCATCCAAATGCTCTTTGATTCCAGGAGTTAATCTTGGCCAATACATCTGGTTTGCTTTGTGAATTAAAACAAACCTTAGGTTTCTCAAACTTCAGATTTCTCGCTTGAGGATTATTTTCTCATTGTTAACTTCCTTTCAGCATCTAAACCAGCTGATCTTAATTCCCTCACTTTGGTTTCCCAATAACTTGCAGCTGCAGGAGGTTTGGATGATGATTTTTCTGAATATTGACAAATTCCATAAGTGTTTTGGGGTAGAGAAACAATAGATTTTTGTGACTCCTGAGTTCAACAAAGCTTTACTGGCTTAGAGGCTTTGGAAAAAATCATTAAGAACTGGGATTTGGCCTGCACTTCCATTTGCAGGGTCACAGCTATGAGTACAAAATTGTCAAAGTTCAGCATGTAAAGGGCTCAGAACATCAGCACAGGTATTTACTGTTTGATGATTGTTTCTCTCTTGCACTGTTGCTGCTTCTTGTGTAGTTACATGATCTCAAGTTGTGCCAGGGGAGGTTTAGGAAGAATTTCTTCACAGGAAGGGTTGAGCTGTGTGGTTGAGCACCACAGCTGCCCAGGGCAGTGGGGGAGTCCCCATCCCTGGAGGGATTTAAGAGATATGTGGATTTGGCACCTGGGGACATGGTTTAGAGGTGGCCTTGGCAGTGCTGGGTTAATAGTTGGACTCGATGGTCTTAGAGGTCTTTTCCAACCTAGGTGATACTGTGATTTTTAGAGATGGAACATAACTTGGCATTTCAAAATGGCCCCACTTTGGTTTGTGGGAATCATTAGAAAACTGGAGAATTTTTCCATCTCTGCACTACTTGTGGAACTTCTCTGTTCATCCCAGAAAACAGTGGCCACAGCAATCACTTTCTGTGACACACATGTAACTCAGCCTCTGGGGGGAACTGATGCTGTTTAATCTGAAAGACAGTTTGAAGTCACTCGTATTCCTCCAGAACAGTCAAACACTCTCTGGGGAATTCTTGAATTACAAGATCACGTCCTTGCTTGGATGCACCGAGCATGAGGATATTCCTTGGGAAGCAGAAGCTGCTTTATTCCTCTGTCGTGTGAATGCAGAAGAAATCCTGGCTCTCCTAATTGCAGCTCGGATAACAGGGAAAGGTGATCCATGTTCCTGATGGCCACAGCTTTTCCATGCATGTAGTGGCAGGGGGAATAGCTGTGGTGGTTATTTTCCCACATAGCTTTCTTTTCCAGGGGATGCTCAGAGCTGCAGGTGTGGTGGCATGTGGGAAGCTCCTCTGGAAGCTGCAGCAAACCAAATGAATTTCGCTGTCGTACTGTTTCTCTTCCTTCCCAGTATCCTGTGCTGGTCTGTCTCCAGAGTGCTGCTTGTGAACAGCAGCTGCTGGCTGAAATTTTTATCAGGCCTTTGGTATTTTAAATACAAGAATCTTTAGTTATTTAAGATCTGTTTATTAAAAAAAAAAAAAAAAGGAATGCCAGATGCTCCGTGCAGGGTGGGACATGGAGGAAAGAGCATAGGAATTTTAAGTGAGCAAATGCTGTGTGTTTAACAACCATAGAATCACACAAGGATTTGGTTTGGAAGGGACCTTAAAAATCATCTTGTTTCACCCCCTGCCATGGGCAGGGACACCTTCCACCAGCTCAGGTTGCTCCAAGCCCCGTCCAACCTGGCCTTGGACACTTCCAGGGATGAGGCAGCCACAGCTTCTCTGGGCACCCTGTGCCAGGGCCTCTCCACCTTCCCAGGGAATAAATTCTTCCTAATATCTAATATATCATCTTTGGAGACAGTATGAGACATCTTCTGTAAATTAATGTTTCTGTATGTTATGGTCCCCTATAGCCCCAAAAGTTTCCATAGTCAGTCTTTAAATGCATAGCAGAGAGGCTTTTGTGGAGTAACTCTGTTCTAGTGGCAGCTTTGTATTTAAGTTACTCCTCACTAGGGTCAGTGTAAACTCTCCTGGGCAGGTGCACAAGCAAAAGCTTCCCGCTGTGTTCAGATTTTTGCACTTACTTCAAATGGCAGAATTCATTTGTGTTTGTTGGGAGAGGGTGTTGCTGCTCCACTGTGTGCTGGGATCCTGGAAGGGATAAAAACACCAGCAGGTTGTGTAACGCTGGCAGAAGGGGATGAAATTGAGTTTGGCACTTGTGGGTTCTCTTCCATGCAGTTGGCAACTGCCTGATAGCTCACTTGGAATGCTGGAAAGCTCTTCATGCTTAGCAATCTTTTTTTTTAAGGCAATTTACTAAGGGATTAAGTGACATTTCTGCTTGTGGAACTGTGTTAAAGCCGGGGACTTGCAGGGACTCTTGTGCAGTGCCACGACAGGTTCCAGTCCTGGCATCTCATCAGCTCTGCTGCTCGACAGTAATTGGAACCAGAGGGGGAATTTTCTCACGCACACACATGAAAAAATGGCTGTTGTTGGCTTTATTTTGTTTTGGTTTTCCCTCCTTTACGTTTTTCTAACTTCTCAGGAAGATCAGAGTCTTGGCCTTGGAAGGAGCAGGGAAGGATCTACATAAGAAAGAGCAGCATGTTAGATTTTGGATCTATGCACAAACCCACAGGAACACTTGAATGGATCAGCAGCATTGGTGGGAAGGGTGATAAAGCTTTTAAGAGCTCTGGGATGCTTTGATAAGAGTAGATAGAAAGGGGAGGAAGAAGGGAAGCTCACACTGCAGTGTGTATTTTGCTTTTTAAATACCAGTTGTCCTTTCTGCAGCCTTAGAAGATTTATCAAATCAACTCCCCCCGCTCCTCATGCTTAATTTTAATATGTCCACTTGTACCACAGGAAAAATGCAATTAAAGCCCTGCTTTTACTCAGGCATCTGTACCATGAGAACATTTGTTCATTCACAGCAGTGGCAAGGCCACAAGCTGCACACTCACTCAATCTGATTTTTCTCCATTCCTGATTTTGCAGTTGACCTTTTAGCTGAAATTTTCAGCTCCATTAATTAAATTTAAGCAGTGTTTTTATTTTTTTTTTCCCACCCAGGATGATCAGTTAAAAGGGGAGAGAGGGGGAAAGCACAAACATGGCTTTCTGCTCCTGTATCTTGATTTGAAATCTGTGTGATGGTGTTAGTGCTAGATAAAAACGTGAAGGGTGTGGAAAGGGAAACCTGGAGCTGTCACTGCTGGGGGCAGGTGAAGGAGGGGAGGGTGATACTGGTTGTGGTCAGTTTAGTGTAACAAAAGGGAAAGAAGAGACAATAAACCTGTTTCTGTGGCAGGGTTAACCCTCCAAGCAGGGTTAATTCAACTCAGCATTTTAGAAAGTCGTATTGGAAGCTGTATTGTATTGTTCAGAAAATCCACTTTCAGAGGCCACTTCTGAAGCTAAATCACGTTTCCACATACACTGAGCAGTTGACAAAGAAGGTCTTCAGAAAATCTTGTCTCCATGTGTATGTCCTGCTCCTAATGGAGCTACTTGCCTAGCTAACTGTTCCTGGTGTGTAACATTAGGGAGGTGTGCAAACAAGCCCAAATTAAAAGTCTCAGAGTATTTCAGTCTCTCACTGTTAGGTGAAAAGCACTGCTTTTGTTGCAACATCATCTGAATGCTGGAAAAATCTAAAAAGATATATAAAGTAACACTTAAAGACTTTTTCACATAAACCGAAGGCAAGTGCTGACCAAAAAACATTGTCTTTCCAGAAATACTGCTTTTTCGTGTGAGAGAAATATGATGATTTGTATCTTCTCCGTGATAGAATTTGAAAGGGAAATGGCTGACCTGCTGATGGATGGATCTCGTCCATTGTTTTAATGTAGGATGCATTCGAATTGTTTGCTGCCACGTCTGTCCTGCAGTTCCACGCTATGAAAGCGTTCGCAGCATTGTTTGCCTTTCAGGGAATTTTCAACCTGAACTGTACGTGAAAGCTCTGCAGTCCCAGGCACTGAGGGTTTGCTCACTCGTGACTGGGAACGTGATGGGTGTGTGCATGGGAATGGCAGGCTGGGATCGGGAATGAGCTGCTGCTGTTCCCGGTGTGCCCAGTGTGAGCAGGGCTGTTCGTCCTACAAACCAGGGGTGTGGAGAAGGAGGAGCTGTTGAGGAATCCCTTCAGAGCAGGTTTCTCAGGTTGAGCTCTGGGTGGGAGCTGCAGGCAAGAAGCTGCTGAGCCTTTGTACAAGGGGAAGGGCAACGTGGATGTGGTGTCACAGCCAGGTGAGAGACACGTGGGACATCAAAAGGAGCTGAGGACCCCCAGATTGGATGCCTTCTGACTGTGAGGGGATAAACCCCAGGATTTCTTTGTTTGGGGTCCCTGCTTGGAGGCACCAGCTCAGTATGTTGTTGTTGCATGATGGAGGTGTCTGAGACTCTGCTGTGGGAAACCTGGGGTTGGGCTTGTGAGGAAACCTGGTGTGACCGTGTGACGGGGGGGTCAGGGAGTCAAGCAGAGGCCTGGTGGGTCACTGGAGCTGCTCTGTGAAGGGACGTCAGTCCCAGCTCAGGTGGTGGGGGTGTGGCTGCCAGAGCAGCCTGGGATGGTCAGACCTGGATGGTGGGACGGGAAAGTTTCCTTTAATAGGAGCATCAGACAGGTTTGGAGTTTGGCTTCGATGATCCCAGTGGGTCTGTTCCAACTCAGAATATTCTGTGATTCTGTGGTGCACCATATCCTGGGCTGCATAACCAACAACAAAAGCAGCATGACCGACAGGGAGAGGGACGGGATTCTGCCCCTCTGCTCTGCCCTGGTGACACCTCCCCTGCAGCGCTGCCCCCAGCTCTGGGGTCCCCAGCACAGGAGGGATGTGGACCTGTTGGAGCGAGCCCAGATGAGGCCACAAAGTTTATCACAGGGCTGTAACTTCAGGCTCTTCTGAAGACAGATGGGAAGAGCTGGGGGTGTTCAGCCTGGAGAAGAGAAGGCTCCAGGGAGACCTTAGAGCCCCTTCCAGTGCTGGAGAGGGACTTTGGACAAGGGGTGGAGGGAAATGACAAAGAGGAATGGTTTCAAACTGAAAAGAGAGTAGGTGTAGATTGGCTATTAGGAAGAAATTCTTGCCTGTGAGGGTGGGGAGGCCCTGGCACAGGTTGCCCAGAGAAGCTGTGACTGCCCCATCCCTGGAAGTGTCCAAGGCCAGGTTGGACGGGGCTTGGAGCAACCTGAGCTAGTGGAAGGTGTCCCTGCCCATGGCAGGGGGTGGAACAAGATGTTCTTCCAACCCAAGGCATTCCATGATTCTGATAATGCTGCCAGGGAGCTTTGGAGTTTGCAGAAAGCCACGAGTGGACAGGGGAACACTCACAGATTGTTCTCCCTTTTCTAGTGCAAACAAACCTGTCTGAAATGAAAGTAAACGAGGCGTACAGGATCAGAGCACTGGATTTATTTGAATGCAGTGTTTCATACCTTAGGGGGGGGAAAAGCAACACTAACACTTTCCTCAAAAAGCATTATTTGTCTTAAAAATTCGTGTTTGCTGTTTGTGTTGAAGATTTGAGGTCTCAGAGGAAGCTGGTGATCCATGCCTTTGTAGTTTTGCAGCAATAGCACAGAGAGTAGAACACCACTCCTGGAATCTGTTCCTCTCTGTAGATGGCAGGGCAAAGGTGGTGGTGGTAGTTCAGACTTTGTCAGTCGAGTTTTTACTAAGGCTTTGAATCCTTCAGGCAGAGCAGGTGTGTAACTTGGGTGAGAACAACACCATGACTGTTTTGAGGAGTAAATAAAACACTTAATGACATGAATTAGGTCAAGCCTGCATAGTCCTGAGTGGGTAAGGAGATAGACTGGGCTTCAGACTTGAAATTACTTTTCATTTTTCCTAATCTGGGGTTGTCAGTGTCCACAATCTGCCTTCCTGTGTCATGAAATAATCAAACCAGAAGGAATCAAAGCAAACACTTTGGGCCTTGTATTTAGAAGTCTGTTGACACCTTTCTGAGTGAGACTGGTGGGCAGGTAGATCAAAGATGGGTGAAGCAATGGCAAACTCCTTTACTTGTCTGGGGAATAGTGGGTATAAACTTGGGGGGGTCAGAATTCTTAAAGGGTACCAGGCAGGGGCTTTGCTGTTAGAAGGATGGGATGCATTACCCCTCTGGGTGTATTCCACCAGCTTAAATACACGCTGGGATTACACACTGGGATGTAACTGCAGACATGACCCTCTGGCATTTGCTGCTGCCTCTGTATCAGCAGGACAGGATTTTCCTAAAAGGGCAATCAAAATTATGTTCAGGTGACTTGGGCATCCTTACTGGCCTGTGCAGCTTCTAAACCATGTTTTAGAAAACAAATTATAGCAAAAGTAAGATGTATAATTCTTCAGATTTCCCCTCTGATGTGTCTCCTTCTCACAAGGATTTCTGTAAGTGCCCCCCTCTGCTCAGACACAGGGAAGCCAAGTTTTAACAGATAAATTGGTGTTATATGAGCAGAAATCTTAGCCTGGTGTTGGGACTCCTTGCATTAATCTCGACTTCCCATCTCATTCATCCAGGCAATCCATTATTGAGTCCCACTGTGGACTTGATAGTCTAGAGTGTAATACAAATTCCAAGGAAATGAAGGGGTTTAGCTCAATAACGTGCATTTGTTCACATTCTGGCCCTCGTTTGGGTCTCTGGGGTGCTATGATAATACAAGTAAATGGGAAGTTGCATATTCAGCTGGGTATATAGTTTTCATCTCTGGCATAAATAAAAAGGATGAATTATCCATTCCAGGAGACGTTTTTAGAAAAGACCTGTGATTGATATCTTAGCAAAAAGATTCAAGACTCGTAGCAAACACTTTATACTTGCCTAAAAATGCTGGTGCTGAATGGCAGCAATTTTAATAATTTAAAGATTAAAATAAGAATATTATAATTTAATGATGTCTCTTTCCATGCCTGTGGTGTGTGAGATTTCAAGCAGATCATGCTTTTTTAAAAGTCACATCGAAAAGGAACATAATTTAAAAACTTAATAATAAAAAAAAAAGGGTTGTTCAGTAAACTGTTTCATATATCTTCTGGCAACCTCTTCAATATATCCCATGATAAACGTTGTACAGAGTGACTTAGGAGTACATGAAGGACACAGAGCTCATTAAAAACAGGCAAAGGCTTTTGGGGCTGTTCTAGAAAAATCACATGTTAAGGACAGAATTGTGACCTTTGTAGGAGTCTAGAAATTTTCTAATCTCACTGAAACATCCTGCAACATATTCAGTAAACTAAATCCCCTGGTACACACAGTTATCTGTCCAGAGAAGCTGTGGCTGCCCCACCCCTGGAAGTGTCCAAGGCCAGGTTGGACGGGGCTTGGAGCAACCTGGGCTAGTGGAAGGTGTCCCTGCCTGTGGCAGGGGGTGGAATGGGATGATTCTTAAGGTCCCTTCCAACCCAAACCATTCTGCAACTTTCATGTGTACAAATCTCTTCTTTTTTGGGAAAATATCATGGGGTTGGTGGTGTTTTTTTTTTTTTTTTCTTTTTTTTGGTCTGAGGAGTCTTACAGGAGATTTTAGTTTGCCATTCCCTTCAGTATAAATGCACTGTGCACCAATAGAGGGAAACAGTCACAATGCAGGATTTATCCTCCTCTTGCCACATCACTGTTCAATTAGTAATAATTTTGTGATAGTGTGGTCCACTGGGATGTAGCAAAATAACCTTAAAAAGGACTCCAGTTCTTTTTTCTGTGCTTTGCCAGTTCTGTCGTAGCGTGTCCCAAAGATTTCATAGCACCACTTCATTCTGTAAAACAAGGGGTATAACTAACGCTTTCAACAAATTTCCGTGGTTTGCTGCCTAACTGAGCCCTCTCACCTGGTGTCCTCAGTGAGTTACCTGTTGCATAGAAAACACAGCACTGACTGCTGTTTGTACACTTTTTTTTTCACAGTGTGAAGGAAAAGCATCAGCTGCTACCAGGTGTAATGTAGATCAACTCTCTGAATTTTTCACTGAGCAGGAAGAGGATTTCTTTTACTCACTGTTCATATGAGTATACTTATTTTTATGTGTATATAAAAAAAGCTTGTAAAGCCAGGGTAAGAACCAGCAAGCTTTCTACAGAGTGTGCACCAGCAATACTATGAAATTATTTCAAGAATCACATTCTAAGCTTGCAGTAACTAGTAAAGGTACTTACGAGTTACCAGCTCCAGATTATTGATGCTTCATGTCAAAACAGTAGCTTCAAGTTTGAGAAATTCAAATGGAAGCTTGTTAAATGAAGGGTTTTAAAGGAAGTGTGCTTGTTCCTCTGTTTCTCATCATCACTTTCTTATCTGTGAAACACTTTCAATTTGACAGGACTGAAAATCAGGTTCTATTTGATAATTGCCCAGTTTAATCAGTACCAGCATGTTGGTCCACTGACTTGATCTAAAATATTAAATCACACAGTCAACACTTTATAATATTAAAAGTGTGGAACTGGATAGAAGATTGATTCAATTTGGTATAATTTTTTTCATTCACTACTGAATCTTTTCCTGTTGATTGCTAAAGCTAGAGAGGTTTAATTTAAAGTCTAGGTTTTTGGAAATACGTTTACACAGATCCTAAAAGATGGACCTTGCAGGGCAATCAGTACATGGATAGGCTGTTGACCTGGATGCTACTGAAACCTTATTTATCTGTTTGAAGTGCAGTACCAAGGGATGGGTGACACAGTCTAGTGGAACATTCCCTGACCATGGCAGGTGGTTGGAACTGGGTGATCCTTAAGGTCCTTTCCAACCCAAACTATTCCATGATGCTTAGACTGATTTGGAAAAGCAAGTGTAGTAGATCTGACTCAAATTTTATAACATTACTACAGACAAATGAGTTACATATGTGAGTCTAGGACTATAATGGGCATTATTAACTTTTTTTTTATACCTTTCTTCTGTACCAGACTAGAGGCTTGTTAAGTTAAAAGATAATTCCTGAAATCTAAGTTTATTTCACAACATAAACCCAAGCAATGTGCTAATATAGGCAGTCCCTCACACTCAGTTGGAGGAGGATAAAATTATCAGACTGGAGAAATTAGGATTTTGAAATGTGATGAAATAATTTTAAAAAAGGGATGTAATTTAGCATTACAGAATGCAAGGTCATGCATCTCAGGGCTAATTAGTTCTTTTGGTTTAAGATTTGAAATCAGTTGGAAGTGACAAGAAGCTGTTGGAGCATTTAATACCAGGAGATTGAGATGAGTCTGAGGCAAGATGGTGATATAGGAGTGTATTATAGAGATGAAAAATTCTTGCCTCTGGACTATTCTGTACAACCCAGGTACTCCAGGAGAGAGGTTCATTCAGTACATCACAGAGGCAAAGAAGGGCTGAAAGGATTAATGGCAGAATTGGGAACTTTTTCTGTGAGGAGTGTGGAGCTTTCTCATTTCAGCAAACAGAGGCCAGGAGGTGTTTTGTAAGAAAATATGGGGAGATAAATGAAGGAAAGCATGCTCCAGCCATTCCATGGAAAAAGAAGGAATTGGCCAGTCCTCCACTGGCTCTCAAGGTCCAGAAATGCAATCACAAAGTACTTCTGGTTTTTGAAGAACTGATAACAGAGAGGAACTTGGGAATGAGAGACAAAGGTTTTTCTGTCTTGGCACTTTCCCCTGGCAGAGTCAACTCAGTATTTTGCCTTTTGTCATTGTGTGGGTGAATGGAACTTCATTCTTCATCCCATCTCTCACATTCAGCAGAAAACAGGTTTGTGGGGACCATCCTCAAACTCTCCTTGCTCTAGGATGGTCCAACTTTTGCCAACGTGAGACTGTGGTTTCCCAACCCCCTGGTGCTCAAAACTGGTGCCCCAACTCCTCCGGAGTCAAATTATTTTCTTTTCCTAACCAGCAATAAACAGTGTTTCAGTTTTTTCCTCTATTCTGTCCTGACTGGTGTCTTTTAGCTGTCCCAAGGAAGCTCTGGTGAGATGATCCCTGGTAACACTGGCATGAAAATGGCACCGTACCAAGGGGTGCCATGTCCTTGGTCATGGTTCTCTGAAATACACCGACTTCCTTCATGATTTAGTGTAGGTTAAAAACAGATCATTTAGCTGAGGATCTGCTAATAAATGCTGTAATTTGTACTTGAGGCATCCAGCCCGTGCTGTCACCACGAGTACAGTGTTCCCAGGGGCTGCTGTCAGCTCTGAGGAAGGAGGTCACTTTTAATAGCTCATGTTTTCATTTTCTTGTTTTCAGAGCTGAGTGTAATCAAATCCCGTGTTTGTGGTGATTACTCTGTTGTAGGAGTGTCGTGGCAATCAGCTCTGGGCAGGTGAGGAATCTCCCAGGGAAGGTGGCACAGAGCTCTGGTGGCTTTGTGAGCTGGGGGGAGGGAGGGGGGTCACAAGTGTAGCTGCTTTAAAAGGCAGTGGCGTAACAAAGTCAGGTCAAGAGTGTTCAGTAAGTCAGTGTTCACCCTTGTCCTGTGCTGAATCCAGATGATTTGTGGTTGTATAACCTATGGGGGAAGGGGAAAGATGACACTGAAACAAAACCTGACGTGTGCAACCGTGGTATTTGTTATCTACTCACTTTGTATCCCATTAGAGCATTTATGGCATCAGAGCATCTTTTTTTACTCCAGAGTCCTCTCACAGTCCCCTGACCACGGCCACTTACTTGGATTGTTTTCAATCTTTATGCTAATAAAATTATAGCTGCTGGTTAAATAATGCCTTTTTTTTTTTTTTTAAGTCCATATTAATTCTAGTCTCTGTTCTGGGAAATTCTATTAGTTTTCGCCACAGATGAGTGTTTTCAAATAAACAACATCTTCATTCCAGCTGGGACCTCATCGTCAAGTTTATATTAATTATCTAATCTTAAAATAGTCTTAAACTGCTAGAAATTCTGCAATACAGTCAAGTATCACAATTATTTCCTCCCTGTGAGACAGTGCTTCAGAATTAAAAAAAAAAAAAAAAAAAACCACACACCAAAAATCAACAAACCAAAGCAGATATTGATAGCCTGGTGAGAAATCTGTCTTGTCTGAAGTGCAGAGTGTGATGCCAGGCAGTTAATGCCTGCCAGGCACAGTCACTTCCATGGGAAAATACCCTGCAGTCCCTTTCTCATCCCTGCAGGGTGGGTTCAGGACGTGGCAGATGCTCTCTCCGCAGACACAGTGCCACTGTCCCATGTCTGGCATCGGGCACTGTCCCCTCTGTTTGCATCTGTCCCCATGAAGGTGACAGCCAGAGGCTGTCAGAGTATGGCAGAGGTGTAGCCAGCACTGGAGTTCACTGTTTCCAGAAGTGCACGTGGAATCTGAAAATGGTTGGGCAGCTGGTATCAGAGAGGTTTGTTCATGGAATCAGGGAATAGAATAATTTATTATCTTGAGTTGGCAGGGACCCACAAGGACCATCCAGTCCAACCCCTGGCCCTGCACAGACACCCCAACAATCCCACCCTGTCCCTCAGAGCGTTGTCCAAACCCTCCTGGAGCTCTGGCAGCCTTGGGGCTGTGCCCACTGCCCTGGGGAGCCTGGTCAGTGCCAACCACCTGGAAGGTGGGAGGGTGTTTGAGGTTGGGAATGTGTTCTGAGGAAGATTCAGGTTGTACTTGTCCTGTTCTCAAGTGTTTCTGAAGTAACATCTCACAGGGTCTGACCTGCTCCAGCCATCCTGCTGGTTTGAAGTCAGCTGGTGGGTGAAATGCTCCCTTGCCTTTCCCTTTGCCAGTCCCATGTGCTGCTCAGGGGACTGTGAGAGGACTCTGGAGTAAAAAATGGTCTGATTCCATCACTGTTCTAACAGCCTGCAAAGTGCAGAGGTAACAAGTGGGGGGGCCTGATCAACTAATCATGTAGGTTTTTACCTTGCCTTATACGATGTGCTTGGGCTTTAACCCTGAAGGGTTAAAGATTAAGACAAGGACTATGGGGCAAACACAAAGTCATAAAACCACGGAATGGTTTGGACTGGAAGGGACCTTGAAATCACCTGGTTCCATCTCCCCTGCCATGGGCAGGGACACCTCCCACTAGCCCAGTTTCTCCAGGCCCCATCCAACCTGGCCTTGGGCACTTCCAGGGGTGGGGCAGCCACAGCTTCTCTGGGCAGCCTGTGCCAGGGCCTCTGGCCATCTGGGTAAAGAATTTCCTCTTAAATTCTAATCTAAATCTCTCCTAGTTTAAAAATGTGCTTTCAGACGTGCTTTCACTCAATCTCTCTTACACTGCAGTGACTAATGTGTAGTTAGCTCAAGTATCAGTATAATTGCAGTATGGTTCTAATTGGATAAGTATATTTAATACCAATTCAGTTGATCAGAAACTGAATCTAATTTCTGAATGACTTAATGTCATGATCATAATCTTTTGAAGCATCATATATTTAATGAATCAGATTCTCACACAGGCATCTTAAAGTGAGAATGGCTGGTATAAAAATGGACAATGAATTTATTAGGAACTTCAGACTTCGTTAAGCTGCAGAGCTGAAATCTTGAGGGGGACACTTTTTAAAAATCTTTCCTTCCAAGTATCTGCACTTTCACCTGGGGCTCTGGAAATGCATTACATTTTAATGGAGTTTCCTGTTAAGTACTGTCTGCAGCTATACTCACCGTTTCATCTACCAAAAGCAAGGGAAAAGGTACTTTATGGGGCTTGAAGAGTCCATGGGTAAAGCAATATCATGCAGAAAGTGTTTGTGTAATTTATGGAGACCTCGTCCTTCAATTTAAAGTGTAAAGAGAAATCTTTTAAGCAAAGAGAATTATCTCCTTAAACTGCTGGTAAGACCTTATTTCCAGAAGTAAATGAGCTTTTTTTGCATCTGAATTGCACTTACAAGCTTAGACTACTTAAGTGTAAGAACGGCAATAAAAGTTTGTCTACATTGCCATCAAAGTGTTGGGTTTTACATGTGTAGTAGGTGTTAACATAATCCTCCAAGATTACTAAAAGGCAATACCAATGTAGTGTCAGTTAAACTGCACTGAAGTGTGTTACAGATTTAGATTTTTAGAATCTGCCCTTCACTGGCCCATTTCCACTGCATGTCCTTTTGAACTGCAACACCAAATGCAGTTGAGCTTGGAATAAAAAGCCCAGAGTACCCGGTTCAAATGTCTCAACTAACCAAGGATTAAACTGTGACTGAAACCATGGTTTATATGACAGAAAAGGGCTTCTTAAAACAGTCTAGTCATTGAGTATTCTGAAAAGTGATTGCTTTCACATTCCTTTACCTTGTGCCTTTCAGGTCTTAGGAAGAAGTACTTTCAGTATTTAATGCTTCCTGGCAGAGTTCAGGCTTGATGCTGCTTCAAAAGAAAAAGAACTGGGGAGTTCAGAAAAACTTTGTTGAAAAATATTATCTGTTGGATATATGTGATGTTCTAAGTTTCAGACTTGAACCGGAGGTTGCCTATGCCAGAGACAGGAAAAAGGCTGTGGATGATGGAATAGGAATATTTTTCCGTGTTATCAAGCAAGTTTTGTACGGCAAGTCTGGTATGACTGTTTCAAAATAAAGTGCAGAGTGAACACAACATATTGAAAATCAGTCCATCTTACAGTCTGGAATTCCTCTAAAATCAAGAACCTCAGTGGATACTGAGCTGTTCACAAACTGTTTGTGGCAAATCATTTCCCCCGGCAGCGGATGGAGGCGCTCCTTGGAGTGACTGTGGGGCTGCCTCAGTGACCCGTGGCATGATGGGCATTTTTTGAGCTTCCCTGTGACTTGTCACTGCCTGCAGGTGGCCAAGGATGTGTCAGGATAACACCCAGAGTGGGGAGATGTGCTGGGGTGGCCTCTTCTTAACAAAACCTGAGCTGTCCGCAGCGATGACTCCATTTGTGCTGAAGTTACTCTCAATTTTCCCTCCGTTCCTGTGCTGCCCCTCATTAATCCTGAGTTTAGAATGCTGCAGCTGCAGCTCTGCTAAATGCATGTTCTGGGTCAGAGATGTAAGTGGAAGATTCATGGCTGTAATTAGAGAGGCACTTTGCACATATGCTTATGTACCGTGGTAGGAAATGTGCTTAAACAGGAAAGCAGCTCCATATATTTTCAGGAACTCACATTAGGCTGAGATCTGTTTATTCCTGGCACATATTTACTCTGTGTTTTGCTCTTTAGGCAGAGAATTTACACAGTGGAGTCTGGAGGCTAAAAGCAAGCAAATCTTGCCCTTGTTGCCACGTTTACAATGGGCTGCAGAGGACAGGGGGGACTTGCAGGACTTGGTGTTTGCCCCTCTGCACTGGGATGCTGGACAGCACCCCGGGTATTGAGTGTGAATCAAAGGAGAAAACGTGTATAAAAAATGCAGGGCTAGAATGAATGAACTGGAAAAAAAAATAAAATTAAAATTCAGGTGACGTTACTAAAATTTGGATCTGTGGGTGACTGTCAGTGCCTCAACCATCAGTCAACTGATGAGCCTTTACAAGAGCTTTTGCCTAGTCCAGTATTTGCCCTCCTGTTCCCAGTCTGACTCCAGGGCACCCAGAAGCAGAGCAGCTGGTGAGCCACTGTCATTTCTGGGGCTGACTTGCTCCTGACACATTGAATGAAGATCATGGTTTAACTGAAAACAATTTAAAATACATATCTTCAAATATCCTTGGCATTGCACTTTACTTGTAATTTGAAACAGTAACTGTCAGTGACAGGTGAAAGGGTATTTGTAAGAGATATCCTCGACCTGAGAAATGTATGAACTTGGAGCTCTAAGAATTGTTAGACCTCAGTAAAAGTTATTTATACAGCCACTCTCTGGGAGTAGCTTCCAACAGCCACTTTTTAAATTTAGCAGGATATACCAATTGCAACACTCATTGCAAGTTATTACCATTGTATCAGCCAATTAGGTTCTATTTGTTGGTCCTCAGTGACAGGTGATAGCTATCCTCGTAGAGAAATCTGATATTTAACCACTGTATAGTTGAGCTGGTACATCTACATTGTGATAGCTCGGATAGCCAGGAGTTTTTGGAGCCCTGCACAGTGCTGGAGCTTTAATTGCATGTGCTCAGAATCAGTTAAATAAATACCAGTGTTGTTCAGCAAGAATCAATCCTCCTTATTAGAGTCTTCTCCAAGAAAACATTTAAACTGTTGGTTTTCCTTTTGGAACTACTTGGAATACAGTGGGATATATGTGAGGATACAAATGTACCTTGTGCACAGTGTGGGTGGTTTGGGGAGTGCAAAAGTAAGATGTAGCCACTAAATCATGCCAGGGGTTATTGGGGGGTGGCTTCGCTGATGTGGTGGTGGGAGCCCCAGGGAATGCCAAGAGCAAACGGGCATTTCCAGGCTGAATGGGAACTTCCAAAGGGAAAGGGACTTTCTGAAGTTCAGCACTGATTTAATTTACTTCCACTGGCATCATTTGGGACAACTGTTCAGTTAATGGAACAGTTATGAAAATGCCAGCACAATATTCCTTCTCTGAAAGTGATGCCTGTTCTAGTTATATTTGATTGTGTTTGATTTTGTCCCGTGTTCAGTGGTGTGGCAAGAAACCAGACTTCATCCCCTTATTTAAGCTGGTTTCTGTGTTCTCTGACCATGAAACATCTCAACTGCACAGGAGATTTTCCTCCAAAACAGGAGCCTGAACAGCAGTACAGGAAAAGGAGAAAGATGAGAAGACTTCTGGATGGTATTGGAGTTCCTGAAATGTGCTATCTGTTGAGACAATATTTTATTCATCAGCAAAGATAATATGAGTCAGTCAGCAGCTGCTTCTTGCTTAAAGTTCAAACATATTAATTTGAAGTTTGTATAAAAGCTTATTGAGAAAGAGAGGCTTGCTAATGGAATATAAAATAAGTGAGAAACAGCTACCTCCAGACAGGCTTTTTTCTGCCTTGGTGGATGGTAAAAGTAAAATAAGGATGTAATTTAAAGGACTGTGCAGCTTCAGTAGGTACCTGTGTGATATCAAAATGCTGAAATGAAGCAAGTGAATAGAGAGCTGTGACTGATCAAGAGTCCTGTGCACAGGCTGGTATGGAATTTGGTGAAAATGGACCATAAATACAATGTTAGACAATCCTGTTAAGATACTCTGGATAATTAGACCCAAGAATTTTCCTTGCTGGAAGGAAAGAAAAGCAGTGATACCTTTTTTACAGAAAAAGTGAATACCCACAAGTGGTTTTTAGTGACAAATATAATTAATCACATCTTCTCTGAACATGAATAATAATTTAAGGTGGATATTTGGAATACAGGTCAGGATAATTTCCTATAACTTAGGAAACAAACTGAAGCAAAGTAAGGTTTATTTTATATTTAGACTACAAACATAACAGCAAGTTAGGGCTACATATTTGTGGGGGCTTTTTTAAAAAAATTTTCATTCCATCTAACTGATTAAAGCAGGACCTGCTTCAAGGGTGGAAAGTCACTAAAGTCAGATATTGAAAAGATTATATGCTAGAATCGTGAGAAAAGATGATGGAGAGTGTCTGTTTAAGAATATTTTATGATTTTGGTAACTTGTTTTAGTTTTACAAGCTTCATTTTATTGGGGTAGGCAAGTGTGAAAACTCAACATAAATCTGGGTGTGTTGCAGCAGAATGGAACTAAACTGAACCCTCGAAGTTGGGGTCCTTTGAAAAGGTGCCATAGCTTGAAAAAATAATTCAGTGAGATTATAGATAGGGACATACTTATGCTTAAATAAAGCAATAAAATGTTAATATTGAGCTATTGAAACAGTGACAGCTCAGCTGTCATAGGCAAAAAGATATTTCTGGTATTAAAGAAAGGACGGCCATTCTGGGAAGGGAAGTGAGATGAGTCATCCTAGATTTGGACATCTAAGCTGAAACAAATGACATTTAGTGTTAGTTTTACTCCTGGGATACTTCAAAGCCTTTTCACTGATCCCTGGTGGATTATGAGGTACAGAATTAGTAATGAACGTGTGAGCTGGTCCAGGGCTCAAGTTACGAGACATGGAGGCAAGATTTTGCAAAGAGAACGCCGTAATAATGAATTTAAAGAAGAGAACTCAGTTTAAACTGGGAAGTTCTGGAAGTAAGAGCTTAAATAGTTGTTCCATATATACAGGGATCCCAGGCACAACGCTTGCTTTGCAGCTGAGTGCTTCCCTGGGATTAGGAGGAGAACTGACAAACTGTCAGGCTCTGGTGCACATTTGGGACCAATATTTTCTGCAGAGAAGTGCTGGAAGAAAAACTTGTTATTCCTGGGAGGACACTTGAGGTGTTCCACCAGAAAAAGCTGCCGCTGCTTGATCTGTCCCTCCCACAACATTAAATTACCGGTGATGTTCATCGTGGGGACCACACGTGATCCCTCACTCAGGGGCAACACTGTTGTGATCATAACACTGCTCCTGTGCAAGGAACATTGATTGTGTCTCTGCATTTGGACCACGTGTGCATGGAAAACGTGCTCATGAGCTGCTTCAAAGTATGTGGAAATGGGTGTGTAACGCTGAACCTGCAGAGGAAGCAGTGTGACAGGGCACAGAATTTGAAAAAGGCTTTAAAAATATACATACTGACAGTACGAGTGTCTTCCTCAACAGGTTGATAGCACTTGAAGTCACTGTGGTACAAGAAGGTCGAATGTTGAGCCCACTTGGGGACCGTGAAGAGCTTTTCTAAGCTGCCTTCAGTATTTTAAAGGATTGCACTGATTTAGCTTTCTTGTTCAGCTTAGCATTGTGGGTTGTCTGATGTCTGCTGTCTTAAACTTTCTGTGAGGACTAGGAAGCACATAAAGCCCTAACTGCTCTTCCCAGGTGAGAGTTTGGACAACGCTCTCAGGGACAGGGTGGAATTGTTGGGGTGTCTGGGCAGGGCCAGGAGTGGGACTGGATGATCCTTGTGAGTCCCTTCCAGCTCAGGATATTCCATGATTCTATGACAGAATAAGGTTTTTCAGGAATATGCAGTATGAATTCTACAGTCTGAAAAAAAACACGTACAGATGGATTTTTCTGCAATAAATCCCACACTGGCAGTTGCCTTAATGAGCCAAATGCATCTCTCACAGCGCTTGTAAACAGGAATGTCTGGGGAAGGGATGAGAATGAGGGATCAGGAGCAGTGGGGGGTTAATTTGTGGAATTTTGTAGTTCATAAGTACTGCCTCATCCTAACAGCATTTGTTTTTTCCTTCACTTGCTTCGTATTTTGTGGGGCTTAGCTCTAAATTGATGGACTAAATCTCTACTCTCATGGAAGTTTCACATGGGATGTTCACAGAAAACTATTGTGTGCTTTTTTAATTTCTGGCCTTTTGGTTGTTGTTGGTTTTTGTCTCTTTTTTTTGGTTGCCTTTTTTAATAAATAAGGGAGAAAGCCAACTACTTCTGTCCCAGAAAAAAGCCTGGAGTGGGATAATGAGACTGATGTTCTCATTGTGTCCATCCCCTCCTCACCTTGAGATTGCTGTAAATGCTTGATCAAATTACATCTGAATCTGTTTCCAGTGTGTGTTCAGAGCCACAGGATAATGATGAGGCTTCTTACAACGGAGTTTCTTTATCCTTTTTAGAAGTATTCTGTTTTTTATCTGGTGAGTCCATGAGAGTTTGACATTGGATGACTTTATAAAACATTCTACTAATTGGATTTGTTAAAATAAATAAATCAAACACTAATTGGAATGTGCCCTGCCATTATTTTTGCTTACTGAATTAGATATTACGGCGTGAAGTTCTTTTTATCGTATTTGTGCACTTATTTAAACACCCCCCTGGCACACACTTCTGCAAATTCAATTAGATATTCAAAGGAGCCATCCAATTTATGCAAGGCTGGTTTACATTTAATCCAGGGGCAAGTCTCAGTAACTGATGATAGGTCTGCTCAAGATTAATTAGCATCACTCAGATGAGCAGTGGCATTGTTACAAGCCTGCAGTGTAAAGCAAGGGATATTTCGTCCTTCCTGCATGAGCCATTATTTCCTTCAATATGACCCTTTTAAGCTTTCCTTTAAAGATTTCGTTTTGTGAAAAGGGGTCAACACCACCCATGTTTTCTGATGCCATCAGAGCCATCTCCGTTTCCTCTCTTGCCCCGCTTTTGTTGCTGTTTGATTTCCAGCCAAGCGGTGGAAAGGCTCCAAGATCCCAACTTGTTTTCCAAAAATCCTCATTCTTGTTAGCAATTTAAGAAGACCCAGAATCCTGTCTTGGTGACTGTGTAAATGTTTCCATTTTCCTCAAGCAACTCTGTGCAATGTGGCTGAAATGAAAACCTGCAAACCTGGTATCTAAATTCATTGAGTGGTATCTTTTTTCCTTCAATTTGAGGATAATTTTTTTTTTTTTTTATGTCAGTGAATAGCCCTGTTCTGCCTCCAAATGGATTTCGGAAATGGATGATTTTCTGTTAGGATGGATCTGACCTTTTTCCCCATCTTTATGTTCCAGCATATTTAGGTTTAGCTTATAGTTAAGTATTAACAGAGATCAGGTGTCTCAGGAAATGTTGAATATTAGGCTCATGCTGACATCAGTGAAAGGAACAGATCTGCTCCTTACTGTTCCTACTTAAGTGGACACTTAAAATCTCCTGCTTTTTCTGAACCTGGCTGCCTCTAAGTGAAGATGCAATGCCACATCTCCCAAGTTCTGCAGAAAAGACAGGACTAAGGCCACCTGGGGTTTGGCAGACTATGAACACAGGTCACTGTGACGAGGGGCTTTACCAGGGATTGGATATAGGGAGGAATGTTTTACAATGAGGGTGGGGAGGCCCTGGCACAGGTTGCCCAGAGAAGCTGTGGCTGCCCCGTCCCTGGAAGTGTCCAAGGCCAGGTTGGACGGGGCTTGGAGCAACCTGATCTGGTGGAAGGTGTCCCTGCCCATGGCAGGGGGTGGGATGTGAAGATCTTGAAGTCCCTTCCCCCCCAAACCCTTCTGTGACTCCACGTCTATTAGAGTAAGCCCAAAACTTGTGATATTCTGGAAGTTGTGACACTTTCCTTCCACTTTCTGAAGTCTCTTTCCTGCTCCACAACACAACACACGCTTTAATAGAGGGAAGAGAGGAGTTGTTGACTCTTTAGCTCCCAAGTCACTATGGCCCCGGGTCCCAGCTGAGTCTTTACCTCACGTTTAATTCTGCTCCCAGTTGACACACCAGAGCAAGAAGCAGATGGACACTGCCCCCCTCTTGGTCCCCAAGACTCACACAGCCAGCGTGCTTGTCTGAGCCCTTCCAATTGACTCCAGCTTGTCCTCCTTGCTCTCACTTCCTGCAAATTCACCTCCAAATTCCAATTCTGCTGCTTCTAGTAAATGAATCCTCCTGGCTTATTGCTCTGCCACTCTGTGTTTGGAGGTTTCTCCACTAACCTTTCTTTTCCTTAAAATGTAGGTATCTTGCTGCTATTTTTGAGGCTTTCGATGGTTGATCTTTCCCTTTCTTATTCACCTGTACTCTATAGGGTTAGCTTTGACTTACACAGAAGGCACTTTAAGGCTTCCTCAGGTGTTGTCTCTTACCAGTGGAAACTCCCAATTAATTGCCAGAAGTTCTCACTGTATCCCTTTTTCAGCTTCTCTAACTTCTCCTTCCTCAGCATGAATAAAATAACCTCTCTAGCTGATTATGGCAAGACAATGACAATTACATTCCCTATTAAAGGAGGACTGCTACCCTGGATTTTTGCTGCTCTTGCTTGTTTTGCTTCAGGGACTTTGCTCCTGTGCAGTTCTCTTCTGTGTACAGAAGACCACGTGCAAATGTTGGGCTCCATCAGAGAATTTGTTCACAGTTCCGTCAAAGTAACAGCTCCTAGACCTCCCTCATCCCGTCAGGGGGTGTGGGGATGGTTTGTGTCTGAAGTTGTGCTGTTCAAGTGAGTCTCTCACAATTAGAATGCCCCGTGTGGAGGCTGAGAGCGGAGTATTTGATATTGTCTCTCGTACCCACTCGCTGTGACAAAGGTGACTTTCAGATGCAGTGCTCACTCCCACACAAGCCAGAATCTCTGTGTTCTCTGTTAGATTTTTTTAATGAGCGTGTTCAGACTTTTAATTTTGAACTATTTCACCTAAATTATTAAAAAAAAGAAAAAAAAAATTACGGGAAGTTGAAGCATAATCCTGGTTTTTTTGACAGCTGGGGGAGCTTCACAAGTGCAGTAAATTTAAAGCAGGAGTTATTAAAATATTGTAAAATCATGAAAACTGGGAAATATTTGCTGAAGCTCTGCTGAAACAGACAAGCTTGCAAGGCTGGTAAAATCAACTATAATCCATTCTGTTTATAATGAAAATATACAATATAGAAAATTGTTATTTTTTAGGATAAGCTTGACCTCTTTAAACTTTAGCAACAGAGTACCTTGGGGTGTCAAGTACTCTACACAACAAATCCTTCTAGTATATACTCACATAGAAATGCTTGGTTTTGTAGAGGTTTTGTTTAGAAAACCAGTTGTGTTTGGAGTGCACGTAAAATCCTATAACAGACCAAGGAATTAATAAATACTGATATTTGCGTTTGTAATTTCTGAGAGTTTCACAGGAGATGGGGTTTCTTGGGAGCCAGGGCATATGGGTGCAAACTAAAGAAGGTTTTAATGTCCCCAGTGTTGGATAATCTTTATTGTTAAGGAATCACAGGTCACTGGTGTACGAGCTATTTATTGTGTGTGCAGGCAGTGCAGCCTGTGGGAAGGAGTGAGGAGTCAGGAATATCTGTCCATGTAGCTCTGACTGGTGTCAGGAGCAATTGGCAGCTTGGCTGGCAGAGCAGGCGAGTGTTGCCTTGAGCATTGCTCAGTCCTCACAGACTCTGGAATGCTGGATGTGTCCAGTTGACTTTGGAGGATTCCTGTCTGCAGAGAAAAACGATCAATCCTTGCTCCCCTGAGAGAAAACTAAAGCACTTCAGAGACACCCCTGCCGTGATTCAGGTCTCTAAACTCAGGGATCCAGACTGCATTTATGGATCCAGTGGAGAAATATACTTGGCAGAGTAGGTTGGATGGATGAGACGAGGAATGTGCATCAGGTAACGTAAGGGACAGCAGTGTAGGAATATCTTAGGGAATAAAGTAGCTTGATTTGACACGAGTTCCAAAGATCTGCGTTGGAATACAAACTTTCATTCCACTGTTCCTGGAGTTCCCGTGATTCACAAGAGTCCAGGCAACTGCCAAGTTATTTAAGAGAGTTGACTTCCTCCAAATATTTCAGGAATTGCAGTAAAGATCTCTTAGTCAACAGTGTGGAAGGTGTGAATGCCAGTTGCCATCTGCTGCTGCTGCTTCTTCTCTTGTTGTCGAGCAGTTGTGTACTCAGAAATATTGACTGGAAAGACCTTGAGGAAACTGTGTGATTTGTGGGTTTATGTTGTGTGTAAGAGGTGGTTAAAGCCAGATTAAGGTGATCAAGGCTTAAAGGCAAAAAGAAGTGAGGGTTCACTGTAGCAATAGTGATGCTGTGCTTGTTGGCCATTTGCATTCCTCCTTTTTCTTCTTCCCCTTTTTTTTTTTTTAATATATTGGAGGTTTATGGAGATATTCCTGCATGTACACTCCTGCTTGTACAGTTGTCCTTGAAAATAACAAGTTGAAATAAAGGGGATTGATCTAAGAAATAGTATTGTGGAGGGAAGAAAACAAGGGCTTCCAATGACTATAAAGTGTGGAAAGAAATAAAATGTTTTCCAGGTATCACCTTTGCTGGTGCCTGAAAATTACGTTCAGCAAATTGGTTTTATTTATTTATATTTCCTGTTTAAGCTTGGGTACAAAACCTAGGTAAATGACCTACCACAGAGAGACAGAAATAATTAACCCAGCGATGTTTTTATTTTTCTTGGGTTTAGGTGGCTGTTCGTTCGATGAGCATTACAGTAACTGTGGTTATAGCGTCGCCTTGGGAACCAATGGATTTACCTGGGAGCAGATCAATACCTGGGAAAAGCCAACGATGGATCCTGCTGTCCCAACTGGTAAGTGAGATGTCCCAGCAGCAGCAGGGAGATGCAGTTCTTGGAGAGAATCAGCTGTTATTCCTTCATGGGTGTGTGCTGGGTCTGGGTACCCTCAACAGGGCAGCGGGATTTTATTCAGTGATAGACAGATGACTTCTGTGTTCAAAATAATCTGACAACAGAATTCATAAATGTGAGATGGCTTTTTGCAATATTTGCCATTTTATCTCCTTGCTATATTGTTTTCCATTCCTTATTCCTCTTTTATTTCTCATTTAACAAAGAGGAAATGTTTTGGATTTAATATTCCAAGGTTTGTTCAGCTTTTTAAGTGTTTCAGGATCACTGAGCTGTTTTATGTGGGGAGGTGCATGTTGGAGAGGCCAGGAAAAGTGAAACTTTGAAATGTCTGAAAGACTTGGACCTTCCAGTTACCATTTAGCTCTTAACTGGTTGCTTTATATTCTAATTCTGAGAAAGACAAGAAAATTTCTAGAGAGTAAGTTCTTGTAGCTAGTCCTTCATTAAGTTGGGATTTCAGACAGGGGAATTTTTATATGCAAGAAAAAACATTTCCAGCAGGGAGTTATCAGAATTCCTAATTTGCTAATAGATATTAAGAATATCATGGTCTTCCATGTGATATTTGGAATATTCTTTGAAGAGCTGATGGTAATTTCCAAGTTTTGTTACTCATTGGAAGCTACCATTATGTTGTACATGGGAATGAATTCTCCAGCCTTAATAAAAGTGCTCTGGAATGCTTTGTTCTCGTTGAGAAGGAACTTGGTTTAAGAAAACACACTGAAGTTTTCTCAAAAACCTAGTTTGTCTCTGCTGGTTGCCACCTAAAATAGCAGCACAAGCCTTTTTGAGGCCCACAGTGACAAACAGACCTCACCAGCCAGTTAAGACTTTGATTTCGCTCCTAAAAAAGAAGTGTTTGTTCTGGTTAGTGCATTCCACAGCGAGAGCATGAGCTCCATGGCAGAACTGGAATATAATGTTGCTCAAGAGGTATTCTTAGGCCTGTAATTATTGGGATAAGAGACTTGTAATTGCTGGCTGCCTGGCAAGGACACTGTGCTGAGCTGATAGGACAACAGCTCCCTGGAACCACTGACAGACAGCCCTGGGTGCTTGTTGTCAGGGAAAAAAACAAGCACACAAGACACCAGCCGAGCTGTGCTTTCTCCATCGCTGAAGGTTGTTTAAGTTCTGTGGTTTTAAAATTATTTTATTACTGGAACTCATCCTTCAAAGTGTGTAACGCCTGGTACCGCTTGATTTGGCAATCAATCAATCCTTTGGGCATCCCCAAAGGAGTTAATTGTGAAAGTTGCAGTTTTTAAGTCCTGTCGGTAAGAATTTATTTCTTGATTCTGGATGTTGTGTTTTAAATGGTGGCAGTTTTATCCCTGTGGTTCCTCAACTTCCACCCTGTTGTGTCCTGTTCCTTGTCCCTGATAAAGACCAAACTACAGGTGTGGGAATTAGCTGATTGCAGAGTGATCTGAAGGAATAGGAACATACACGGTTTGGATGCAACTGGGAATCTGGAATAAATGGGAAGGTTTATATGGCTTGGTCTGGATGAGTTCAATATTTGGTCAGCTCTAAATGTTAAGATAAACCCTTCCTTTCCTCCATATGAAGGTGTATTGTCACCTGAAGTGCACTGGAACTATGGAGAGATCAACAGACTCACAGAGGTTGCAATCTAAGCAACAACAGACAAAAACCAGTCTGGAATGGCATAGTGAAAAAAAACCCATACAACAACAAGGCAACCTCAAACAACCAACCCACACACACAGGAAAAAAAAAATCCAACATAAAGCTAACCCCAAAACACTAAAATGTATTTTTTTTTAACAAAGCTTTCAGAACTACTTCCCCAAAACTAAATAAATAAATGGCTTTGTGTTTTCCCCCTCTCCATGGTATCTGATGTCACTAATAAATATCTAAAGATGTTAGAGCAGGTGCAATTTTAATACAGGTTAGACATCAAATGAAAAACACAGAAGGCTTTATTGAAGGAAGACGCAAAGGTAAAACAGCCATCAAATTGGAATGTGCTGATAAGGAGATGTTGTCTAAAGATACTTTAAGGAGCAGGAGGGGAAATGAGTCAGTTCCTCCTGTTACTGATTGATGTCTCAGGACTACTCACAGAGAACAAAAGGCAAAATCAGTAGGTGTGAAAAGATTGGCCCTGGCAAATGGGTACAGAAGGGTCTAGTAACAAAAAAACATGTTTTCAAGAGCTGTCCAAATGCTGCCAACCTTGAAGTAAATTATAGTCGTCAATTAGACTCCCTGAAGCTTTCAGAGCTATTATTGAGAGTCTATTGCTGGATAGTCCTGTAATGCACATTGTTTGTGTTGGTTACTCTTTGAAAATCTGTTTGCTGAGAATAAAAGTTGTTTACTTTAAAATTCATTCAGGGTGAATAAACTGATGAACAGCACGTTCTGCTCTTACAGGCAGGGAAATCTTTAAAGCCAAAGTACTGGAACATGAGATGATGGACTTCCCATTCCATTTAATTTCTCCACAGCAGCTGAGAGCAGCAGGGTTCAAGGTGGTATCAAAGAAGGGTTCATGGAATAAGCCATGGTGGGAAGCCATAGGCAGGAATGTTATGGCTGGCACTGAGAGTGGTGGCAGGAGTGCCAACAGGGTTCTGAGAAAAGCTGTTGACTCCGTGGAGGGCAGGGAGGCCCTGGAGAGAGACCTCACCAAATGAGAGCACTGGGCAATCCCCAACCATGGCAAACTCAACAGGGGGAAGTGCTGGATTCTGCCCCTGGGATGGGGCAACCCTGGATGTACGGACAGACTGGGAATGAGATGGTGGAAAACACTGCTGGGAAAGGGCCCTGGGGGTCGTGGCCCGTGGCCAGTTGTCCCTGACTCAGCACTGCCCGGGCAGCCAGGAGGGGCAACCCTGTCCTGGGGGCATCAGGGAGGGGATTGTCCCGCTCTGCTCTGCCTCACCTGGGGCAGTTTGGGGAGACACAATGGAAGGGAGAGATTGAGCCATTGGAGTGTGTCCAAAGGAGGGCAAAGAGATGGGGAAGGGCCTGGATTTGAAGCCCTGTGAGGACACTGAGGGCACTTGGTGTGTTCAGCTGGAGCAGAGGAGACTGAGGGGAGACCTCAGTGCAGTTCCAGCTCCCTGGGCAGGGGCAGAGGAGGGGCAGGACTGAGCTCTGCTCTGGGGGGACCAGGGACAGCACCCAGGGAAGGGCTGGAGCTGTGTCAGGGCAGGGTCAGGTTGGGGATTACAAAGAGGTTCTTCCCCCAGAGGGTGGTTGGCACTGACCAGGCTCCCCAGGGCAGTGGGCACAGCCCCAAGGCTGCCAGAGCTCCAGGAGGGTTTGGATGATGATTGTCCTGTGCAGGGCTGAGGGTTGGACTGGGTGATCCTTGGGGGTCCCTTCCAACTGAGCACGTTCTGTGGTTCTGTGAGGACACGCACAGTCGTGTAGGTATTCTTTGTTGGGATGGTATTTTAAATACTGCCTTGTTTTTGTAGCTGGAAATAGATTAAAATACTACCTTGTGGAAATGGTAAAACCAAAAAATGAGCAGGCATTAAGCTGGTTCATTGATACTAAGTCTGCTGGGAGACATTGTCAAAAAGCAAAGCCTGCCCCTACCCCGGTCAGCTCTTCCCTCTGGAAAACATTTTGGCTTTCCAAAGTACCAGGAGATCCCTTTAAATTCAACGAAGCCACAGAATTATGTCCTCCTGAATACTAATGACACCATCTAGCACTTTTTACTGTGCTTTTCATCACTAGATCTCTGAGTGCTCTTCAAAGGAGGTCAGTACTCTGGAGTGAGAGCCCCAGTCCCTAGAGCTCTGTAATTCTCTGCTGACACACTGCTGCAAAGGTCTCTGCTCAGGGATTGTCTGTCTAGTCTTTATTTTTTAAATTAAAATGTCAAAAAAAAAAAAGAAAAAGAGAGGCAATTAAACTGCTCCATTAGCAATGTAGAAGTTTGTAGGCAATTTGTTTTACTCTGCTGCCAGCAAATAAACTGTTTCCCATGAATTCTATGATTAATTCCTTAGGGCTGGAAACACTGTTAATTGAGGGATTAAGAACCAGATGTTTGTTGTTCTGAATAAATGTTTCAAAATGTGAAAGACAGGAATTGTAGGTATCCAACCCCCAGACTTTGGTGGGACTGTGGTTCCACCTCCTTGCACAATAGCAGCAGTGATTGTAACAAAATATTCTTTAACAGATGGGTGTTTACTTAAGCCTGAATACCCTCAGTGATGAGTTCCACAGCTTTGAGCTGCTCGTTCCACTTTTTGAATTATAAACGTTCTCAGTCCTTCATTTTCCTTTCTATGGCTTCATCTCATCATTTTTTCTCCTATTTTTGACTAGAGAGAACCATCAGTTGCTCTCTTATCACCTCCCTTATGTACTTCTGTGCCGTTAAACTTTATTTTGCAGGACTAAATGTGACCCGGTCCCTTTAACCTTTCTTCATTCAGCATCTTGTTTCCTTCTCTATTCCTTCAGTCATTACTTTATCTTTTTTTGAGGTATTTGCCTGAAATTGTCTTCCTAGGGCAAGGCACAAGACTAATTCTGTTCCAGACGTTCGAAGTACAACAAGTCCATTTCTGCCGCACACCTTTATTTTCATCTTGCCATTCTCATCCCCCTCTTTCTGTAAATGTTCAGTTTTTTATGTGCTGCTATTAGGTGGTATGAGATGGATGGGGCCCTTTGGTTTGTGTGGGATCACAGGAGTTATTGCCTTGGTGGTAAAACTGTTCCCTGTGAGGGTGGGGAGGCCCTGGCACAGGTTGCCCAGAGAAGCTGTGGCTGCCCCATCCCTGGAAGTGTCCAAGGTCGGGTTGGACGGGGCTTGGAGCAACCTGGGCCAGTGGAAGGCGTCCCTGCCCATGGCAGGGTGTTGGAATGAGGTGATTTTAAGGTCACTTCCAACCCAAACCATTCTGTGATTCTATGAAAGCAGCACTTGAGCTCTTCTGTGGAGTTTCTTGGGGGCAAATGCTGGGTTAGTACAAGGAAATGTGTTGTGTGTAAACCAGCCAGGCCAAAGCACTGGTGTTATTTTCCATGTTACCACATTGCAGCATTCCAAAGAACCTGGACCTGGCTGCTCTTGCATCAGTTGCAAGAATAATATTAATAATGAAAGTATTTAACGTTTAACGTTCAATGTATTTTACCATCATTTGCTAATTTAACTGCAGTGGAGATTTAGCCAGGGCTGACTAGACTGAAGTAATTACTTTAATTGTATTAAATACAATTCTCTCTGGATACAAAGGCATCGTGTCTCGTGCGTTTGCACAGCTGCATTTTTTGCTGTTAGACTTAATCCCAAATCTACTTCCGTGAAGTTTCCCAGTTCCAAGTGAGCAGATAAACAATCAGCACACAGGCTGAAGCTCTGGCCCCATCTGCCTGATGGGTCCCTTCTTTTCATATATGGAAACTGGCACTGCAAGTGCTGCTTTTCCTGCTTAGAAATACACAGTATTTCTTACAATAGAATTGTGTATGTGTGTGTGTGTATAGATATATATATAGATCTCCATATCACTTCTGTTTCTTGCTGAATTGCTCTCTGAGTAGACACTGTTTGTCTAGAAAGCAGAAGTGTAGCTATTAAGAATTTAGGGATAAGGAAAATGTTTGGAACAAGTTATGGTATTCAGAATGCCAACACTTGTATTGTTATTTAGCAAGCGCAAAGTGCCTTGCTTTGCATCCTTATTCCACAAGTCTCCTGCAAAGAGCAACCAAATCTGTTATTGATGAAAGGTGGTTTTGTGATAGAAATTCACTCATTTTTGTCATTTATAGAATCAATGAGATTGGAAAAGAACTCTTAAGATCAAGTCCAACCATTAACCCAGCACTGCCAGGCCCACCACTAACCTATGTCTCCAAGTGCCACATCCACACATCTTTTAAACACTTCCAGGGATGGTGATTCCACCTCTGCCCTGGCCAGCAGTTCCAATGCCAGACCACCCTTCCAGGGAAGAAATTTTTCCTGATGTCCAGTGTAACCCCCCACCTGCATGGTGCATGTCTGGAGATAACACGTGGCAGGTTGCAGGCACAGCTGGGTCCCGAGTGCTGCCTTGTGGAGTCTGTGCCCCATGTGCCACTGAAGTGAACTCAGCCCAAGAGCTTTCAGTGTGTGCACCTCGTCACTGCCCCTGAATGCAGGGCACCACCTCGCTGAGAAATCGGAGCAGTTACTTTCTTTCCTCTTGCACCAGAGATAAGGGATGGGGACTCTTCCCACATCTAAGGGGGTGTTTTCCATTGTCCCAGCAACTGGAGGAATTTCTGAGCTTCTCACTGGAAGAACAGAAGGATCATCATCATTAGTGTTGCTCATTTAGCAGGCAGACATCGCAGGCAGGATGTATCTATGAATTCCAGATGGCTGAATCCTACTCGGGCTCCACTGAACTGAGGGAAGTTTTATGTGAGTCTAATGGGCCAAATGCTTTGCTGTGTCACCTTCCCCTTTTTGTAAGTGGCACAGCAGGAATGGAGTTACAGCAGGAATGAATAATTATCCTGCAGCTTTCCTTCAGGAAGGTAATAACTGTCCATCAGTGCCCACATTGGATGGGCAGGATCCTTTCATTTTGTTCTGGAGCTGTGAAGTTAGTGTTGACCTCCACGAAGGCCAGAGACCCTCTGTGCATGGGGCAGACACTTGGCTTTGTTCCTGCTGCTGAAGGAGTGCCAACAGGAGTTAGACTCAACATTTGTAAATCTGGAAGGCGATGCCATAAAATTAACATTTCCCCGTGTCTGAGTGTATTAATTCTCGCTTACAAGAAAATACACAAAGAAACTTGTTAAAGGAATAAATTAAAATTCATCTGTGTATATGATGAATCACCATCCAATTTTGTCTGAGAGGGAGAAAGAGTTTTGGCTCAGCTGTCTGTATATTTTTTTTTTCCCTCCAAAAAATATTTTATGCAGGGGAAATTACTAAGAATGAGTCAAATATGTTTCTCTCCACTCTTTTCACTTCCATACAAGTAAATAGATTAGTCTGGGGCTTGTTAATGAGCTCCAAGTCACTTCTCAGCTGTGAAGGTCTAAACAGAAAGGGCTCTCTGGAAAGTTTCCCCAATGTGTTTTTATTTTGCTATTTACTCTGCAGCTTCATGTCTGTGTTCCAGGAATCTTTCTTCGAGTTGCAAATAATTCTTCCCCATTTCCAGAATTTCATCCCTATTTTACGCTGACCTGAGTTTTTTTGGGGGAGGTTGATGGCTTAGTTGTTGGATTTATTTTAGTGGATGTACGTGCCAATGTTCAGACTTTCAGGAAAGTGTGCTGTTTGGACCTATTTATGAATACAGCTTTGGGAGGAATGTAACTTTGCAAGCAAGTAGAGAGAACTTTTTTGGCACTACGGCCTTGAATTGTTCTGCTTTGCTCTATCCAGGCCCTCAGCCATTCCTATAAATCATTCTCTAAAGCCCAGCACGGGTTTAACTGTCCCTCAGACAATGTGTTGGCACCCAGATTTTTTTGCCTATCTCATATCAGGTTTGGGCTGTCAGTAAGTAAATCTACCTGCATGTGTAGACAGTTTTACTTTTTTTGGGCAGGGAAAGTTATCAACGAAGACCATGAGCAGCTGCATCTTTTTCACAGGATGGATTTTTGTTGTGTTCCTGTGTTCTAACACCAAGTAAAGCCATTTTGGGGGGGTTGGGAGCACTAGTTTTGGGTGGAAGAGAAACAGTGAGGGGCTGACTGACCTGAGCACATGGAAAATTGCAGACCTGTAAATTAAGTATCTCCCACTTAGCTAACTACTTAGCTTTTATTCCATGACTGAAGATGCAAGAGTTGATTTAATTAAGAACGTTTACCTCTCTGGAGGCCTTCTGCTGAAAGGAAATTACATCTCAGGTTTTAATACTGTGTCATTCACGCTGTAAAGGTGAGAGAGAATTTCTCCTCATGTGCTGGTTGTGATTGAAGCATCCTTCCACTTGGGTGTGGGTGATGTTTGGGTACCGAAATCAAGCTTAGCGAGGACGTGCAACCCTCTCTGAACTCACAGGGTCTAAAGGAACGGTATCAAAGGAATCTGATAGAATGACTTGTCGGAAGTGTGGTAATGACCCTGACGGGATTTGCTGCCTGTTGGGAACACGTGTAGTTGCTGCACCTTGATGTGTTAAATGGTACATTCGAACTGTTGGCAGTCTGTCCCTGACCCTTTTCTGTGAGAGCTGCCAGAAACAGAGGGTTTGTGGGTGTCAGGACCTTTGCATTCTCACCATTAGTGAGGCCATGGCTCTTCTGAAGCACTGCTGTAACGTCCCTCGGCACCACACAGGGAGGAAGGACAGGGAAGCTGCTGATGTACTTGGGTTTTTTCCATGGTTTCAGCACGGAAACATTAATTTCTCTCAGCACCTCTTGGCTCCAGCAGGAGCTGATGCCTCTCAGCATCTTGCACACAACTTTTATTTTTCATAATGTGTTATTTGGAGCTCTGCTAGGCCGTGCTGTCCAGATGCCAAGTGTGTTAAACCTGGTTTTTGTTTGGGGGCCAAGTTAGGGAATTGTACAGCCACACCAGTGGAAAAATACTTCTCCTGAAAAACTTTAAGAGCTTTGTGAACTGGGAAATAGAAGGGAGAGGGACTTCTTCCAAGTAGATGAATTTTAATTTAAAGTCTATTGAAATAAATATGGTTGCAGGAGTAAACAAGGTGCATAAGTAGAATGAGGGATGGGGAACATCCTTCTAGCAAAGATGGAATACTAAAATAGATAAATGTGAACTTAGTGGATATTAAGGAATAGAGGAAAAGCAGTGACTAAAGTAGGAACAAAAGTTTCAAAGGAATAGAGAAATTCAGATTCAAGTGATGTTGAAGGAATTGACAGGATTAGGGAATATTGCAGGTCTAGTGAGAGCTCAGGCATTTGTCACAACCTTTCAGGAGTGAATTTTGAAGTATACAGAATTCTGATTTTTTTTTTTTTTTCCTGGACTGTGGCCCTCCTCTCCATTGGGTATTTTTTCTTTATCCTGGAGGGCTGCTTAGCAGGGTAGAGAGGGATAAGCCTAGCAGGAAAGAAGTTCCAATAGAAGAATGACCCGTGAACCTGCAGGGGACAGATGGCCAATTTTAGGACAGGCCAGATTTGAACAAGGGAGGGGAAAGGTCATGAATGAACAGTCAAATGCTGACTGAGAAGGATTTACAAAAGGAGATATTGGGCAAATCATAGACAAAATTGCTCCTCAGAATCGAGCCAAGAAAGCAACTGAGGCATCAAATAAGGATTCAAAGCAGAGAGAGGGCAGGATGCAGGAAAGGTAACAAGTGTTGTTGAGGTTGTTGCTCAACCCCTTGTGAGCTTTAATAGCAGAGCCTTGGTAACTCTCCCTGTGAATTTTCAGCATTTTTGCAGTTGTTTAACATGGAGTCAGTGGAATTCTCCTGAAATCCCTTAAATTCAATGGGAACTAGGTGTAATCTCTTAGAGGGACTGTGTGCTGCAGTGCATCGTCTGGTTAATGCACTCCTTTTTTTTTTTTCCATTTGTCTTCTTTTCCCCAGTGACATCTCATCTTCTTTCTTACTTTTTTCTTTTTTTTTTTTTTTAAACTCCTGTCACAAACCATCACACCACTTAACAAACTTCCAGCATCTGAGTACAAAAGCTGTGGTTGAGCATCTGAGATTCCAGTGCTAAGAACTATTTAACTCCTTTACCATCGACCCTGCTGAATGCATAGTGAAATAACTGGAAATCTTTCCACCAGCTTCAAAATAAACAGGATGCAGACTCATAATAACCAGATTTTCAGATGCTTTGCTATTTAATTAGAAGGATACAGATTGTTTGATGGAATGGCAATAACAGCCTCTGATCACTGGTTCCAGCGAGAACTGTTGCTTTTGAGAATTTGTGGGGAAAAGAGAGTTCATTTTTCATGCTTAGGAAATATTAGCATTTGTTATTGCCCGTATTAGATATTTAGTGCGTGTAATTTGGCACATGAAAAATGCTGGCTTTGAGGTCTGCTTTCCAAAAGTCATTTATACACGTACAAAGGGAAGTTGATAGCAACAATATTAATATATTCCCATGGGGGAAAAATATTGCAAGCATCTCCTGCACAGGCAATCCAACCTCCTCCGTGTCATTCACCTCTTTTAGAAGGGAGTAGGAACTGTTGTGCTTGTATTCCTTTGAGATGTAAAGTTGTAATATTACAAATTACCACTTGTTTTCAGTATTGACTAGAAAAATAAATGCAATTATGCTTATGAATGTTGAAAATTAAGCAAAAGAAAGCAATTGTATGTGTTTGAGGATCTTTTCAAATGAAAAGCTGCATTCACTGAATTCTCACGGGCTCTTTTTCTCCCTGTCGTGTTTCGTGACGTGAACTCTCAATTGAGGGAACAGCTGCAGTAAAAATGGCACCAGCCAAGTCACAGGGAATTCACAGGAAATTGAGACGTTTCAGGCCATAACACAAGCACTTCTTACCTTGAGAAATACTTGACTTTTTATTAGCAAAATGCCTATAAATACAGAGAGGCGTCAAGCACTCACCCCGGGTACTTTGGGTAAGCCTTGCACGGATGGACAGAGATCCTTCGCTGTCACCATAGAGAGGGTTTATCTCTCTAATGGTGCAGACATTTTTCTCCTGGTCTCCAACTCTGGATTTACTTACGGTGCAAACGTGAAGGAAATGTCAGCGTTGATCAGAAGGGTGCAGTGAGGGAAGCAGAAAAGGAGACCTACGTCCCAGGTGTCCTCTTGGTTCACCTAATTGTTCTGAAACAAAATGATCCTTAACACTGAAGATGTGACCACATCCCTTTGATCTTTGACCATACCATCTGTGTATGCATAGTTGGCAGAGTTAGGATGTTTTACCCAACCCTCCCAGCCAGCCGTGGCACACACAGCAGCCTGACTGGAAGAACTAACTTGGAGTCAGTGAGTGCCCTGCTGTCTTCAGAGCCATGAAACAGCAGAGAAGTTTCTGATTAATTTCCAAATGCTTTAGAACAAATGTTTTATTTACTGAAAGTTTATGCATCACTTCCATTTTTTAATTTAATTCTATAACACATCTCTAATATCCAAGTTAGTAAAGCTTTAAGCAACGTGATTATCGTTGTCAGTGGATAACTGTTAGTGAAGCCTCCTCAGGAGTCAGTTTGCTCCATAAACTCATCGTTCAGATACCACATGAAAACACAAACACTCCAAAAGCTTCCTTTCACTCCATCCCACTTGTTTTCTGTATATTTGAGACTTTTTTGTATTTCTTTACCATCTTCATGTAATAATCTGGTAGTGAAGATCAAGCTGTGAAGAAATTTGGCAATAAAACCCAAATCACCTCCTCCATCACCTCCAGCCTAATAGGATATCATCAAGGTATTAAAAAACCAAACAAACTATAAGCTAAATTAACTTCTTGCTAATTCTGATGCAGTCTGGGGTGACTGAGTGAAGATGTACCAGGGATATTGCTGTGCTTTCTCATGGCCAGTTTTACTACTCCATCTGTCCACAGCAGACGAATGTGTTTCCCCCTTTCAGTTTTATAGGTTTAAGTTGCTTCCAGTATAGTTATGGGAATATTCAAAGGAGGAATCATAACCAGAAAAAAGTGGTTTAGCTTAGTTCTCATTAGCTGTTCAACTAGAACAGATTGCATGGGATGGTTTTCTGGAGTGTGTCTGATTGCTGCAGCATGGTAACTTAATGGGGACATGTTTTTATCAGCTTAAGTGTGTCTCTGCCAACTGACCTCACAGCTTGGTGTGCAGTGAATCAGCTCTAGAAACTACAGTTGAATCTAGGATCTCATTTGCATGGCCCCCTTTGAACTTAATTCACTGTTGTGTACTTGTTTGATTTTTACATGGCATCTGGCATCCCTGATCTGAATTAAAACTCTTCATCCTCCATCCATAAACATTTGTTGTTTTTCAATCCAGCTTTCAGATCTAAAAAAATCCTTGTCCCCACATTTTTAGTTCTCTTATGCTCCGAGCTTTTCTTCTCATACAACATTCATGTTCCTAATCTCACTAAGTTAGGAACTAAGTTTTTCTCTCTTGCTCCACAGTGTTTTTACGTAGCAACAAACCAAGAAGCTTTCAAATCTCACTACTATGGCTCTTCCAGGTTGGAAGGGGATTGGAGCAACCTGGGCTAGTGGAAGGTGTCCCTGCCCACGGCAGGGTTGGAATGAGATGGGCTTTAATGCCCCTTCCAATGCAAACCATTCTGTGATGCTGTGATTTCTGCGTGGCTTTTGTCAAAACTTTGTGTTCATTACTTTTCTGTTTTGCTCCCTTTTTTTAGCCTCATCCCTCAGGGTCTGTCAGTCACAACCTCAAGCCCAGGGAGAGCCAGTTCTGTAAAACTTTCCTTCAGCTTGCCGGGAAAACAGCCCAAGCACACCCTTACAACTCAGCTGAATTCGGTACAGAAACCATTTCTCAGCCTTGTAGCCTTTAAGTGAGAAACAGGATTGCAAAAGCTAATTTGCTTGTTTTCATAGCACGATCTTAATTCTACAAGGGAGAGAGGATGATCTAATCTAATTTAATTTTGCTCTTTGAGAAGAAGGGAGATCACTTGGCCAGCTGCTGCTCTGAGCAAACACAGAGCGTGCAGGCTACAAGATAAGCTTTGAACTTTATCAAGTCTCTCGGCAGGATATGCTAATATGTGCTGTTGGGAGAGTTCTGAAACTTTGCCTCTGATTGTATTAATTAGTGTGCTGCTCCAAGTGAGCCATAACTCACTGGAAAATAAGGAGCTGTTACACACAGGGCTTTGTGTCCCTGTTGCTTTAGTGTTTGGGCAGGGTGGACTGTGATTTCACAAATCAGGCCAAATCCACGTCCTCCCAGTACTGCTGCTGTTTGGATTTCTTTTTGAAACTTTAAGCAGAATGTATTCAAGCAGTTTATTTATTAGAAGAGGGGAAAGTGTGTGCTCCAGTCTTGTGTTTGAGGAGAAAGCCTTTTTCTCCCCAGATATTTGCCCTTCTAACAAACAAGGTAGGGAAGCACCTCAGAGCTTCAGCGGTCATACAGAATTTTCCTCTAGACGGTGACAAACTCCCTCAAAACCCAAATCCACTGTCATTCAGGGCTCTTAAACTAATCCTCTGAGGTGAACTTGTATTGTTAAACCTGAACTTTCTAGGTGGAGCAGGTTTGCCAACAGGTTGATGAGCTGTCTTTTCATGCCTATCACTTTTACCGTAGGCAATGCCTCAAACCCCCCAAACCTTCCCAAACTGGAGCTGCCATCTCTGCTTCCACCCCTTCTGTGCACCCTCAGTGTGAGAGCTGGCTTCCCATAAATCTGTAGGGTTGTATTACAAGGCAGTGTGGTTTAGTCATGTACAATAATTTAAAAGTCACACATACTTTGGAAAAAAAATCGGAGTTTTGTTGTGATTATCAACTTAGCTGTTCTTGCTGATGAGCTCATCAAGCTAATTAGCAGTCTGCCCTGTCTCTTTACATGACTTGATCATCTTCCATGTGGTGTTGTCCTAGGCTGACACACTCCTGTCTTCAGGAAAATAAAACCAAGTAACTGAAGGTGGTAACTTTGGTCTCATCCCTGCGTTCCAGAGGTTCTGTCTGCACATTGATTTTTTTTTTGCAGATTTGCTCTCTGACAGGACAAAAAGCTTAACTTTCTCTCGATTATATCATCTTAAAGATGATATAAGTGCTTCATGCATGTGATTTAAATCAAATAATTGACTTTCTCATCACTGGGGAGCAAGCACAGGTCCTGCCTACGGCTTCACTGCTACTCTGGCCTAGCTGAACTTGATACACCACAAGCCTGCAGGGTCTAGGTTGTACTTAGCCCCCTCAGACATCTCTCTAAGCAAAAGAGATCTAAACATTTGGCTAAAATCTCGGCATTGGCTCAAAGACAAGTATGAACTGTTTAGAAATTCTCATTTTGGATCCCGGCACTGCTCTGAGAGCCCTTCCAAGACAGGTAATATGAGTATTTTGGCTTTCTTATTCTATCAGATTTCTTTTTCCATTTGTCTGAGAAACATTTAAGAAGTAGGTGAATCACCAACATCCTTCCAGTGGAATAGAGAGTTTATACCTTCCATATTAAAAATCAAGCTTTGTGTCAAGTCCTTTATGAAAAGACTCCACTCAGGCTCCCTATTTTGTGGTAAGAGACTGACACTTCTATCTCAGATTTACTCTTTGCTCTAATTGCAGGCAGCCTAATGATTCTCCATTACTACTGTTAATTAAAGGAATGTGACCAATAGTTGGGTTTTTTTAGTCACCCTACAGCCCTATGCTTGCCTCTGTATTACTTTTTTTAGCTCATGAGATATCAGACTTAATCTTCCCACCTGCTTTTCCTGAAGACTTTTTCATTATTCCAAGAGCAAAGGCAATAAGCATTATCTCACTTTGTGATAATTATAGTTAAAGCCTTCTTAAACTGAGGTCAGGTAGGAAATCTGAGAATCCTGCACCAGGGTTGTGAGGTGCACTGCAATAGCCGGTGCAGAATTTGGTGGGTTATGGCAAATTCTGTACAAGCACAAATACTATTCTGTGTATTTTCTGTGTGTATTCTGCTTGAACGTAGAATAGGTGATAAAACCTACCAAAATTAAGGCTGGACAGGGCTTGGAGCAACCTGGTCTAGCGGAAGGTGTCCTTGCCTGTGGCAGGGAGTTGGAACAAGATGATCTTTAAAGGTCCTGTCCAACCCAAACCATTCTGTGAGTCTGTGAACCTTAGAGTCCATTCCTGATTTAATAAGTGGGTTTGGGGCAGTAACTTGAGTGCTTTTATTCAGTTTTCACATACTTATTCCTGGAAGCTGGTTGACTGTGTAGATGTCTCCTTGTAGAGAGGGTGCTTGGACCACAGCTGAACCTCTTGTGCCCCCTGGTCCAGGTGTCATTTCTCAGCAGGATGCTCGTGGGCCTGTTGAATGTGTACCCAGTTTGCAATGAAATGTGTTTTCCTGTCATCACCTCCCCCTCCAACCTGTGATCCAACCACCAACCTGCATTTTTTCCTTGCTTATTTACATGCCTGTAGCTAATAATGCTTTCCGAGGCCAATTATGCTTTCCGCAAACACGTGCATAATCACTGCCTTCATTTGTTGTCTCTAGTTGAAAGTTTGCTACAAAAACTCTGTTACCCAGGCCAGAATAACAATTTCTGTTGGGTTTGTTGGTTTTGGCTGTTATTGTGGAGGCAGCATAACAGTGCTGTGCTGCCCTCTGATAAACCAGTATCAAGGTGAAATCAAGAAATCCCTGTACACAAATAATAAGCTCTGCAACCCTTTCAGTGCCAACACAGCCAATGGCTGTGCCAACAGAGGGCAAGTGTTGAGGTGAAGGCTATAGGTTTGGATAACATCTTCACTACTCAGGCATGTAAGATAATTCAGCTAATTTCTGTTTAGTTGAAAGTAAGCAGAGATACTGGTGCAGAAGGGAAGGAAATGATTTCAGCTTCAGTTACCACATGGTTAACACACGTTTTCCAGTCTTTTCACTTTTCTTTTTTTCAGAGTATTAACAGTTTAAAGTACTTAGCTATAAAAAAATTCTCATAACGAACATCAGAATTATTTTTTTTCAGGATACTGGTCTAACTGCAGCGGCAGCAGTTCAATCAGCCTTTACAGTAGTGCAATCTTATTGAATTTCTGCCAGGAATGTAAATGAGAAGCCATTCTGCTTTAAAAACTTCAGCTAATATAATTAATTGCATTCATTTTCAAGGTGATGTCTTGCTTGTTTGGGCGAGTGAGCGGTAGGGGATTAAAAAAAAAAAAATGGAAATTTCATCAGTGATTACAAAAGAGATGGTGATTTACTAATTGCCTTTCACCGTTCCCTGACAGTTTGTATCTCTTACCAATCTGCCTCCAGTCACTGGAAACGTTTGTGTGGTGAGAGATCAGGATAAATACACCACGAGGAATTCTTCAGTGGTGAATTTGTTTTCCTTTCATAGGGAACTAGATTTGTCTCCTGTGTTTTGTAGCAAGTGCAACCATTTACCCTGTGACCCCTGTGCTCTCGATTAAAATATGTTCTGAACGCTTTCAGTGTTCAGCAGAGAAGAATGTAGTTGGGAGCAGTCCTGTCCTGTGGGGTGCTGTGCACCAGAGCCCTGTTGGCACCTGTGCTCTCATCTTTTCAGCTCCAGGGAACATAAAACAACAGTGATTTATAGGAGTTCACAAAGGGCCTATGGGATGCTGCAGATCCTGCCTGTTTCCTCATGATGCTGCCGTGTCAAGCTCAGTCCCCCAGAAGTTAAATGAGAAAAAACAGACTTCTTAGTCTGTTTTGACTGCTGGATCTCTAGTAGGGCAGCAGCTCTCCTGCTGGGATGACTCCTGGTTCCTTTATTTCTTTGCTGCCATGGAATTTCATTGAGCAGACCTTCATATTTAGCTGTGCTAGAGGCAATATAGGATCTGCTCACAGGTGCTGTGGGCTCCGAGTGGGAAGAAACAAATGTTTACCTTGAAATCCAGGACTATAGAGTGATGTGCATTTAAGGGAACACTCCCTTTATATGATTGTAAATGCAGCTGGATCTCTCCACTTAAAAAACTTGGCTTATCGGAGAAATTTTAAGAAGGAAAAACTGCAGAGTCAAAGAACTCGGAGAACAGGGATGATAGGATATTCAGGAAAATTTTTAAAGCTATTTGAGCTTTGATGCAAAATGTATTTATACTTCTGCCAGCTATACTTCTTCCTCTTACATTTAAATGTCACACATCTCATATCTACAGGAAATTACCAGTGATGTGGCTCAGTACTTCCAGTGTATCCAATCTGGGTGTTCTTCTGGAGGGTTATTTCATGGATTTTTGGTGCTTGTTTTAAGAGACATTCTGCTTATTAGCTTGTCTAGATGCTTATTGTTAATATGTCAGATCTTTCTTTACCTACACAGGTAAAGAGCATGAGAGTTTCATTTTAATCCCCCCTGTACTACCGAAGGGACACCACACACAGGCTTTGCCCATGCGGGGCATTCAGAGGCTCGGTGCTTCCCAGTTCTACACATCAAGATGAGAAGGGGCACTCCCACATTTTCCTTTGTTTCCGAGGGAAGGAAAACAGACCAAAAGAAAACCATGGGGTGCTCCAGCAATCCCTCTGCTGTTGGAGCAGAACTGGGGAAACCTTAACTAAAAGCTCAGAGCCTCCAGGTGAGCTCAAATGCATCTCTGTCTCTTTGCAGAAATACAGTTTCTGTGAGCAAGTAATTACCAATATTTTTAGTTAGCCTCCTCTGCCCTTACTCTGCAGTAGCAACTTAAAAACATTAAGAATTATCAATTAGAATTTAGAAAGGTTTTTTTTTTTCCCTATTCTTTTTGCTATTATTTATTTGGTTGAGGTTTTAATTCTAAACGCAAGATTAGAATTTGTTCCAGCTCAGAGGTTGGGACAATGAATGATTTGGGAGTTCCAGATAAATGGGATTTAATCCATTAGGTGACTGAAATTGGTGCCTTGTGCTGAGTCAGGGCAATGGTTTCTGCAATCTCCCTTGCCTGCTCTCTAGTATATCCTCCCTGGCAGCATGGAGATAACTCGTTAACTCAATCTCTGGAATGAGATCTGTTTGACTCGGTTTAATTTTGTAGAAAAACATGTTGAATGTAGATGGAATCATGAAAGTGAAGGCACAGAAAAATGTCTGGCGTGTGTGGGTTCCTTCAGGCTTTTCTAAGCTTCACTGACAAATAGAAAAAGTGTCAACTTTGTGACCCGAGTGAATTGGCAGGTTCGGCTCCAGGAGCCTGTGGAATCAGCGAGGGAAAGACCCTGCTGATTCCAGCAGTAACCCAGTTCCAGGGTGTTTAACGAACCTCAACAGGAGCCTCTAAAAAATAGCAGTAGATAAGCAGAAAGTATCAGAAGCTGAATAAACACTAAAGGGTTGGACAGCGTGGTGAAAAAGATCACAAACAATGTTTGCTGGTTCACTGGGGCTTAAATCATTTCCCTGTAGCCAATTCTGTTTAGGAATGAATAAGTAAATACTTTGTACTGCAAGAGTGGTTGCTTCTCTAGGAAAAACAACTTGACAGTTGGTTTTGGTTTTTTGCCTAAAATGTTTTTTTTTTTCCCCTGAGTAAAATCAATGCAGACAAACCTACAAGTAATAAGATGTTAAATGAAGTAGCCCTTGATAACTGTGCCAGGTCTGCCTTTCCCACTGTTGTAACCACAACATGATTCCATGACATTCCTGTGATGACTTTGTATTTATCGTGCAGTACTTTGCAACCTGGCTCTGGTGTAAGTTTGTTTTATTTTCGCTTGCCTCATCTGCTGTTCTTGTTGAGGGTAAAGCGTGGCAGGAAGGAGTGGAATGGAATATTCCTGCTGCTTGTGGAGGATCCCTCTCCCTGCAGTTACAGGCTTGTGTGTTGCCCTGTGGCCTTAAGTGATGGCAGAAATCTTCAAATACTGAAGACACCCATTAAACCCTGATTTCAGCACTGCCTCTTTTTCATCCCAGCAGTTGTTACTGGCATTTAAAGCCCCTGAGCCCAGCTGAGTTTAACCATGATGACTATCACCCCCTTGTGCTTCTTCCCTGCCTAAATGAGACGTCCCCCCTGAAAATAACAGGAGTCTGGGATGCAGGTGGCACAGCTTTCAAATGTTAAACCAGACAGCAATTATCCTGAGTTAGGCTCTCATTTGCAATATTCTGAGGTTTTGGAGTTGGATTTTTATTTTTCTTTTTGAAAGCAGTTGTGGTTTGACATTTAAACACTTGTTTGCTTTTAGCCGTTTGCTAAAGTCATGTCCTAATTCTCCTGTATTGGAAAGGCAGTGGAATGCTCCTGGGACCTGGCTGGCTTCTCATCCCTGGAGCTTTAATGGTCCAGGAGACTCTGACCTTCCCAGTTAGGCAATGGACATGATTTCCCTTCGAATGCCTTTTTTATTTGCTACAAACCATATTTCTCTGGTTTTGGAGCTTTTTAAAAAAAACATTGCCTTTAAAACTATTACCAGAATACAGATCAAGGCAGGAGACTCTCTACAAGGTGATTTAAGTTCGAGTTATGGAACCTGAAGACGGGTTATGGGGTTTCTAAGCTCTGGAAATGCCCATCCGAAAGCTTTGATCTCTCCCTCCTTCAGGAGATACGGTTCTTTAGTAGGTTTGAAGATGCAGGACAGCTTTATTTTCATTTTATAGCATTTTAAATGAGAACTGTTCTTTGATCAATGAGAAGAGTAATGTGGGATTTTAAAGTGTGAATTCTGATTTCTGAAATTTAAAAAGCAGGTGATATTGTATAATGTCTCCTGAACAAAGGAAGTGAACTCATCTGGATCAGGAAAATATGGAAGAACTTTGCTACCTCCATTGAATCATTTTGCTTTCCATGGCTGCTCTTTGATCAATATGGAGTTTGGACTGCAAAGTGAAAAAGAAGTGATCAGGATTGTTTCCTTTCAATACCTTCAGGATGTTTTTTTTTTTTTCCCCAGTTGGTAAAGCACACAGAAACCATTATGTGCCTGCTGGTCTGTAAAGTCATTTTACATTTCATGTCCTAGCACAACCCCTAAGGATTTGGTTGGATTGAGTAGGTACTGGATATAAAAAGTGGATTATTCTTTGTATAGAAGGAATAAAAGAATAATGAGCATAAGCCAAAGTAGGGGAAGGAATTGCATCAATTGATGTTTGTATACATTAAATTAAGTAGAAATGTTTATGGTGGCAGAATCCACTGAAGATCTGAAATCTGTGTGTGAGCTGGGCTTTAATATATATTTTACCCCTTTGCTATTTAGTCAGTTGTCAAAATGGTATCTCCTAGAATTGGCTTGTGGAATTTCCTACAGGGCTATGACTGGGAAAGTCTGCAGCAAGATGTTGAAAATACAAACTTTAGGATTTGCATAACGGTTATTTATAATCAAAGGAATAAAAAATATTAGACTAAGTCAGTCTACGGTTTGGGAGTTGTAGAAAAACGTAAGGCAATGAAGCTGTAAAAGCTGAAAAGAGGGAGAATATAAGTAACCATACAGTTAAACAAAAGGCGGTTATAGAAATAATGGTTGTAGAGGATAAAACTGATGCCTTTAATGCATAGCTCAGCAGCATTAAAAGCACAATAAAAAGCAAAAAAAGTACTGGAATGAATGAGCAGATTGAAAATTGTAGTGTCTCCTCAGGGCTGCAGTAAGTGGAGCTCCCCTGTTACGGAAAGGCTGTTGGAAAGGAGATAAAGGTACAGCAAAAGTCAAACTGGAGTGGTCTGGGGTTCTGAGGATCTAAAACTATTAAGGGTCACTGGAAAAATATGAGTTTAAGGGCCTTGGGAAAATCATTGCTTGATAGACGTTCTGCTGGGAATAAAATGGGCAGATGCTACAGGAATATCTGAGCTGGTGATACGTTTAAGGAGGAGACACCATGAACTAGACGTGAGAGAGGGCTATGCACAGTAATAATAATTCTTTAGAATAAAGGGAAATAGAGACTTTGAAAGACAAGAGTAGGGTAAATGCTCTAAGTAGACACCTGGTAAACTGTAACTCAGCATGGGGAGGAAAAGGAAAGCAGCATTCCATCAGACTTTGTTTGCCAGCAGTGTTTTATACACCTGAACTCTTCTCACTTTGCTGCAATAGTGTTGGAGAGTGGTGATTTTAAGGTTCTTGTGGCTACTGGGATCATTGCTGAAAATCCAGGCTGAAGAGTGGAAGAAGGGCTCTGAAGTTACACTGGAAACTGAGCACTGCTGTGGTGTTGCTTTAAACTGCACCTTCCCCCAAAAGTCTGGCACTTCTAGAAGGTGAAGCATTCCTATGTGAAGTTACTTCAGTATATATGGCACCATCTGTGGTACTGTTGTGCTTTTCTGTTCTCTGTTACCTTTTGAATTGACTGCTTTAATTATACATTAATCATCCATTTAGACTTCAGTCATAGTCAAAACAACGTGTTTGTACGTTCTCTGTATCCCAAACGTGACATTTGGTCAGTCTGTGTGTTCTTCTGAAGTGGAGGAGTAATTTGTGGATTTTTGGTGCTAGTTTTAAGAGACATTCTACTTATTAGCTTGTCTAGATGCTTATTGTTTATATGTCAAATTTTTCAACACTTCACTTGTAGTGATGATGTTTTTCTGGCTGCGGAGACGTTGCTTTGTCCTGAAGGAATGATTGTTGTTTGTCTTGGTGGATAAGAGTTAACATAAGTATCTTCATAAACAGTAAACAGAACAAAGCCATAAATATTGACTCTTTTATAAAAAACCCCAACTTTATTTTCTTAACCATGTTTCCAAACTAATTCTTGCAGGCAAAAACTAAACATTTAAGCCTTTTTTGTTGTTGTTCCTGAAACTGTCAGTTTTCCCAGAATGTTGACTTCAGATACCCAGGTTGATTTTGACATCTGTACACACGAATGCAATTGCTGCACCCTAAAATTGTCTGGTAGTATTTGAGAGCAGAGAAAAAACAGCCCTGTCTATGACCCTGTTCTTTGGACACTGGGGTAGGAATGTCTTTCCTTGTCCATCAGTTTGTCCTCACTCATCCATGTATGTTTGGATATTTTTGCAATCCCACGATACGTCTCCAGTGGCAAGTATTCCATTGTTCCTCACGGGTGACTCTTTGACAGAGTAAGTTGACTGTGCTTTGCGAAAACGTTGTTGAAGTTGGAAAACATCCAACTTCAGTGTTTCTGTGATTAGTGGAATCTTCTTTGGAGGATTGTTCTACTGAAGAAAAAAAATTACATTACCTCTATCAGGTGATTATTTTTTTTTTTCTTATTGATATTGATGTGGGGAATGGCTGCTATTACCTGGAACTGTGGGGTTAACACAGAGTATTCTACTACAGGTAGTTGTGCTGCTGCACCTCAACCCTGGGCTGAAGGGCTGTGATGTTCATTACTGTAGTAACAGTAGTGGAACCTGAATCTCTCAAGGACTTTGCACTTCTCCCCGTGGTCAGAATTAAATTGTATCCACCCCACTTATTTTTGGGAAGCCCCTCAGTTTGGAAAAGCCTCTTCGTCTTTGTATTTACGCCTCGCCTCCAAAAGTGTTGTGTGAGCAGTAACTTGCAACCTGGCCCCACAGAGTCCTTGTTACCATGGTCTGATTCCTCTTCCAGTCAGGAGTCCCTTTAGGAAAGGTGGAGATGGTTATCCAGAATCTCTTGGTTGTTGGTAAAGTGGTGGGCTTTTGGTGAAATCGAGGATGAACATGTGAGCCCTGAGAATAATTTTTAAGGAAGAGATGGATTGTTCACTGTCATGGGACAATCTGGTCACCAACCTTGCTGTGTCTCTGCCATTTGAGGTTTACGCCCTACACTGAGCTCTTAAATCCCATTAGCAAGCGGGGAGTTGCACTTGAGAAACATCAAATACCCGTTCTTACTGTATGATCTTTGCAAATACAAAGTCAACATTGTTTCCTTATGCTAAATGAATGTTAAATAGACCTTTGTGGGCTTTTCTGGTTGCTTGTTTTGTGGGGATTTTGGTTGGATTTTCTCCTTCTCATGTGGTCATTTCAGTGTGTATCTTCTCTCTCTCAGCTGTCTTTGAGCCTGGCCAGTTTGCAACAGTTGAGGATTAAATTTTTTCTTGTCTCTATCAACTGCAGTTGTTTTCCCAAGGGGGGGAAAAAAAAAGTAATTTTCCCCATTCTGCAACCTGTCTTTCTTATTCATGGTGCTTTTCAAAGGTCATAATATCTTAGCACGTTCTAAATGTCACAGAGCATTTGAATAACTTCAACTTCAACATATGGTGTGATACAGCAGTGAACTCCACTACAAACACTGAGCTCAAAGCAAACGCATGAGGAAGTCAGGGCACAAAGTAAGTTAGGAGGGGGAAAATGAAAAATGTGGGATTAGCGGAACAAGGGGGGGAATCAATACAGCCATTTTGACTAGTGGGATAAAGTAATATGCTCGAAATTCTCAGGGGAAATTAATGGCTTTTCGTGTCCATGCTCCACATTTATTGGAAGTCTTCTGTCTGCTTGTAATGTACTTTACAAAAAATAAATATCTGTGCACATTTGATGTAATTTTAAGTATTGACAAAAACGGAGACTTGCAATTGAAAAGTAATTGTCTTTAATTAACATCCAGAAGACAAACCAGGTTAAAAACATGTTTGTGGTCAGACAAGGAAGGAACATTTCTTTTCATGTCCCCCAAAAGACCTGTTTAAAACACAAATTATTCATCAAGATCACAAAGGTTAGACAGTGACTGGGTATCTGTTGATGTTTGTGGAGAATTCTTTTTCTTGTGGTCATGTTCAGTTGATAAAGTACTCTATAATGCATTAGTATACCATGATTTTTCATATACATATATATAAATATATACACACCCACAAACACATATGTGCGTTTTTTGCTCAGAAGGGATGGAACAGGCAGGACTATATGAGGTCTTAATGAATTTCCATGTAGGTTCTTCTGAATTCCAGTTTGCCTGTTGAACTCTTTCTGTGGGAATGTCTGATTCTTGCCTCCCTTGACTGAACTGATGGAACTCTGAGGGATGCAGTTGAGCTTCCCTAGTCCTCTTGGCACATGGCTGAATGCTTTTCCAGAGTTGGCAAGGAGATGGTTTTGAACACTTGTCCATACTCCAGAAACTGAAAAAAACAGCTGAAGTGCCCTGGAATTGTGTTGAGAGCTCTTGGAGGAGGTCAGTTCTTCTCCAATTCTTACTCTTCCTTAGAATTACAGAATGACCTGGGATGGAAGGGACAACCAAGTTCTATCCTTCTGCCATGGGCAGGAACACGTTCCACTAGACCAGGTTGCTCCAGGCACCATCCATCTTGCTCTTGGACACTTCCAGGGATGGGGCAGACACAGCTTCTCTGGGAAACATATGCCACCCTCACAGGGAAGAATGTCTTCCTAATAACCAAGCTAAACCTAGTCCTTTTCGGTTTGAGCCTATTCCCCCTTGTTCTGCCACTCCACGGCCTTGTAAAAAGTCTCTTTGCATCTGATCGTATCCGTTGGGTACTCGGAAGGCCTCAGTTAGGTCACCCCAAAAGTTTTTCTTTCCCAGGCTGAAAAATCCCAGTTCTCTCAGGCTTTCCTCATAGCAGAGGTGCTCCATCCTTCTAGTCATCTTTGTGGCCACCTCTGGCCTTCCTCCAACAGTTCC
>VXAY01004470.1:0-17168 GCA_013399855.1 Oxyruncus cristatus
GGCTGTGTGGGGTGGGAGAGAGCTCGTGGTGGTGTTGATGGTCCCTGTGGAAAGGAGAGGTCTGATGAAGGAGGATCAGGCGATCAGAGGCAGCGGAGAGTTGCTGGAGCCGATGCTTTTGGGGTTTTTTTTTTTTTAGGGCAGAAAAACTTTACGTGGATTTTGCGCTTCAGACAGCGGAAAAAAACCCGCTTTGTTTCCCGTGCTTAGCCCCGGTGGGAGAGCGGGGTGGGGGGCGGAGGAAAAAGCTGACCCTTCCAGAAGAGTCAGAAGCCGGAACCTGCGCGCCCGCTAAAAGTGAAGGTGAAACTTCAGGGCAGATTGATCGTGGAATTCTCCCGGGGTTTTTCCCCAGACCGGCGTAATAAATGGGAGCCGCGCTCGGAGCACCTGCGCGGCCCCGGCAGATGGGGCTGCTCGGTGCACTGAGCACAGCCTGGAGAGATTCATCCCAGTGCTCTGCAGATCCTGCCTTCAGAGGAGTCAAACCCACGCTCCAAGGTCAGGCCGCTCCCGCCCCAGGCCCTTCCCCAAGGTGGGAATGTCTCATCCCGTTATTGAGTCGTGCCGTGGCGGCGTTGCGGGGAGGGCTCTGCTTGGAGCTCACCCTCCAAGTTCTGGGTGAACTTGGGAGGCAGCAAATGTCCAGCAGGAGATCCTGGCAGTCCAGGAGGGGAAAAACAGACCTTGGGATGGATGGGATGGGGTGGGGTGGGGGGCTCTTCCCTTCTTGTCTGGCAGCAGGAGTTTCCTGTCCTGTTCCGTGTGGTAATGTTTTCATAGAATCATAGAATCACGGAATCAGAGGGGTTGGAAAGGACCTCTGAGATCATCAAGTCCAACCCCTGATCCAACCCCACCGCGGTTACCAGACTAGACGAGACGAGACTGCGTCCAGCCTCGTCTTAAAAACCTCCAGGGATGGAGAATCCACCACTTCCCTGGGCAGCCCATTCCAATGGCTGATTACCCTCTCTGTAAAGAATTTCTTTCTGATATCTAACCTAAACCTCCCCTGGCACAGCTCAAGGCCGAGCCCTCTTGTCCTACTGCTGGTTCCTGGGAGAAGAGACCAACCCCCACCTGGCTACACCCTCCTGTCAGGGAGTTGTAGAGAGCGATGAGGTCTCCCCTGAGCCTTCTCTTCTCCAGGCTAAACAACCCCAGCTCCCTCAGCCTCTCCTCACAGCACTTGTGCTCAAGTCCCTTCCCCAGCCTGGTTGCTCTTCTCTGCACCTGCTCCAGCACCTCAATATCCTTCCTTTTCTCCCCGGAGCCGGAGGTTGTGAGGATTCACCTGGAAAAAATTCCATCTCGGGTGAGGTTTTGAGTGTTTTGAGGCTCCCGGAGCGGGAGGAGATCCAACAGCCCGAAGGGTGAGTTTACAAGGTCCTTCAGAGAGCGGGGAAATCCCAGTTTTCGTGTTTGACATTCCAAGTGTCTCAAGTGAGACATCACAGAACAACCTAAAAGTGCTGCTCAGCAGAGAACTGGCCCTGTCGTGGCAGAGCTCGTGGGCTTTGTGTCACTTTTAGTGGCTTCCATAATCATATTTATCCATGTTATACCTACACATAAATAATAAATAAATCAAATCTGGCTCCTTGAGCGTGCCGGGAGCTGAAAGGATTTTATTCCGGAGCTATCGAGAGTCAGGAAAGGTAAAATTCCCTGCAACGTTGTCCTTCCTGCCCTGGATCACAGGAAGCTTTGAGGGAGCTCCCAGGAGGGGTGGAAATGTTTGGATCACCCGCTTTAGGAACTCCTGCCCCCTTGGTCACACCCACAGGAGGTTTTGCCATGAGCTTGGGTTGGAAAAGACCTTTTAGGTCATCAAATCCAACCATCCCCCGGCACTGCCGAGGCCACCCCTGCCCCGTATCCCCAAGTGCCACATCCACAGGGCTTTTAAAATCCCTCCAGGGATGGCGACCCCACCACTGGGGCAGCCCTTTCCATGAAGGAATTGTTCCCAATATCCGACCTGAACCTCCCCAGTGCAGCTTGGGGCCGTTTCCTCCTGTCCCGCCGCGCTCCCCGAAGGAGATGGACAGCAAGTGTTGCTCTTTCTCCCTCAGGGTAACGCCTGATGGGCCTCAAAACCAGGGATAAATCCGGCCCAGCCTCAAGTCCCCATCTTCCTGAACGGTCTGTGTTGTGTCCTGGTAACTTCTACGAGTTTCAACTCACGACACGGAAAGTTGCAGTTGTTAAATGACTTTTAAAACGACCCTTCCCTGCTCCCTGCACTTCCCAGCTGCTGCTCCGCGGCTGTGTGTGCGTTCCCAGGCCGCTCCAAAGGCAGGGAAAAGGCACATTTCAGCGTGCCTTTCTCGGTCACTGGGCCATTGTCTGCGCCAGTGAATGCAGATCCTATCGTTAGGATTTAATTAGCCCGGCATTTACAAGGAAAATGCAAATTGGGAGCCTAAATGGAGCCGCATTTTGGAACCACTGGAGCTCCTGTTAATGCATATAATTAAAGCACTAAGTGATTGTTCCTTCCCCCGTGGAGTTGGGAGTGTCACTCAAGGCAGGAGCTTTCAAGTGCTCCCAGTATTCCTGGCTATAAATAATCCAGCTGATGGAGATAAGGAGCGACGGGAGTATGGAGAGCGGAGATAATGTTCGTCTTATTCACCGGATGAATTTAATCATCTGCTTTAATGTGGTGGAGGAACCCATTCAGGAATCGGGCTGAGCGGCGCCTGGTTTGGGGTGGACAGTCACTGAAAAAGAGATTTCGACCTTTATTTTGAGCAGACCCCGAGGTTTCAGTGAGTTCCTCCCAAAAACTGCTGCGTTTCTCCTCCGACTGGTATCTCTTCCAGCAGCTGAGCATCTTGAGAGGGAGAGGAGTTCGGGTGGCAGCTCAATCTTTGCTCTGCGAAATGCTGGAGAGGAACCCCCAGGGAATGGTATTTTTCTCCTTTTTGGGGAACCGCAGCTTTTGGGTGTTCTCAGAGCTGGTTTCTAAATTCGTTCTGGGCTTGGTGCGCTCCGTAAAGTCGGATTGAAAGGTGCAATCCCTTAATAGAGGCTGAGCTGTGCTGCCACTGACCTTGGGAATGGGACTGAACTGCTCACAGCGACCCCAAATCGTGTGACCTTCCCAAGGCGGCTCTGACAGGGCGACTCAGGGGTTTTCTGATGGAAAAGGTTGTTGCCAGAGCCCAAAAAAGGGCAATATTTGAGGTCAGGACTCATCATCTCCTTTTATTCCCTGGGAGGTGTCCCTGCCCCTAGCAGGGTTGGGACTGGATGAGCTTTAATGTCCCTTCCAGCCCAAACCATTCCATGATTCTGTGATTATATTCTGAATATTTTTTTGCTTCATGGTGTGTTACATTGAATTTTGGTTTCCACTCATGTCTTTTCTTGGACAGCAGTGACAATGTCAGACAGGTTTTAGGACTGAACTGGAAATTGGGACCAAACCACTGATGGTGACCCCAAATTGTGTGACTTTTCCATGCAGCTCTGACAGGGGCACTCGGGGGTTTTCTGATGCAAAGGGTTGTTGCAAGAGCCCAAAAAAGGGCAATATTTGAGATCAGGACTCATCATCTCCTCTTATTCCCTGGGAGGTGTCTCTGCCCCTGGCAGGGTTGGGACTGGATGAGCTTTAATGTCCGTTCCAGCCCAAACCATTCCATGATTCTGTGATTATATTCTGATTATTTTTTTTACTTCACAGGCTGTTACATTGAATTTTGGTTTCCACTCATGTCTTTTCTTGGACAGCAGTGACAATGTCAGACAGGTTTTAGGACTGAACTGGAAAACGGGACTGAACCACTCACGGTGACCTCAAATCGTGTGACCTTTTTGTGGCAGCTCTGACAGGGGCACTTGGGGGTTTTCTGATGGAAAAGGTTGTTGCCAGAGCCCAAAAAAGGGAAATATTTGAACTCAGGACTCATCATCTCCTCTTATTCCCTGGGAGGTGTCCCTGCCCCTGGCAGGGTTGGGACTGGATGAGCTTTAAGGGACNAGGGTTGGGACTGGGTGAGCTTTAACGGACAAGGGGGAATGGCTTCCTACTGCCAGAGGGCAGGGAGAGATGGGAGATTGGAAAGGGATTCTTGGCTGGGAAGGTAGTGAGGGGCTGGGCTGGAATTCCCAGAGAAGCTGTGGCTGCCCCTGGATCCCTGGAAGTGTCCAAGGCCAGGTTGGACGGGGCTTGGAGCCACCTGGGATAGCGGGAAGTGTCAGGATTGGAACGGGATGATCTTTAATGTCCCTTCCAGCCCAAACCGTTCCATGATTCTGTGATTATATTCTCTTTTTTTTTTGCTTCATGGTGTGTTACATTGAATTTTAGTTTCAATTCCTGTGTGTTTTCTTGGACAGCAATGACGATGTAACATAGTTTTTAGGACTGAAAGGAATTGATGGGAGTTGCCCTTTGACACCCATTCCTCGATGGAAAAATCCGCGGCCTCTTCAGCACCCAAACTACTCATTCCACATCCTTTTTCTGGGCCCTGATTATTCCAGGGGCAGGGAGTTTATGATGGATCCTACAGATGCCGCTAGCTCTGATGACAGGGAACTTCCCCAGCAGAGGCATCTGCTCCTGAAACTCGATTACTGGACTCATCAAACACGTGGAATGTGTGTCCGTGGGATCCTGTCGAGATTCGCGGTTCGTAATTCCCGGGAAGGATGTTCAGTGGAGCTCAGGTGAGGCAAAAGATTCGTGGGTTCCAGGACTCTCTGGGCACTCCTTTTATTTACCGTGGAAAAACGCCTCAGTTTATCTCCAATAAATTGAGGGGTGTTCCGAGGAATGTTATCTTAAGGGGTGAAAAGGTCCACGTTTTGAACCCAAAATTTCAGCTGATCTGAGTTGCCCTTCTTTTCTTTAATTGTGATTTTTTTTTTCTCTCTAATTGTAACTATTGCAAATAAATTTTCTTTCGTTCTGGAAGGAAGCAATTAATTATAATTAAATCTCTCCCATCCTGCCCGTTGTCCAAACCCCCCAAATTTAAATTTCCCTTAATTATAGGAGGTGTTTTAAATGCTTTGAGTCTTCACCCTGAGGGGGAGAAAACTACAAGCAGAGTTGGTTTAGTAGCTTTGAAGCTGGTTGTGCTTCCACTTGGAATATTCCTGAGTGCAGGAGCCCTGCGCTGCACCCTCCAGAGATCCCAGAGATTTTGGGAATACGTAGGGATCCGTTCTCCCTGGGTCATTTTTAACCTCCAGCTCCACTGTCTGGAGGATTATCCCTGACTCAGAGCTTCCTGGAGCTGATGGAAAGCCTCCCATTGCCTCCAGTGCTATGGGTGGTGGTCTCTGGAAGGAATATTTTCAGGATTGGGTTTGTTTTGGCAGGAAACCGCTCGGGAGGTTTTTATCAGCCGGAGACACCTTTTAAGGTGTCTAATTAAAAATTAAAAAAAAAAANTTTAAAAAAAAAAAAAAAAAAAAAAAAAAAAAAAGGAAAAAAGGAGGCTACGATTCCCACTAAAGCCTGGCACGTGGGAGCACTTTCTAACTCCTCTGTTTCGTGAGAGACTTCACCAAAGCTGTTGGTAAACGGGAAAAGGTTAAGCCGTTAAATATTGGGATGTACAGACGCCGTTGCAAGTTGGACACCAGAAAAAGGGGTTCAGAAAACAAGGTGACTCCACCTTGGTATCTGGGGGGAAATTAGGAGTATTTGGAGTGAGAATCACAGAATCATAGAATCACAGAATCCCAGAATCAGCCGGGTTGGAAAAGAGCTCCGGGATCACGGAGCCTGACCCTCGCTCCAGCCCCGCCGCAGTTCCCAGCCCACGGCACTGATGCCACATCCAGTCTGTCCTTAAACACCTCCGGGGACGGGGAATCCACCCCCTCCCTGGGCAGCCCATTCCAAGGGCCGAGCACTCTCCATGGAAAGAATTCCTGCCCAGTATCCAACCCGCCCCTCCCCTGGCACAGCTGGAGGCCGAGCCCTCTTGTCCTGCTGCTGGTTCCTGGGAGCAGAGCCCGACCCCCCCCGGCTCCCCCCTCCTGGCAGGGAGTTGTGCAGAGCGATGAGGTCTCCCCTGAGCCTCCTCCTCTCCAGGCTGAGCCCCCCCAGCTCCCTCAGCCTCTCCTCACGGCAATTGTGCTCCAGTCCCTTCCCAGCCTGGCTGCTCTGCCCTGGCCCTGCTCCAGCCCCTCCGTGTCCTCCCTGAGCTGAGGGCCCAGAGCTGGACACGGCACTCCAGGGGTGGCCTCCCAGGGGCACAAGCCCTGCCCTGCTCCTGCTGCCACCCTGTTCCCGAGCCAGCCCAGGAGCCATCGGCCCTCTTGGCCCCCTGGGCACCCTCTGGCTCCCGTTCAGCTTCCCAGCCATCCCGACTCCCGGCTCCCTTCCCGCCTGGCTGCTCTCCAGCCCCTCCGTCCCAGCCTGGAGCTGCCGCCGGGGCTCGTTGTGGCCCAAGGGCAGGACCCGGCCCTCGGCCTCGTGCCCCCTCATCCCGTTGGGATCAGCCCATGGATCCAGGCTGTGCAGGTCCCTCTGCAGAGCCCTCCTGCCTTCCAGCACATCCCCACTGCCCCAGCTCGCTGTGCCCTGCAAACCTGCTGCTGGGGGATCCCTCCCCTCACCCACATCACCAACACAGACATTGAACAGGGCTGAATTTAAGGGTTAAACTCAGAGTTGAAGGAATAAATAGGAAAACACGTGGATTTTTCCGGATGGCCGGCATCGCCGGGATGGGAAGCGGCACCGTCGGGTGGCCCCGGGTGCTGACATCAAACGTGGGGAGGGCGCGAAGCGACAAAATTCCGGGTGGGATTGGAAACCTTCCCTCCTGAGCTTGGTTGGGCTGGGTGGTTTTAACCTCCCTTTCCGCCTCCCCTCTGCAGTGTGAATCAGGGCTCTGCCTGGTGAATCACACAGGCTTTTGTGCTCAGCACCGTGGGGAATATCCACGCTCAGCCGCGCCGGGAGCCCTTTTTTCCTGCTGGAGTGGTTGTTGTACCTCTTGTACCTTGCTGGAGAGGCAGCGCCGCTTCCTCTCCTTAATGTCCTTGGCCAGAGCTGCCCCCTCACGCACCATCTTCTCATTCGTTCTTTCCCAGCCGCTTTGTGGTCCGTGAGCCACCCACGAAAGGTGGAATTCGGGAGATTTGGGTTGTTAGGGGACAAGAGGACTCGGAATCACTCCTCTGACCTCGTATGACTCGGGGTTACACCCCCCCTGCGCCTGCCTGGCTTGAGAATCAGTGCAGGGGTTTGGTTTTCCCCTCTCTCTTTGCGTCTGGAGCAGCGGATGCTCCTCGGGGCCGGCACGGGAGGAGTGGGAAAGGTGGTCAGCCAAGGGCAGGGCGCGTCAGCCACTGGACCCACCTGGAAATCAGCCTGAACCCTTGGAGCAGAGGGCAGTTCCCGTGGTTTCGGGAGATCCATCAGTCCCAGGGGGTGGTCTCCTGCTGTCAGATCCCGTTTCTGACCTTGGTTCCTTACTGGGAGTCGGCCTCGGTGATCCTCGTGGATCCCTTCCAGCTCTGCATTCTCCATAACCCAGCCCAACAAAAGAGAAGGATTCTCCCCAAAACACGTGTTGGGTTCTCTCGCTTTGGGGAGGTGACTCATCCCGGTCAAGGATCCGTCAGGAATCAGAGTTGGCACGAATTTGGGAGCTGGAAGTGTGGGCAGGGCACGGATCCATCCCATCTCCTGCCCCTGGAGCTGCAGCACCAGCCAGCCCAGAGGGGCTCCAGTGAGTCGTTTGTGTCCTGTGCCCACAGTTGGCGGTGATTTTAGCGTTAGATATGAGGAAGGAATTGTTTGGGATGGGGGTGAGAAGGCCCTGGCACAGGTTGCCCAGAGAAGCTGTGGCTGCCTCTGGATCCCTGGAAGTGTCCAAGGCCAGGTTGGAGCAACCTGGGATAGTGAAGGGTGTTGGGGTTGGAACTGGAAGAACTTTAAGGTCCCTTCCAGCCCAAACCATTCCAGGATTCTGTGATTATATTCGGATTTTTTTTTTTTGGTTTCACAGGATATTACATTGAATTTTGGTTTAAATTCATGTCTTTTCTTGCACAGCAATGACAATGTCACACAGTTTTTAGGACTGAACTGGAAAATGGGACTGAACCACTGATGGTGACCCCAAAATTTTGTGGCAGCTCTGACAGGGGGCACTCAGGGGTCTTCTGATGGAAGAGGTTGTTGCAAGAGCACAGAAAAGGGAAATGTTTGAGTTCAGGACTCATCATCTCCTCATTCCATCCCTTCTTATTCCATGGGAGATGTCCCTGCCTGTGGCAGGGTTGGGACTGGATGACTTTTAAGGGACAAGGGGGAATGGCTTCCCACTGCCAGAGGGCAGGGAGAGATGGGAGATTGGGAAGAGATTCTTGGCTAGGAAGGTGGTGAGGGGCTGGGCTGGAATTCCCAGAGAAGGTGTGGCTGCCCCTGGATCCCTGGGAGTGTCCAAGGCCAGGTTGGATTCCCTTTGAACCACCTGGGATAGCAGGAGATGGGGTTGCAACTGGGTGATCTTTAATGTCCCTTCCAGCCCAAACCATTCCATGATTCTGTGATTATATTCAGATTTTTTTTGTTTGTTTTTTTTGCCTCATGGTGTGTTACATTGAATTTTGGCTTCAATTCCTGTGTGTTTTCTTGGACAGCAGTGACAATGTCACACAGTTTTTAGGACTGAACCGGAAAACGGGACTGAACCACTGATGGTGACCCCAAATCGTGTGACCTTCCCATGGCAGCTCTGACAGGGGCACTCGGGGGTTTTCTGATCGAAAAGGTTGTTGCAAGAGCACAAAAAAAGGGAAGTGTTTGAGTTCAGGGCGTCATCTCCTCTTATTCCATGGGAGATGTCCCTGCCCATGGCAGGGTTGGGACTGGATGACTTTTAAGGGACAAGGGGGAATGGCTTCCCACTGCCAGAGGGCAGGGAGAGATGAGAGATTGGGAAGAGATTCTTGGCTAGGAAGGTGGTGAGGGGCTGGGCTGGAATTCCCAGAGAAGGTGTGGCTGCCCCTGGATCCCTGGGAGTGTCCAAGGCCAGGTTAGATTCCCTTGGAGCAACCTGGGATAGCAGGAGGTGCCGGGTTTGGAACTGGATGATCTTTAATGTCCCTTCCCCCCCCCAAACCATTCCATGATTCTGGATAAATGGTGAAGCACTTCAGCAGCTGCTGGTGTGGAGACCACACCAGCCATTTCCTCACCTTAACACACCTGTGTGGGTTTGTATTCCTATGAGAATCCCGTGCTGGAGAGAGGGATCAAAGCCATGGATATCCAGTGTTCCACAGTCCAATCCAACCTAAGCCCTGGCCCGCGGATCCCGAGGCCGTGTCATCGCTCGATTTAACGCTCGCTTGGTTCAGGGGGGGCCTTGCCCAGCTTTGCAGTTTATTCTTTCTTTTCATTTTGCGAGTGATTTCATTTTAATTGTCATCACGGGAAATTTAAACCCGGGGTGGAGGGGAGGGAAAAACCCGACATGCAACGGATTCGAGTGGCGGGAGTAAAGCAGGAGCTGCTCTTCATCCTGCCGTTCCCTGGGCCTGGTGAGAACGTCTCAGAGCAAATCTGGGTGGTTTTTTTTTTCCTTCATTGCCATTCAAATGATGTGGCCCAGACACATTGATTAATCTCTAAGTGTGGCCTGCTGAGAGATGGGAGATCAGTACCCTCGTTCCTATTGTTCCAATTCCGAGCGCAGCCTGTTACAACAATCGCTGCGGTATCTGCTGAATTCCTGCTGAAAGGTACAAGCAAATGCACAGGTTTGACTCCCGGTGTTGCCATGCGGATATTTTTTTTTAATGTGGGGTTTGTTGGTTTTTTTTAACCCCCAAACCCAGAACACGCTCCCCTCGTCTCCAAACCCCTCACGAGCCGATGAACGCTCCCAACCCGGGAATTCTTTAAAACGCGCTTCGAGTTGCCCTTTTTTGCAAAACCCGGCTGGAAATCGGTTCCGTTTCGAAGCTTCGGGGGGGAGGGGGAAATGTGGTTTCTCTTGCCCTGACTCCCTTTTTTTTTTTGGTTTTTTGGTGGTTTTTTTGTTCTGTTCCCGCAGGAGTTTTTTGAGAATCCCGCTTTTCGCCCCGACGGGATGAAGCTCTACCCGACCCTGGTGATCCGCGGCACCGGCCTGTACGAGCTCTGGAAAACCGGGAGGTACAAGAGCTACCCCCCCAGCACCCTGGTGGATCTGGTGGCCCGAATCCTGGCCCTCGTCCCCCCCTGGACTCGCGTGTACCGTGTCCAGAGGTAATGATTTTCCACGCCTACGGATTTGCTGCGCTCGGAGGGATCCGGACTTTTTTTTTTTTTTTTCACAGCGAGATCTGACTCAGCCTTTTATTATTTCTCAGCCTTTATCGTTAATTCACTGAAGGGCTTTAGAACTGCTTCGGGGTTTTTTTAATCTTTTGCTTTCAGACCTCTTCAGGCTGGGAGAGGCCGGGGAGGATGAGGAGCTCCTGAGGTGGAACTCCGTGTCCTGGCGCACCCGGAAATTTCTGGAGGCTCCACTTTTTTCCGGCAGCCAGACAAAAGCCTGGGATGCGGCCCTTTTAATGATCCCGAGGGATAATTCCTTCTTGGCTGTGGGGGAACATCCCTCTCTTTGTGGCAGGAGCTGTGAACTGCGTTGTTTTTCTGGCTGTGGAGACTTCCTCTCTCTCCCCGCGGGCGCTGCAGGGTTTTCAGGAATGTTCCGTGGCGGTGCCGTTATTCCCGGCGCCCGCCTCCCAGGATTAGGGATAATCATCCCATCAGCAGTGTGGGTTATTTTGCTTCTGTTATCTCCTAAATCTACCTGATAGTGGGAAGGGAGGTAGTAAGCACTTCCCTGGTTTGGCATGCACAGACAGCACTCTGTTGGCTCCCGGCTCCGTGAGTTGGAAGCAGTTCCAATCCCGTGCTCTCCAAGAGGAGAGTGAGGACTGAGGCCTCACCTGCCTGGGCTTCTCCAAAGGACTTGATTTTGGGCCTGATTGGAAGGGTGACAAAGTGGGGATGAGCAGAGAAACGTGTCAGAGAAGGAAGTGGCTGAAGGCAAGAAATGCTGGGAAGCTCTGGCCAAGGAATTCTGGATTCAGGGACGATTTGGTGGAGTTTCTGAAATGCCCATTTAATGCTCAAAAATGGCACAAAAAATAAGGCATTGAGGAAACCTTGGAGGACTGGGAAGCATCACTGGGAAGCGGGAGGTGGCAAAGCTGGAGTGGGAGATGGGATGCAGGTCAGGGAAGTTTGGCATCAAACTCCGAGGGGTTTTACTGTAAATCCTGGGATCACCATACCAGAGGAGGAAAAGTTCTTAATGTCTTAGTCTGGAATATGCTGAGCCACTGGGGAATGCAGCCATGAAAAGGATTTTTTTTGTCAGGATAAACTCCTTTTGGAGGTGGAAGTGTTGATGCGGCAGCCAGAGCAGGCTTTGGGAATGCCCCGTGTGGGATAATCCCCATCTTCAGGAGAATGAACTGTGGGAATGTGTGCAGGGCAGCATCAGTCTTTTTTTTGGAAGGACATAAATGACCTCCGAGAGAAGGAAAATCGTGGAATCACAGATTGGTTCGGGTTGGAAGGGACCTTAAAGCTCATCCCGTTCCAACCCCCTGCCCTGGGACAGGGAACCTTTCAAGGAATTACCTTTTGAGGAATTGCCTGTTGAGGAGTTACCTTTTAAGAAACAGGAACATCGATTTGGGCAGAGAACAAGAAAATTAGGAGTAGCCTGGCATGAAACAAGGCAGGAAAGTGGGAATTTTCGGTCAGGACGGAGATTCCCGGAGTGGCTTGTTCCCGGTGCCGTCACCGCGGCATCACATCCAAACCCAGCAGGTTTATTCCTCAAGGGTGGCAGCCCAGCAGGTCTTTTCCTGGGGTGTTCAGGCCTGGAAAAGGCTTCGCTTGCTGTGCTGTCACCCTGAGCTCCCCCACCGCTGTCAGTTGGGATGTTCCGGCACGGCTTTCCCGCTTCCCGGCTCGCGGGGAGCTGGAACAGCTGGAACGTGTCCGTGGTGGTCGCAGATTTTTACGCCTCCGGAGCAGAACCTGGAAGTTATTACTCGGATCTGAATTGTTCTCAGGGCCGTTGTTGTGACTCAGGAGGAGGAAAACGAACAAAGCCGAGGTTTCCGAAGACGTCCATGGGCCGTTCCCAACAGGGAGGGCGAGTTTTCCCTCATTCTCCGGCTGCATCCCAGGCCCTTCCCATCTCCACGAGCCCACCTCCCTTCACAGCTTCCCTTCCAGGCTCTCTTTCCACGGTGCTTTCAGATTCAGTGAGTTATCCCTACAGGGAAGCTGGAGAGGGAATGGGATGCGAGGGTTTGGAATGACAAGGACAAGGGAACGGAACGAGGAGGACAAGAGGGAACGGCTTTAAGCTGAGAGGAGGTTTAGATGAGATATTGGGATTAGATACTGGGAAGGAATTCTTGATGTGAGGTTGGGGAGGGACTGGAATGGAATTCCCAGAGAAGCTGTGGCTGCCCCTGGATCCCTGGGAACGTCCAAGGCCGGGTTGGAGCAACCTGGGATAGCAGAAGGTGTCCCTGCCCATAACAGGAGTTGGAACTGGATGAACTTTAAGGTCCCTTCCCACCCAAACCATTCCATGATTTGATGATTCCATGGAGCTGGGATGGCTCCAGGCTGGGGTTCTCAGTTTCCCAGCAGACAAATCCTGTGGGATGTGACTCCAAGGAATTAAAGCAAAATATTGAGCTCTAGGGAGAGCTGGAGAGGGACTGGGGACAAGGACTGGAGGGACAGGACACAGGGAATGGCTTCCCAGTGCCAGAGGGCAGGGAGAGCTGGGAGATTGGGAAGGAATTCTTGTGTGTGAGGGTGTTGAGGGTCTGGGCTGGAATTCCCAGGGAAGCTGTGGCTGTCCCTGGATCCCTTGGAGTACCCAAGGCCAGGTTGGAAGGGGTTTGGAGCCACCTGGGCTAGTGGGAGGTGTCCCGGCCCATGGATTTATGAGCTTTAGGGTCTTTTCCAGCCCTTATTTTCATTCCCAACTGTAAATAAAAACTCCTTTCCTTTTTCCCCTTGCCAATGTCTCACACTTGCAGAGGCTGCAGCAGCACAAGGGTCGGGCCTTTGGGGCCCTGGGAGACCTTTATCCTTCATAAGATTAAAAAGTAGGAATTGTCCAAAGTAAGAATTGCTAAAAATGGGGGAAAATTGCCCCAAACAGGAATCGCCAACCATAGGAATTGTTAATGGGGGTTTGGTGTGAAAGCAATTCCACAGGGAACTGAGTGGATCCATGAATACTTCAGCATCAGGGATCGCTTTCGAATTCCATTAGTGCTTCCCCTTGGAAAAGTGAAGGGAGGAGTCCTGCCATCTCCAGACTCCTGATTTACATTCCCGTGAGGAAGGGCCTGGACTTTTCTGGCCACTGTGAATCGTTTGCTGAGCAGAACTTTTTGGCCTTTAAGCAGCTGAAATCCCAATGCAGAGCAGTTACAATCCTGGATTTTCCCCCGGTGGAAGTTCAGCTCCCAGACTGCAGAACCGGTTCCAAACTGCCGGGTTTCCAGCAGCACATTCCATGAAGAACATCTGGCCTGGAGCCCTAGAAAAAGGTGGATCCTCAGCTGGATGATCCTTTTTTTTTTTTCCCCCCCCCCAGACTCCCAAGAACTGAGAACAAAATTATGATTTTCATACTTCGAATTTTTTTCATTGCTGAAGCCGACTTTTCTGTCAATTTTTTAATTTTTTTCATTGCTGAAGTCGACTTTTCTGTCAATTTTTTAATTTTTTTCATTGCTGAAGCCGACTTTTCTGTCAATTTTTTAATTTTTTCATTGCTGAAGCCGACTTTTCTGTCAATTTTTTAATTTTTTTCATTGCTGAAGCCGACTTTTCTGTCAATTTTTTAATTTTTTTCATTGCTGAAGCCGACTTTTCTGTTAATTTTTTAATTTTTTCATTGCTGAAGTCGACTTTTCTGTCAATTTTTTAATTTTTTTCATTGCTGAAGCCGATTTTTTAATTTTTCATTGCTGAAGCCGACTTTTCTGTCAATTTTTTAATTTTCTCATTGCTGAAGCCGACTTTTCTGTTAATTTTCTAATTTTCTCATTGCTGAAGCCGACTTTTCTGTTAATTTTTTTTTTAAACTAAAATTCCAGCTGTAGCTTTTCCCATCCCCTTTTTTTTTTTTTTTCCCCCCTCTCCTGCTTCGAGTTGCGTTTCGCCCGTTTTGTTTCCACCGAGGGCCTGAAACCGAGGGGAATTCTGAGGAATTCTGAGGAATTCTGGGATCTGCCGTTCGGGATCTCGGCTCCTGGTGTCTTCCCTGGCCCATGGAGTTGGTTTTCCTTTTCCACGCAGGGATATCCCGATGCCGCTGGTGAGCTCCGGGGTGGAGCACGGCAACCTGAGGGAACTCGCCTTGGCCAGGATGAAGGATCTTGGGACACAGGTAAAAAATAATTTGGGATTTGGGCTGGGGAGGAGCTCAACAGGAGCCGGATTTGCTGCTGAACCGAAACAGCCCCCGAAAGGGCTTTGGGAAAACAAAACAAACTTAATGGCTGGGGAAAAAAAAGCACTTTAACGATGCTTCTGAAAAGCAACGGGTTTGTGATATTCCTTTTTTTTTTTTTTTTCTGGAGCGGAACGAAACCCCAAATCGAAGAGAGGAGGCAGGGAGAGGTTCCTCTGCAATTTATGCCGGTGGAAAACTCTCCTTCCTTTCTCTTTTTCCCACGCGCTGGCTGGAGGGAACAATTGGAAGGAAGGCTCCCAGTCGGAGCACACCCCCCGCCCCATCCCCGGGAGGAATCTCGCAGGAGAGGTTTCAGCACGAACGAAAGGAGGGTTGATATTCCTGAGGTTTCTGATATTCCTGAGGTTTCTGATATTCCTGAGGTTTCTGAGGTCCAGCGAAAACACGGGCGGGGGAGGAGGGGGAGGCAGGAGTCAGGGTTGTGTTTGCAGCCAGGAGGGATGGATTCCCAGCCTTTTTTCCCTGCAGCATTCCCGGTGTCCCCCCCTGCTCTGCTCTGCCCCTGCCCAGCGTTCAAACCTCCCTCCCGAACTCCCAAAGCCCCTCCTGTGAAGTTGGGCCCGAGTTCTTCCGTGTTTTCGGGGGATGTCCCAATTCCTGAACAAAACGTGGCACAAACCCCGTGTTTCCTGAGGATGTTCCACCCCCTGAGGGTGTCCAGAGAAGCTGTGGCTGCCCCTGGATCCCTGGAAGTGTCCAAGGCCAGGTTGGATTCCTTGGAGCAACCTGGGATAGTGGGAAGGTGTCCCTACCTGTGGCAGGGGGTGGGAGTGGATGGTTTTTAAGGTCCCTTCCCACACCAACCATTCCAGGATTCTGGAATTCCATCCCACCACACAAATCTTGTGGGATGCGGCTCCAAGGAATCAAAGGATAACGCCAAGCTCCAGGGAGAGCTTGGAGCCCCTTCCAGAGGCTGGAGGGGCTCCAGGAGAGCTGGAGAGGGACTGGGGACAAGGGCTGGAGGGACAGGACACGGGGAATGGCTTTCCACTGCCAGAAGGCAGGGAGAGATGGGAGTTTGGGGAGGGGTTCCTNAGGGAGAGATGGGATTTTGGGAAGGGATTCCTGTCTGGGAGGGTGGGGAGGGTCTGGGCTGGAATTCCCAGAGAAGCTGTGGCTGCCTCTGGATCCCTGGGAGCGTCCAAGGCCAGGTTGGAGCCACCTGGGATAGCGGGAGCTGTCCCTGCCCATGGCAGGGGGGTGGAATGAGCTGCTCTTTGCTGTCCATTCCACCCCAAACCATTCCCTGATTTTGTGATTCAATTCCAAAGGGCTTTGGTTGCTCTGGTGTCCCGGTGTGTGGGCAGGGGCACATCCCCACCACGACTTTTCCGTGGATCTCGGTGGGGATTTAGTGCTCCCTCTTCCCAGCTCCCCTTTTCTTCAGGAGCTTTTAAGGCACCGCTGCCTCCAGCAGTTGTAAATTCCCTGGCTGCTGCCCGTATCCCCGGATTCCCACATCACTCTGTGCCACTGGCCCACGTTTTTTGGGATTTGACAGGGATAATCCCCCAGGCCACATCTGACTCCTTGCTGCCCGTGCCATCCCACTTGGATCTTGCAGTCACAAAAGACGAGGGAAGAAACTCCGGGCTCTTTTCCTCCCGGCTGGGCTTTCCATCCCGCTTCGTCTCTCCCCTTCAGCTGCTCCCCTGGACTTTTCTCCTTCAGTCCTCCCTCCCAGCCTCTCTCCGGCCAGGATTTGGAGCTTCCATCCCTCCCGCTGCCGTTTCACTTCGGATCCCAGCGGGGGAGGTGATCCCGAGCCTCTGGAGTGAAGCTCTTCGGGGGCTCCTGGTGGAACCTCCTCCCTGGCTCCGCTGCTAAACCTGCGTCGCTTGATCCCAACCCGATCGGGACCAGCTGGAAAAGCTGGGAGGAGCGGATCCGTGGCTCCGAGGGGCTCAGCTGGAGCGTTCCAGGGCTCGGCGTGGCTTCGAGAGGAGCCATGATCTGTAAATATCTCTGCTGGGAGGATGATTGTGGGGTTTAATTTAGCGAGGCAGAAACTCCGCAGCTGCTGGGAGCAGGAACCGAGCAATCTGCTGCAGTGCAGCTCGAAATGAGAGGTAACTGCTGTGCTTTTCCTTGGGCCAGAGGAGGAAACTATAAATAGGCTTCGCCCTCCTGCCTCCCAGCTTGGAAGAGGAGAGGAAAAGGCCTCGCAGGAATCTCGTGTCTTGTAGGGGGGCCTGTAGGAATATCGTGTATTTGCAGGCTCAGTGGCAGAGATCAGGCAGTTCAGCAGCTCTGGAATCCATCTGCAGGGAATGTTGGAGGGATGGGGGTCGGTTTTGCGTCTGTGCTTGTTGGGAAGGGATTATTCCTGAGGATTTTTGCGGGAGGGACCAGATGCTGGGCTTTGGGATTGCCAGACACCGAGTGCCAGGTGCGGTTGGGACGCAGAATTTTAAAGGAAAATCCCAAAATACGCAGTCACTCCTCGGTTCTGGGGTTCTGAAGGAAGAGTGGACGTTCCTCTGCTTTTTTCCTGGGCTCTTTGTGCGGCTGGAAATTGGAAAGCAGGGAAGAGTTTGCCTCCAGCTGGGGCCGGTCGGGGGTGGTTCCCCAGGGCTCAGCGCTGGGAATGGTCCCGTTTAATCAGGGATGTTCTGGGATCGAGGCCCCCTCAGGCAGAGGCGGCAGCGAGCGGGG
>VXAY01004471.1:4899-42965 GCA_013399855.1 Oxyruncus cristatus
GAACACAGCTGCGTTGGGCAGGGCACGTCTCCAGGATGAAGGACCACCGCCTCCCTAAGATCCTGCTTTATGGTGAACTCGCCACCGGCTGCCGCAAGAGAGGAGCCCCGAAGAAAAGATCAGGGACTCCCTGAAGCAACATCTCAGCCTTGGCCATATTGACCACCATAACTGGTCTACTCTGGCCTCCAGTCGGCAGTCCTGGAGACACACCATCTACAACGCTGCCGATGCTTTTGAGAAAGCACGCAGGATCACCCTTGAGGAGAAAAGACAACGCAGAAAGAATCGTGCCTTGCAGAACATACCATCTAAGGAGTCTTTCTGCTGTGCCTTCTGCAACCGGACTTGCCTATCTCGTATTGGCCTCTTCAGCCACCAAGGTGCTTGCAACAAACGTGGGTCGAGCTCTTCCCAAATCTTTGTTCGCGAAGCCTAGCCATGACATGACATGCATCTTGTGATTGAGGAATAAAATTTTTAATGAACAGTGGTAACTCTCAAAGTATACACTATTTTAAAGAATTTGTAAATCTTGGGCATTTAGCAAAAACCTTTGGTAGCTCCCAGAGAAATGATGTTTGACTGTATAGCTAACAGCATGAGGTCAGTTAGAATCAGTACCTCAGTTTTCGTCACAACTGAAGCTCAAACAACTTTCGCAACCGTCTCTAGTAGGTTAGACTACAGACCACAGCTTAAGTCTCTTTTCAGGTGTTTTAGTCCACACAGGCAATTAGTGAGCTAGAGGTTTCAGATGCTGCCTTCTTCTTCATTATCTTACTTTTGTAGACAAGCCCTTTCTGAACAGAGCCACAGAAACACAGATGTTGTGCATTTGGATAATCTCCAAGGTCAAATCATTCCAGGCACAGTAGGGGTGCAGGAGTCTCTAGAGGCAAGAATATCAAAATAAATATTATAAAAAGGATTGTGTTCCACCAAATTGTTCATCAATATTTCCAACAGGAAACTCAAGGGAACACCTGGGGGGCAAAGAATGGAAATGATCCTCGATGGTGAAGCTCTAGTAGTTTATTGTAAAACTTTCGTAGGGGATGTTTTATGCAGAAGGTTTACAAAAGGTCTAAAACATGCCCACCATTACAAAGGAAAGTTTTATGGTGCCAGGAAACCCCAGTCAGTACATTTCTTTGCTCTGTTTTACTGGAGCTTTGTCTAAGGAGCAGGATTTATCCCTTCTAAGCTTATTATGAATTTGCTGTATTTGCTAAATATTCATAGCTAAAATCTGTATGTTTATTCTTTGAACTTGGAGTTCCTTTCAGATAAAATCTCAGGAGGTTTTTTACTAGCTGTGGTTTACCTTCTGATGATATAACAGTGAATTTGTGTCACATGTGTCCCAATGGACATGTTCAAAGAGGAAAGGTTTAAGCTTGGTAAGAAACAGAATAAGCTACTAAAGAATATATGTTAAAATGGAGAATGAAATGAAAGTCAGAAAAAAAATTCATTTAAGGATTAGCAAATATTCCCTTCTGCAAATGGAGAATGTGTACTAAAGATAGGGAGAAGTGTACTAAAAGCCTAAGTCCTACACTGAAGCAAGCTATAGCGTGTTCAGTCATACAAGGTACAGGGGGCAAAGTTCACTGCTGTGTTGCACTGTAGGTTGGTAAGAATAAACGACCATAAAAGCTGTTTCTGTGTTCTGACAGAACTGGCACCCTTACACTATGACTTGCTTATAGGGAAGCAGAAGAAGAAGTAGGTAATCCATTTTCTGCTTGATGTCAGTTATACGGTAGTTGAACGTTTTCCCAGAAAACTTGTTAATGTTTTGTCTTGGTGCCAGTTAAGATGTTTCTTCACAAAATATCTTCACCTCACTGAAATCCATTCTTACTGAAAGCTCAGAAAGAGAGTTAGAATTTGAATAAGGTCATTTTTGCTTAGTGAAAGTTGTCCTTGCAAAGATAAAAGAAGCACTTTGTTGATTTCAGAGATGGTTTTTCTCTATTTCTTTGTTTCATTACCTCTCTATTTTTTTGTTTCATAACACCTTCTCAGAACTAGCCTTTTGGGAAATTTCAATATGATCATTGCTTTTTTATTTTAGCATCAAAACAAATACTTAAAAACTGCAAGTTTGAGATTAGAGTGTTTAATTTTACAAATAACGTATCTTAGTCACTTACTTGTCGCTGATCTTGAAAATGCCATTTGAAGAATTTTTTTAAAGTGTCTGTTAAATGTTATTTTCCTTAGCGTTCTTTGTCTATTTTCAAGTGAGCCTTTCTTTGAAAGTAATTAAAAAAAAAAAAAAAACAAACCAAAAACAAACCTTCACATTTGTTCTGTTTTGAATTCAAGTATTTGTCTCTGACCTTTGCTAAAACTTGTAAAATCACAAGGAGATAAGCATGAAAGAAATCATGTGCTGTTCAAGTACTTAAAGTCCAGAGAAATGCACTGAAGTAGAAAGGGGATTAATAGAGGAAGGAGGCTGAGGCCAAACCATACTGTGTTGGTAGAAGAAGGATTAGCAATCAGACTGAAGCAGAAGAGAATTTAGTTGTGCTTATTCTGGGTGAGACACAGCCACAGGACGTGCAGAGATAGAAAAGAATCTCAGCGGTGGAGAGGTACCAGGAAGAGAGAACAGGTACAGTGCGTGCAGCAGTGTAACCTCACCTTTTGATCAAGCTGTCTGTCATTAGGAAACAGCAAGGGAATACAGAGGGGAACTGCTGAGTGGAGAACAAGATACACTAGCTAAATTCAGAAGAGAAAGGCATGAACCAGGAGGAGAGGAGGGAGGGTGAAAATAAAAGGTTCAGAAAGCTGGTGCCTTAATCAGGTTTTAGCATTTTGTGGTAGTGAAGCAAATCTGACCAGCAGGCGTGCATTGTGAATGAACAATTCGCAAGAACTTAGAAGTCAATGAGCAAATATAGATCTACACAGTTACTATATCTTGTGCAGGTAATTAGAAAAGATAGTGTATTGAAGTGTAGAGTTAGAAGGAATTTACTGGGGTGGAAGGGGTAGCCTACAGAAGAGATCCTTATCACTTGTTTTCATTCTGCTCTTTCTCTCTTTCTCTCTCTTTTTCTCCCTCTCTCCATAGAGGGAGCTGGGTGTCCCATCCCTCAGGAGAGGAAAGTCAGCCTGTGTGGACAGCCAGCTCTTGGAACGAGCCGGCTCTGCTTGACCTGCTGTCATGCAGATCCCCACGCTGCTCTTCCTTTCCCTGCTACCACTTAGCATGTTGGACCAAGCTGGAGCTCAGTTCCCTCGTCAGTGTGCAACTGTTGAGTCCCTGAGGAGCGGCATGTGTTGCCCAGACTATTTCCCTGTGTTTGGGCCAGGTACTGATCGGTGTGGTGTGTCCACGGGAAGGGGCCGGTGTGTACAGGTGACTGTGGATTCACGCCCACACGGCCCACAGTACATCCATGACGGGCGGGATGACCGTGAGCAATGGCCCATTCGCTTCTTCAACCAAACCTGCCGGTGCAACGGTAACTTCTCTGGCTACAACTGTGGGTCGTGTCGACCTGGCTGGACCGGACCTACCTGTAGCCAACAGATTAATATAGGTAAGAGCATCAGAAATGTTGGATGAAAATTGCCTCGTCAGTGCTTGCTTCTAAACGTACCTGGTGTGTTTCTCCTCCTTAAAGTACAAAATATCTCTTGTATTTATTTTGCAAAGTTATGTTGCTGTAGGGAATATTAAGGCAGGTGCTAGATGAGCTGTATAGCTTGTGTATCAAGTACTTACATTTACTACCTGATAAAAGGAAGAAATGAAACCTGTAGGCAATGCAGGATTAGGACCAAGTCCATCAGAGGATAGAACATCTAGGTTGAAAAAAAAAATTAATTATTTGAAATTACATAAGAAAATAAATATATTATTTAGAATTATTTAAAAGTAAAGCAATGTATATAGACATGTATATGTGTTTGAGAATATGTCTGGAAATAATACATCTTGCTATGTTTAATACCTTGTGACTACTTTAAGTGTGTGACAGCAGCTCTTTTCATTCAAAATTTCTTAAAACATTTCCAAACTATGTATTTGGCCCTGTAAATTTTTACTTACTTAGTTGCTGTCAACATCTTTAAAAGCATTGAGTCACAACTATGGACTGTTCAGATGAACAAATGAGCCTTTCTAAGAGTTCTCCTGTTTCAGTTTAGTCCCAAATATCAGTAAACAAATGTCTAAAATTTTTTGAAGTGGATATGCAATCCTTGCAGGAAAAATGTTGAATACTGTAGGTAAATTGAAAAAGACAAGAAGGCTTGGGGAGAGATCCTTCTTCTCAAATCAAAACCATCTGAATGAACAAGATTTCAGCCTTTATTTTCAAACTTACACACTTTTAAGTTTAAAGGTATTATTGAAATCCTGTAAAATCCATAAATCCCCAAATGAGCTACAGGTTCTGTTGACATGAGAAAAAAGTGATTTTAGCACAAATGTGCAGTGCAGAAACCGATATCAGCACTGACATTATTTTCACCAGATAGAAAATGCTCCATAAATCTATGTTCCAACAGGGGCTAACAAAGCACCACTTACTGAATAAAAATTTTAACAACAAGATTTCTTAAAAAAACCCTCTGGGGAATAGGAAAGATCTTAGGAATTTTTTTTTCATCCTTTGAATTCCAAGAAGCAAACTAGAAAGCAGAAATCGTGACTCGTGAATTGGATAGCCTAAGCCAGGTTGCACTCTCTGGTGTTCTGACCTGTTCTCTATTACAGTGATGATAACTCTGAAGAATAACCAAGAAATAAATGTTAAAGTTCACAAACCTAGCAATGTAAATCTAGAAACAGGCAAAAAGCAGATTTAGCTGCTTTTCTAGGGTTACAAGAGCACTTTTTACTTTTCTCTCTTATTAAATCCTTTACTGCTCAGTAAAACCCTAAGCAAATCAAATATATCATGCATGAGTTTAAAAAGAGTAAATTAGCTTTTATTATGCTTTAAGTTTCCCCACAGAAGTCATCTCTTTTGACCATTCTTAGCTCTGGGTCTATCTGCTTAGATTTTAAAAATAATTACTGGATTACTGTTGACATGTTCATATTAAATAGCTGTCAGGTGTAGTTTGGTGTCTTCAAATCTTCTCAATTCATGACTAGTTTTAATAATAGTCACAATTATTTCTTGTGGTTCAGGCACATACTTTGAAAAAGAAAAATGTTAAGGTGCATATGTAAATCACAATTAGATGGATATTTGTAGTTCAGTACTTAAAACACCAACAAAATAATTCTTCAGTAGTGACGGCTAGTATATCACTTCAGTTCTGCAAAACAGAAAGGCGTGTTTCAGGATACACGGCTCTTGGATGAAATTCATGTTTCACAAAGGTATTTCCATGAAGTTCAAAAAAACCAAAATATCCCCCACCAAATCAACTTTATGTAGTGAAACATATTTCATTTGTATTCTTCATATAGATTCATGCTGAAGACCTGTTGCTTCTTGAGTCAATATAATCTATCACTCATTGGGACAATCATGGATTTTTACATTATTTTTTTTTTATAATGAAAATAGGTGCATGTTAAAGAACAACTGGGAGGACTTCTACCTGCATCTTAATCTAAACTTAGACTGAAATCTTTTCAGACCAGGTGAAAGAGGGACTGAGGAGATCTGAACTCTCTCCTTCTCACTGAAATACTGGTATTTCAAAGAGACAGTTTTCTTCCTTGTTTCACTTTCTCTATGTGGATAACCATATTTTTAAATTATCTTGACTATATTACTAAAAAGGACTAATATATGGCTATTGTCAATAATGTCTTGTAATGACATTAAAGAGGCATATTGTACTGTGAGAAATTTGCAATAATTCACTAGTGAATATCCCATTTTTCCTATAAAGGTTCAAGCATAAATAATACACTTCTTCACTATCTTGCCAAACATCAGAGTTTCCAATTATTATAAATTGTTCTACAGTATTCATTTCTTGTAGAGTGCTACCACAGGAAACCTTAAGTATATTGGATGTAGTTCTGAAAGGTTTGTACAACAAAGCACTTTGTCATTATTCTGACAGAACAGAAAGATAATCTGTAACAGTACTTCTAAAAGCACTAAAATCTCGAGGTTTGGGGCTTTATTTTTATTTGTTTTGGCCTTTCTCATAATAAATATTTTTTTCTATTTATGCTCAGTGAATTGCCCCAATAAAAAAAAAATGATGAATTTTTGAAGAAAAACGGACTTACATAGAGATATCAGGAACACAACAAATTAGTTCTGTGAGTTCAAACTTGTGTAACTGTGGTAACTTGCTTCTTCTGTATTATCACAGTCAGAAGGAATCTCTTGGATCTAAGCGCAGAAGAAAGGAATCGTTTCGTGAATGCCTTACACCAAGCCAAGGTGACAATCCACCCTGACATTGTCATTGCTACACGAAGACGTGAAGAAATATTTGGACCAGATGGCAACACACCACAGTTCGAGAACATCTCCATTTATAACTACTTCGTGTGGTCTCATTATTATTCTGTCAGGAAAACTTTCCTTGGTGCAGGGCAGCAGAGTTTTGGAGGAGTTGATTTCTCTCACGAGGGACCAGCTTTTGTCACATGGCATAGGTACCATCTATTGCAGCTTGAAAGAGACATGCAGGTGAAGTACATGTTACTGTTGGGTCATGTGTTCATGCTATGTTTTGTACAGTTAAATAACTTGTCTCTATGTTACAACAGGGAAAAAAAATGATAGCAGCTTCTTCTACGTGTTGAAATAATTCTGCTTCAATTTCAGCAGCTCACTGGGTAAACTAAATTTAATAAAAGTGCACTTAGATTTTAGACAGTCATTTTTATAGATATTTTATAGATATTCTAAAAAGAATATTTTGATCAGAGTAATTACAGAGAAATCTCTTGTAAAATACCTATGAATTCTATATATATCTATATAGCAGATTTTATTGGACCAACAAAGTTATTTCTGATGGTATTTTTGATTTAAAGGTCATGATTCTTGAATAAAAATAACCAAATCAGCAGAAATTTTACAGAAAGGGAAAACAGAGATGGCTTGGGGATTCAGAATCGTATTTTATTTGCGTAACTGGTTAGAGAAATTAATGTTTTGTTATACCCTGTTCCATAAATCAGCAATTCTCTTGTTTCCCTTCTCTTATGCAGACCTATCCATAAATTAAGTATAGCATTTTATGGACCATCATCTTTCCTAAAAAAGCAAGAATTAGGTTTTCAAGGTCATGATTAAATAGTGCCTGAAACCACTTCAGTGTTTTCATCAGCTTTAATGGTTTTACTTTAGACTGAGGCACAAACTCCCTTCCAAAGCATATATTTGACATCAGTGTCGTTTCACAATGTGGAAGCCCTGAGAAGTTCTATCTCTTTGTGATTTAATATATATTCCAGTTTATGTCACTAGACTTGATCATTGGTTAAAGTAATTTGGTTTGCTAACTCCACAACTGTTCAGCTCCAACCAGTACTGAAACCAAACCATGACAATTTGAAGAGTCAGTACCCCTATTCTTTACTTTTCCATCAGTCGTTCCACAGTTGTCTTAGTTATTGTGTGTGCTGCAAACACTGCTCTTTCTTACAGGCCATTAAAAATATTTGGAAAATGGGGTCTCAGCATAAATTTCTGTTTCTTACTATTCACAGTGTGGTTTCATGGAAGAGATACTGTCTTATTTGTGAGGGAGGTTCATGACTCAGTTCAGTAGTCCAACTATCTGTTCTGTTGAAAAAGGTGTCAATCTGAAAAAACACTAAAAGTTTTTACATAAATTTTACCCAGAGTTCCTCTCCTCTATGAGGCAAGCTTCTGACTCTTGCTAAGATGTATTTAACTGTTTTTAACATCCTTCCAGCAGTAAATATTATAGCTGTCTTCATCACATATGTAATAACACTATATTAATGTGGTTTAGAACATGCTACAAGACCCCAGTTTTGGATTGCCCTACTGGAACTTTGCAACAGGACAAAATACTTGTGATATCTGCTCTGATGACTTGATGGGAGCTAGAAGCAATTTTGATATCACTCTTATCAGCCAAAACTCAATCTTCTCTCAGTGGCGAGTGCTATGTGAAAATGTAGAAGACTATGAAACTTTGGGAACCATCTGTAACAGTAAGTATGAACGATGGAAGACATCTGTAGAGAAAATCCTCTTCAGCCTTTACATTGCAATGGCTTTTCCCAGTAAAAAAGTCTTTAAGTGTGTTTTTTTTTAATATTCTTAAATATTCTTAATTTTTATATAAGAATATAAATACATACAGAATGTAATGTTAATATTTAATATTCTTATGATCCGTGTTCCATCATCTGTTTTGAGCTCAGACACCAAGCAGTTCAAAATTTGATCAGGAGCTTGTAGCAGAACAAAATGCTTGCCTTCCCTTCTTACAGAGTACCTATTCAGCTCTTGCACTATAAATAACTAAATTGTCCAGTATGATTTCTTAAATGAAGCTTAAGTGTTCTTCTGAGTACTCCACTTATCACTTTAATGGCATTCTGCACCTAAAATGCAAACATCTAACAAATCCCCATGTTAACTGCATGGAGCATGTTTGAATGTGAGTAATATTCAATACTAACACACCTACCCAAACACAGGACTACACGAAGATTCTTTGCCTGACACAAGGAACTGACCCATTCATTCAGTGTAAAGTCATTTGTGAGGGATTTTTTCCTCCATGCAAAGGATACTTTCTGTGTATTGTTTTCTCTCTTCTCTCCATCCCCAGGCACTGAGGGTGGTCCCATCCGAAGAAATCCTGCCGGAAATGTCGCACGACCTATGGTACAGCGTCTCCCAGAGCCCGAGGATGTTGCCGAGTGTTTGGAAGTTGGTGTATTTGACACTCCTCCTTTCTATTCCAATTCAACAGACAGTTTCCGTAACACAGTAGAAGGTAAACATGGCAAACAAAAAGACCTGTAACAACTCCAGATAAGGCAAGAAGCAGGCTTGCCATTTTTACTACTGGAAGTATGAGTTTGGAGACAGGCTATTGGACACTAAGAACACATTGTTCTTAGCATTAAGTATTAGCTTAGTATTAAGCGGAAATAAGCTCTGGGTAAATTGCTTTATAGCTATAGCTTATGTCTCTTAAAATGTGTAAAAGCCTCAAAAATCTATTGCTGGTATGGTAAGTAGAAATGAGTTGAAATCAAGTTCTTGAAACAGAGTTAATAGATTGCCATTGCTAAAAATAGACCTTCCCTGCAGATTGATTCAGCTGTGCCTTTAAGTGAGGAAAACATGTGCTTCTAGCAGTTATCCTTGTATCTAAATTAAAACAAATAAAAGAAAGCAAAATAAATTGTAAGCTTTGGTAGTATTTAGTGCAATGGTATTGAGGTCTGGGTACAGGATTTATTGCTAAACATGTTAGTCCTACTCTCTGAACCATATAAGTCTGTTCTTCTATAAGCTTTACACATTAAAAATTAAATTTTCAGTCACTGGCATCTGAACAGACATACCCCAACAGAGGAACTAGCCTAAATATTTGATTTATACTGGTCAGCTGATATCCTGACTTCTTCTGTACTTTAATAATCCCTATTTTGTAACAGCAAGAGATTACAAAGTGACAGTTCAGACCCCTGCCAGACCTCCTATAGATACTCTGTCTCTTTTAAAGAAGCTTAACTCCTACTATGCGGAGGATCTGCTCCCTTTTCTCTCTCTTGAAGAACAAAACCAAGAAAATGCACCAACCTTCTAAGTGTATCTGAAGGTTCTGAATGCTTACCAAGTCTGACAAATGGGCTATCAATACCTAGGTATCTAAATACAGATTTAGGCAATTAATTGTATGTATTAATATGTATCCCTCTCTGGAAAGACTGGCCAAAGCTTGAAAACAGGAGGATATTTCATGGCGTTTCAGATCCTGACATCTGACATGAGGTATGATGTTTTGGGCACTAACAAAGTTACAGAGGCATTATCTTCACTGAAAAAGTAAAAACTGAGCATGTGAAGCTTTCTGACGTGTTCCCAGTACACATGGAAATAATGTATGGAAACCTAACAGCTGGCTCACTAGAATAGGTGTGAAAATATACCCCCTTTAGTCATCAAATAGAAAACATGTGCAACTATTTTAGTTATGCTGAAAGATATGTTAGGTTGCCTAAATAGCAACCACACGCTATTATGTGGTTGATTTTGTCCATTTTCCCATTAGATCCCAGCAGCCTTGAACTCCATGTTCTCAGCATTCTTGTAAGGGCTATTTTAATCTGAAAATTATGCATGCCAGGGACATTTCTCAGATGCCAGTAGGTAAAGGATTAGCTAACCATTTATTTTAAGCAAGTCAACACAACAACATGAAACCCTTTCAGAAAAAAAAAAGAAATGTTCATCCGGGAGTACAGCTTCCAAACAAAGTCTTCCCTGGAACTTTTTTGTGTTTCTCTTTTTTTGCATATTCAGGGTACAGTGATCCTTCTGGAAAATATGATCCAGCAGTTCGAAGTCTTCACAACTTGGCTCATTTATTTCTGAATGGAACAGGAGGCCAAACTCATTTATCACCAAATGATCCCATTTTTGTCCTCCTGCACACATTTACAGATGCTCTTTTTGATGAGTGGCTGAGAAGGCACTCTGCAGGTAAGATGTTCTCTTGGACAGAGGCAGGATGAGTGCTTGTCAGTGTAACCCCGGAAGGACATTCCATTGTTTTGTGGATGAAATATTTATGTTTCTTCTTGTCAAAGAAGAACAGATGCCATGTAGATTTACCACGTTTGTGATCTACTATCAGTATTCAATAACCATCTCCATATACTTCTAAGGGATGATCATCGTTGCTGCTCTTGCTTCTTTAATTCCAAAAAGAATACAGAAAAGTGATAAGGAAGAAAGTGAAAGAGATGGGGAAAGGGGGAACAGAAGGAAGGAATTGCAAGGAAGGAAAGAAAAAAAGAGAAATAAAGGAAGGAGACTGGCATCAGTGTATTACAGGGAGAATTCTGTGTAACATTTATGTCCATGCGTCAGTCTGCACAATGCAGCAACTGTATTCCTCTTGGAATAACCCATCCCCCTCTTCCTTCTTCTATAGAAGACAGCTGTTGTTGCACAACTGAGACTTCTTTGTGCAGCTTCCACAACAACCTACCTCATGTAATTTTCCCACATAGCTCTCAGAGAGCAACTGTATCCCCTTGTGGTAGCTGCATGAACTATCACAAGGTTTTTCATCATCTTACCAACAAGGATTTTTTTTTTTTTTTTTTGTTCTTGTTGCCAGGGTTTGTTTATTTGTTTGTTTGTTTGTTTTACTTCAGCTTTCCTCTTATTTAACAAAATATTGCAAAAAAATTCCACTGAAACTTACATTAGCTGTCTTCTGGAAATGGATGAGAGAGCTGTTCACCACCGTTACAACCAGGCAAAATTAGAATGTAGAAAAAAGCATTTCCCAGTCCTCCATGTATACGTATTTCTCCTCTTCCATGTGAGAAGAAATTAAAAGCCCAACATGGACAGAAATTTTTACAATTTACTGGTGGTTTCTATTAAAAAAACAGAGATACCATTAGAGGTCTTATTTTGCACAGTGCAGAGCCCTCTGCTCTGTATGCATGGCACTGCACACATTTACAGATGCTCTTTTTGATGAGTGGCTGAGAAGGCACTCTGCAGGTGTATGCATGGCACTGGAAAAACAATCCTCCTGCAATAGCTTAGGGTAGGAAAAAAACCTGAGGTACTCAAAATATGGAGTTGGAAAAGGAGTTCAGTAGGGCAAGGTACTTTGATTTTGTTTACAGAAATGTGATTTGACTTTACAATTTAGATATCTCAACTTATCCACTGGAGAATGCCCCTATTGGACATAACCGACAGTACAACATGGTGCCTTTCTGGCCTCCAGTTACCAACAATGAAATGTTTGTTACTGCACCACAAAACCTGGGGTACAGCTATGAAGTCGAGTGGCCAGGTAATCTGAGATATCTAGATATTTTTTCTTCCTTTTTTCACATCATGTGTTTGTCCCTTTAAGTTTATGCATCACATAACAAAGTTGTTCAAGTTTCACAAACAATACTTGTTGTCTTTGTACAGTCTTTTTCTCTTTTCGGCCTAGCATTTCAAATGCTTGTTTGGCATTTAGTATAGGTACTGATCAGAGATTGTTTCAGCATGAAGTTCACACTGACCACTTAAGTTTTGGGAGAAGTTCTCATTTGGATTTTAGCCTTGCAGAAGGTCCTTATTCCTATATTATATGCCTTCATTAAATCACAACAGACAAGGCAAATCTCTCACAAACCAGATGGAAGAAGAGAGGTTCAGAGCTACCTTTAGAGTGGAACAAGATAGACTGAATTTTCTCACGTATTATCAAACAAAATTTATACTCGTTCTATTATACAACTCACTGAATAATAAATGACACTGAGCTTTGGTTTGTCCCTGTGATGTTTATTCATATATTTGACATTTACTTTTAATATCTGTCTCTTTGTTTTTTCTTCCTGTAGGTCGGGCTCTCCGTGTCACGGAGATGATAACTATAGCAATAGTGACTGCACTGGTTCTGGTTGCAATTATCTTTGCTGCTGCTGCATGTATCGTACGCATCAAGAAAAATAAGGATGAGTTGCATCAGCCTCTTCTTACTGACCAGTATCAGCACTACTCAGATGATTACGATGGTGTACCAACACCAAGCCAGTCTGTTGTTTGAAGAGATGACACATTTTTGCATCTGACTGAAACTGTTTATTTTTGCTGTATTTCGTGAATGGTGGTAATCCATTGGCTTTAAAATAAAGAGCATAAACTGTCAGTTGTCTTGATATGTTTGCTTCAGGCTTCACTTCCTCTTTAATCACATCTAAGCATCAATAAGTCACCTTTGCAATGCTGATTGTGTTGATTTTAACAAAATTCTTTAAGGGTCACCGGCAAGCCTTCGCCATGCATAGTTCTGTAAAATCTGGTAAAATTTAGTTGACTTGACATAAGCAAATGCCGTGTGACTTCACCTAACCTTTATATCCAGAATTCTTTTATGAGGTACTTTTGTGAAAAGGTCAAGTCTAGAACAGGACAGAAGCTGAATACGAAATACAAGTAGACGCTCTGGCTAAGTGACTAGAAACGTGTTACAAAATACAAGACACCATGGTTAAGTGAGTAGAAATGTGTTTCATTATAGCCAGCATACCAGGGATGGAGTTAAAATGGAATTCTGAGGGGAACAGTATATCTGAAATCAACTTTATTCACAAAACACAGTTTCGAACTCATTGCTGCTTTTAGGTTGATCTGTGAAAACAGATTCACAGTTGAAACCACTCCAGCATTTGAACACTTCAGCTTTATGTTGAAACACAACTGCCTGAAAGTGTATTCATTTGAAAGGATAGCTGGCAGTAGCCTTTGATTTATTTTTATTTTAATTTTTCATTCTCATTCCCCTTCTCTCTCCCAGTCTCCGCACGGCAGGGTATTATCCCCAGCAATGAGACACTTTGCTTCAGTTGTCTCATGCTGGAATTTAAACCTACTCTTGTGCTTTGAAAGAAGGCCCTAAGCACCTGGTTGTAGAATACACTTGAAAAAATAGCCTTAAGCAGCTGCTGTTGAATTTATTCAACATAAGCCAACAGAAGAGTAACAAACTGATTCCTGAGCTAGGGCTTGAGGAATCTGGCTTTAAGCCTCACATCCTCTCTCTCATCATAACTGGATACCAATGAATTGTCTGTCTTCCTATGATGTCTTATTGAATATAATTAGCAGTCCTTAGCTGGTATACAGAGATGTTCCTGGTTTCAGAATAATGAATCCCACACCATTCACTCAGACTATAAAATCAAAAAGACCCTTGTCTCTCTGCGTGAGACCAACTCCAATAGAAATAGCAAGTAACTTGGATTGAGCTCCTTCAGCCTGAGGCAGCCCTCCTAGACAGTAAGTTACCAGGCAAAAGTAGGGTCACATGCTGTGCTAACCTCCATGGTCTCAGTGAGTACCAGCTGTGCTCAAGGCACATATACTCGACTGCAGGGAGATACAAGCTTATACACCGAGAATGGTGTAAGTAGAAGGATAAGTACGCTTGCCTAGGCAGGTGGTAGATGGGTTATCATCTCAACCTATTTTACCAAGCATGAGGAATGCACAGCAAAAAAAGTTTACACACATATCTGATACTTAGGAAGAAAAATTTCACTTGTGGCATTTGTGACACAAAAGCTAATTAGACAAAGGTTTTTTATGTTGTGTTCTTGTTTTTACTTACAGTCTAGCCAATAAGTATTTCACGTATACCAGCAGCAGCTTGTGTTCCAACTTAGGCGTCTTTTCCTGCCATCCTTGCTTGTACTGAGTAGCAACTTATCAAGTCATCTACTTTACTCATTTCAACGGATTAAAGCAGGGTGGTACAACAGACTTTGGATTGGGGTCAAGAGAACTGAATTTTATTCTTAGCTGTTACTGACCTGATGAAAGTTCTTAGCTAGCAGATTTTTACCTCTGTGATTAATTTTACTCATTTATAAAATGAAGATAATAGAGCTTCTTTTCTAAAGTGTTTTTACATCAATGGATGAAAAGAAGCATACAGAAGCTTGACAGGAGAATGAAAATATCAAGATAAAATCAGATTTTGAGAAGAGATTGTTAGTCATTAAAACTGTTCAATCCTTAAAGCAAAAGCATACATTCGTGTTTTGAGGAGGCTACAAGTCTTGAGGGTCAGAGAGTGAGGAGAACTGCCTGCTAGTTAGAGCTGCCACACATAAATGAACGAAGAAAGGTAGCTTTTTATTACAGAGTTAAAAAGAAAAGGAAGAGCAAGTGCAGGAATCAGACAGGCAAGGAAAGTGGAGAACTGTGTGCTTGACCCATTCTTGATAATAATCTCACAAGTCTTTCTTCTTTTGGTCACTATTTGCAGCACTCTAAACGATGTCTTGGTGTGGAGAAGTTCCTGCCATTCACTGAAGCTGCCTGCTGCTTTTTCCTGAGAGGGAAAAACTGGTTTAAGTTTGAAATCTGAAATGGCCAGCATATGAGGAAATAGAGAAAATTAAGAAAAATAAATAAAGTTAAGAAAATTGAGTGTGTGATAACTATAGTCTTTTACTGGAAAAACTAGGTAGGAAAAATTGAAAAAAAAAAAAAAGAAAGGAGGTAGTGAAAAGCTGGAAAAAAGTACTAACTTAGAAATCCTAGGTGCAACAATTCTGAAGCATGTGATGTCATTTTTACCTATGACTTTTCCTCCCTGTTCTTCTCATGAAGCCTTATTCTTATAAGACTTGTATAAAGCAGCTGTAAAGAATACCCAGAAATGTTGAGAAAATAGAGCTAAATTCATGGTGAACTGATGACCACACCACCACTAAGGAAAAACCAAAAGGAACCTCTGATTTGGATATAATTACACGCCTTTGAAGTTTCGTCAGACAGGAAATCTCACACGAATTAGAACTGTGAAATTTATGTAAAATTTGGAGATTACTGATTAAGTATTCATAATTATACTAAGGGAACCGAATTCCATGGATCTAATTACTGATAGGCCCTGTTTCCACAAATAGTTATTGGCTTAATTAATTGCTTAATTAATTAAGCATATTAATATTCTTTCAACTTAGATGTGTCACCAGAAAAAAAAAACAACAAAACAAACACAGCAATTTAGGCCTCTTAAATCCCCCTGCAACTAGGGATTTTAAATATTTTTTACAATAACTTGCCTTCTTAGCTGCTTATCAGGGTCTGAGTTTGGCTTTTGTAATTTTTTTCTCATATAAAAAACAAGTTAGTAGGCAGTAACTAGTGAATTCAAATAATGAAACAGTAATCCAGATTCTCTCCAGACAACATTAAATGAATACAGGTTTTGAGAATATTCAAGAGAGAAATGGAACTAAGATCAGGAATTTTAGAAACAAAAAGAAGGCTGCAAAGCTGCACTTGACCTTGGAAAGGAAATATGGAAAAAGTTCTTTAACCATGTAAATGAAAATACAACATATGCAGAGTCAAGATTTGCATGAGACAGATACATTTTTCTGTGTCAGTGAGAGTCTATCTCTGTTTTCAGTATAAAGAACTATGCTGATCTTGTACAGAAAGAGTTAAAGGCTGATGGAATCATAGACAGAAATTGCCTTACAAGACAGAAACTAAACAATATAACTGAGGCAAGGCAATTTGTAATTTTCATCCAAGAGCCTAAAATTTACTTACAAAACTGTAAGTCCATCTTTAAAGTGTCTGAATAATTTTGTCATGTCAGCTGAAGTATTGTGCAATTGGGAATAACAATATTTTATGGGGAAGAGAAAGTAGAAATATTCTATGCAATGATAAACATTAATTTAGATTCAATAGTGTGAAAATCTTCAAAACAAACCATGGAAATAAAATTGAGATTAAATATGACGCAGATTTATCAAAGGTAGACCATGAGAGGTAGCTTAATATCCTTCTTTGATAATGTAAACCAAAGATGTTATTTTAGGAATTAGATTGATGATGAATGCTTTTGTAAAGTGCCTTCTCAGGCACATAATGTGACTCTTGGGAATGGTCCTGTGCAGGGCTAAGTGTTGGACTTGATGATCCATGTGGGTCCCTTCAAACACAGAATATTCTGTGATTCTGTGATAAGTGCTTAAACCTTAAAAGTTAGGAATTGGAACAGGATCTGTGGACTGGGAAAAGTGTCAGCTAGAGGAGAAATGATGATTCAGTATTGAAAGAAGCACCAGGGCTACAGGACTAGTCTTCGTAGCAGAATTATGAAGATTGAATCAGCCTTAATTAATTCATTCAAGAGAGATGTTGATGCACAAAAATGCACTGAGTGGATAGTCACTCCCCTTAGGAGAATACTGGAAGAGAACATGCAGACGGATAAGGATAACCTGCAAAATACCTTGCGGACTTGAAATATCAAGAAAGGTGAAAGGCAGGAAAACAGCACAGTAATGATATCTCCCGACTTCCCCTACATTCCAGTAAGAAGAACTCTATTCCCACATGCAAACTTTCCCAGTAAGGAATAAAAAAAGCATTATGAACAAGCTTGCAACAGAAAACCTTATGACACCAATGTGATACTAGTGTGAAAACAGCAAAGGCAGCTGGCTCCAAGATGCAGCATATTTTGTTCAATAAATGTACTATATACCCTGAAAGTTTAAAAGACTCTGTAAGTTTGCTGCCTACAACAAAGGCAGCATCTGGGGAAAAAAATAAAAATTCCTTACAAACTGATATTTCTACAGGAAAGAAAAGATTTCCAAAAGCAGATCAAAGATTTTAGTGGAAGCTGGTGGGTGATTAGGCTGTCCAGTCAACTTCCTCTTAATGGTAGGCAGTAAAATAATAACTTCCATAAATATTTGCTCTGGGCACAAAGCTGAACTACTTTTATACCTTAGAGAAACATTTCTAACACCAGAAGTCTCACCTCTTCTGTGTATGGAAGGCCAAAGCAACAGTGATTAATAATGGCCTTATGTTGGCATAGAATGAGAATGACCACCAAAACAAGATTTATTGCTGAAGTGTATTCTGATTGTCATCCTAACACTCTTTAATGTCCAAAGCATGCCTACCAAACATTTGACTACCAAAAGAATAACTTGACAATGAAACCTGACTAAAACTGATATGTTTAGATTCAAAATGTTAATTTGAAGCAAAATGTATCGATCTCCTCTCTTAAAACAGAATTTTAACCTGATATCTCATTCAACCTTCAGTTTAGAATGAAAGTGATGGCTTTAGCAGATGCTTTGTCCAGGTGCTGTTTTAAGTTAAAGTGAAGGAGAAGTCATATTAATAATATTTACTTCTTGCTGCTCATTGGAGGGAATTAGATTAACAGAGTTTTAACTAAAATAAACCTTGGATTGATTTCTGTATAAATTTTTAAATATAGAACATAGTGTGCACTGCTTTGTGTCATCCTTCCAAGCCCACCCTTAATGCCCAGAAGATTCTTAGGTAAGGCATTGCCAATTCCAGTTATGTGCATCTCCTTTCCCCCTTCACCCCTCAAATGCTGGGGAAAAAAGAGGAGATCTAAACAGTAATTTTACAGTATGCTAAGTTTGCTTGCACATAGAAACTGACTTTAAGAGCTTTGGCCATCAGCCAAGCATGGATTTAGATTTTACAATTAGTAAGAGCTCTTCAAGGAATAAGGCTGTTATCTTGCTGAACTCAGTGCCCCTGTTCAGTACAAGAGCTTGAAGCAAAGAAATCTTCAAAGAAAGACAGAAGTGATGCTGCAGAATTAAACAACCTTCATTTGAGGCTGAACTGGTGATAGGATGACTACCTAAAAGGAATTTTAAGTTGGCCATTCAACCTGTCTGTTTACTAGTAGAGTTAAGTTTTATTTTGCTCTAGCTCAAAAAGTTTCAGAGAAAACTACTGATACAGATGAAAGGCCTTGTGTTGAAGAGAATTTCTCCAAATAAAAAATCTCAAAGGAAAAGATGGGAGAGTGAGAAAGTGTTTGTATAGAAGCTGAAAGTTATGTTGTAGCTAAAATGGACTCAGGCTATTAAACTTGAAATTTGCAGAAAGAACAATATCTCTCTTGAGACTACCAGATAATATACAACCAAAAAAAAAAATTAAAAAACCCCCTCCAAACAATATCTTTGCACCTAAGGCCTCCGAGTGGAATTTTATCTTTTAGTAACACCTTCTAAGAATCAATATATAGGAACGATCCTCAGTATGAGCAGCATAGTTAAATACAAAGAATGAAATAAAATTAAATAGTATCGAGTGATTGAAAATTAAGCCTGGCATTAATCTTAACTTAAAAAGTTAAGATTCTGGTTTCAGTCGGACTTGAAATGACAGGGAATATCCGTGTATGCCTTATTTTTTAATTTATATGGGGGAAAAAATAACACCCTTGTTGACTGCTACTACGAATTGCATTTAATATGACCATAAAGTAAAAGTCGCATTTAAAATGAGTTGTACTTAAATCGCGGCTCGAAGTGCGCTGGCAGAGAAACCCCGCCGCGCTGCTCCCCGGCCCTGTCGGGAGCCCACAGCGCAGGGAGCGCTGCCGGACACAAGGGAGCGCTCCGCCGAAAGAGCCGGGTTGTTCCCTACCACGGAACAGAGACTACGGAACTACAACGCCACGTCGGGTTCTAAAGCACAATTTTCTGAAGAGATAATTTAATTTGTGTCCCTCATCTTCCTGTTCCGAGAGAACTCTAGTTTCTTCTACTCTGGGACACCATTTCAATTGTTGCAGGCTCATTATTTTGAAAACAAATGCTTAATGGAAAAAAGACATGCCTAAATGTCCCATATCTGCAATTACTGGTTCACAACACCAAGTAAATGCTGCCCACTGGGGAAGCTAAATATTATCAGTAGTAGTAGTAGTAGTAGTGGTGTTATTGTTGACGTTATTGTTTTTATATTTTGTTAATATATTATTATATAGTCATTGTTATTATTTCCCAATATTAATAACAATAATATTCCTAATAATTAATAACAATATTAATCTTAATAATAATAATTTTATTATTTTTAACAGGGGCAGAGAAGTGATTGTCGTATTGTCTTTTCTTATCCCTGCACCTCAAGTGGTGAGAAAATAGTGGCCTATCAAACACTGATGTGTTGTGATATTAGAAAGTTATGATCTGAATTTGTCTTTGGCAATCTTGAAGACAAGTCAGCAGTTGCAGCAGCAAGGCCTGCAAAAAAAGTGTCACTTCTTTCAGTGAATAAGAAGCTGTCATTCCTTTTTTGAGTAACTTTTCCGGATGTTCTGTCATCAGTCTCATGTTTGTCATAGTTATCCTTAATGACTCTTTAAAGGTGTCTTTACTAGATGTGGAGATTTGGGATCAGAGAAGAGAATACTTCACATTACAGTAAATGTTTTTTCTGCCCAAACTTACCCCGAAACTATTTTTGATCCAGAAGCAAATAGTCATTAATGTTAATTACAGCTCTTACCCTTACCCCTGTTTGTGAAGTGATGGGGAAAATAAGTCTCTCCTATTAGCTATGGAAGATAAGATGAGGATGGACAATGAAGAATAACGATATGAAAAGCAAAGTTCAGACGTTGTTCTTGGTAAGCAACAAATAGCGGATATGTAGAACGAATGCTGTGAATCTTGATTTCTCGTGGTGGTCGTGTCCTATATCATCCTCAGGGGTTGCATTTTCTATGGCTCTATGATTTTACTTTCCACAGAGCAGGATCCTCAGCCCTGACATTTGCTTGGATCATGGGAGTCTGGAGACACTCCCCAGGCCTAACTACTTGGTGACCAGTGATTCACCTCCTGTTACTGTACAAAGACCCCTCTTCTCTGCTTACTTTCTTCAGCCTTTATTCAGACGCAGCCCAGAAATACTGAGGCTCCTGGGTCAGACCTCAGGAAAAGGGGGAGTTTGTGTTTCAAACCTGTCATCAGCCTGCAGATTGGAAACCTGCAACAATTTACTGGTCATGCCAGTGATGGAGAGAGATGGACGGGTGAGGAGAACTCCGCAAACAGGGGGGAAAGGAAGACAGTAATTACTTCTGGTTCCTTCAGGGGGAAATTTATCTTTGTGCATGAGATCTATTTACTGTATTTTCCAAGGACTTGGGATAGCTGGCATCACCTTACTGAAAGCAGGTCCTACGCATGTGGATGAACTTCAATTATTTTAAGGGAAACTTTGCCTTCTGCAAGAACATTTTCATCTGAAGTTTTGACTTGAAAATTTCCATCAAAAATATGATAATTGAATGCTTTGCTGACCAGTGAAAGGAAAATAAAACAAAACAAAGATGAAAAAATGAAAAAATTAAAAAAAAAAAAAGGACAGTTAAAAAAATTAAGAAAGCTTAAGGGATAGGAAGCCACATAGGGAAATGAGAGCTAAAATGTAAATGAGTGTTTCTTGTTTTAATCAAGTTTTCAGATTACATTTGAAAAAGGGAGTAATGAGTATTCCATTGTGGAAATACTTGCCTATCTCTAAGCAGCTGTAGTTTCTTTTCCTCCTGCATGGGCCTTTCTGTTCAGGTAGCTCTTCTTCTGTCACTCAAGCACAGCATTCTTTTAAGGATGGCAAAAAATCCTGTCTATTTTTTGATAATTATGTGTATTATGCAAAAAAAAATGTGCTTTGACTTCTAATAACTTTCTCAAAAGCTCCAAATCCAAACTGAAAAAACAGCCCTTTCTTATCACCCCTTTCTGCAGGCAATAGCCTCTCCTACAGCCCCAGAAGGAGGCAGGCAGGCAGTGTGGCACTGGATGCTCATGGGTCTTCCTCAGGAGCTGGATGTAGCAGCCAGCACAGCTATTTTGTCCAAGGCTGCTTTCAGGGCCAGGGCCTGAGACTCTCCAGACCCTCTGCATCTCTCTGTAAGCCTGCCATAAACAAGTGGATCACCTTCAGCCCCTGTGCTCCAGCACTTCTCAGCACAGTTTCTGGTTTCTGAATCACCTTATGTTGTTTTTCCAGACAGAGAAGCAAATGGAGCTCAGTAGTTCTCAAATAACAGTGTTGATGTTCCAGGTATGCAGAATCTGCAGGAGAAGAGGCAAATTTTAATCATCTGTCACCAGGAATTGGTGACATTGAATTTTCACTTGCGATAGTCCCCGAGAGATGAGCACATGATAGATGTTTTGTGTAGACATGGCTCCTTCAACACCTGGGACAGATAGAGATACTGGGTAAAGGGGTGAGATAATGACTGTAGCTTGGGTTCTTCCATAGGAATGAGGGTCTGGAAGGACACCTGTGACACCACAAAAATACTCATTGAGATAGCAGATGTTTTTCTGGACTTGCACTTACTTCAGAGAAAAGGGTCTATAGACCAAAGACTGTATTTTAAAAATAAAACAGAATTTCAGAGTAACAGTTTGTGGCCGAGGAAGTCAAATGCTTGCTTGACTATTTGCTTGACATCACCAAGTATTTGTAAGTAAATAGATACTTCCCTAAAGATTCAGGTTTTTAAATTACTTTATCATTGTATAAGGAATATGCCATTAGTGTCTAAGGCAAAAGACTTACCTTATGTCTAAACAGCATGTAGAACCAGCCTGTATAACCTACTCATTTCTCTATCCCTGGATATTTATGGGCACTGACCATGTGTCTGGACCTGTTCATGAAGCACAAAGAGTAACCTCCATACAAATCAGAAAGAAAACTTACATTTCTAGAAGGTTAGAATTTGGGATGACACATTCTTCACCTATGGCTAAGCATGGTGTTCTTCCATCTAAAATCAGTGCTTTCAGACATCACCTTCCCAGATACGGGTTATCAGAGGAACAAGCATAGGGCAAAGCAGACTATCTAGGGGAAGGGTTGGTGCCAGGAGATCCTCCAAGAACTACAGGTAGGATTATCTTGAAGACAGCAAAAGTAGGCTTGAAAGGTCTTGCTGTATTTAAGACTTTACAGATCCACCCTCAGCCACCTGGAAAAATTTATATCTGTGGTGATAACAATTAGCTGGCTGCAATTAACCTGAGCCTGAAGTCACACCTGATCTTTAGTCTTAGTCACCTCCTGAGGCAGCAATTTGGCTCTTCTCCCAAGGCAGACAAAGTTTAATTGGGATCATGAAACATTCAGAAAGGTGATTCAGGCTACAGTCTCTGCTAGGTAACTGCTGTCATCAGGGGCTATTAATCTTTTTACTTGCTTAACTAAAGGAAGCTATAGATTAACCATGTCAAGACAGTAGAAGGATATCAGCTGTAGTTAGAAAGCCGTGCTTTGTAGGGGCTGTCTAGAAGTTTGATGCTCACAGTGGCTTCTGCTAATTACATAATTCTAGGTCTGGGCAAGCACCAGCAGCTAAGGCAAAGCAGTGGGGTGATATCACAGTGCATGAACACGGAATTGCAGATTACTGCTGATAGTCTAAATCTAGCTGGGTTAAATCTGCTTGGAGGTATGGGGGTGGACACTGGAAGGGGACTCCAAGAAATGAGGATTACTTGCCTAGGCTGTATTAGAGACTTAATGGAGATTTCAGTAATTGTGCACAGTATTATAACTGGTTTGGAAGGCTTCATTCAAGTCTTATCTCATTTTATAGAAAGTGTGTGCATTAAATTAATTATAGTGTTTGGATTAATATTTGTTCTGGTAGGGCAGAAAAGCAGCAAGAATGACTTTTTTGAAGAGAAGAGTTTTCAAGACTGCATTTGCACTTAGTGAAGGTAGTGGGGAAGGGTAAGTGGCTCAGATCATCAAGAGGTATGTGAATATAGGTCACTGTGGTCCTGATTGGGATTGCTGAGTATATAAAGTGGATACCTTTAAGGGATGTTTTGTAGAAAGGTGTGTGCTAGGATATAGATAATGTCAGGAACAGATTTGTTAATCTGGATTAAGGTTGCTTTTTCAAAGAGAAAATACTTAAATCAATATGAAAATAAATAAATCAAACTATAAAAGCCATAGTAACTGGTTTACTAAGAGATTACGTCTCAAACCAGCAAGGACTACACTGTTGTTTTGGCAGCCAGAATTTGAGTTAGTAGAATTCGGTTTAGCAACTCAAAATATCCCACAGACTAAATTTACATTTTGTGTGTCTTTGGCTTCAAAGCAAATGACACTGCTAGACTTGTACTAAATGGCACACAGAATGTCTGAGAGTGGTTTAGGGCTGACTATTGGGACCATCAGTCAAGCACCGAGGTTTGGATGAACATGCAAAATTGGATTGATGTCTGTCACTGGGACAGATCCACAGATTATCCTGGCTGAACTGGTTGGTTGGGTGGGGGCACAGAACCACCAGGATGGGACTCATCCTTTGAGTTTGGAGGTGTGCTGCATGCTTCCATACGCTTAGAACAGATTTCCACTGCCCACAAAACCAAAGAGCATCATTGACAGAGAATGGTATTTTGTTTGACCTAAATGGACAGTGATGTTTGCCATTGGTTTGTTTATACTTAATAAGGGTGTGCTTTGCCTATCTGGACAGGGAAGAAATCAGTATAGAAATTTTTTTTCATTTTTTTTTGTCCCTCAATCTTTACCCATAAGTGTTAAAGTTACTGTTAAAAGATAATAAAGAAAGACTATTGGTGTTACCATGTCTGTTCCATGTTAAATGTTCTCCTGGGAACTGGGAAGGGATGGAGGCAATTCAAGACACTTAAAATAATGAGGTATTTCCTCTCCTTATAGCACTTAAGATAACTGGCTGTCAGAACAGTGAAGACTCATTCCTGGCAATAATTGAATACATTCTCTTCATTTTATTCTTTTCAAAGATATCAACATTATCTATACTAACTGACTCCTCTACACCTGATGACTTCGATAACACTATTCACTTCCCATAATAAATAGGATCAACCTTCAGCACCACTTTCATTGACATTTATCTTTTGACACTATGGTTTTTCTAACCAGTGCAAGGCCAAACACAGACCTTACTGTGTTTGTGACAGGTCTTGAGCCTGACTGTATAGCTGCTATTGCAGTGAATAAACATCTGTATCCCCTCTATCTAATAAGCAAAGAATAGCTGACATCAAGTGGTGTGCAAAGGAAAAAGGGGAGGGGATGCATGACGTCTTTAAGATGTCAAAAGTAAATCTTCCAACAGCAAGATAGAAAGTAGTAATATGACCTCTTGCAAGCAATACACACTTCCTGACCTCCCATGCTCTGGGGACAATAAGAAGTCCTGTGCTTCGAATAATGAATATGTTTTCTTTGCTAGGAGAATCTAGAAGATTCATGACAGTTCTGGGTTTGAGTTGCTGTCATTTCCCTGGGAGGCTCTATTTGCAAAACTCAGAACTGGCTCAAAAGCTAGTAATATGCTCCCAGTAAGACTACATCTGTCCTAGTTCAGAAGACACAACTTTTCTGCTGTTTTCTTGAAATTTCCAAAGAATGAAGGTTTGTCTTAACAGCAAGCCAATACACACTTGATAACAACAGTGAGTTGATACTCACTATGAAATCTTGTGAATCCAAGAAACTGCTTTGCTTATGCAATGAAACAAATCTTCTTCAAGGCCAGGTTGGATGCAGCTTTGAGCAAGCAGGGGGGGCTGGAGCTAGAGGATTTTTAGGTCACTTTCAACCCTAACCATTCTGTAAGTCTATGAATTCATGAACTGAACTTATAAAATACCAGAATCCAGAGGATTTAACAAACAAAAGAACGTAATATCTTGTCCCGAAAATTTAACAGCTTCATTCACTTACATTTCTAATGAAAGGATGGAAAGAATATCGCACTTGAATTAAAAATAATAATTTTTCAATAGAATTGTTTTGAGACTGGAAAGTAACCACACCTTTAGAAGCTGTACAAATTGATTGGTGCTGTCAAAAACATTTTGTGCCTTTTCAGTCTTCCTTCCACCATCTGCCCATCGACCCTCACACAGTGGATGGAAACAGGAATGTCTTAGATGAAAATTTGACCTGTAAATCAGTTTCTTAATGATGTCCAAGAAAATGGGAATTCTGCTTAGTGAAATTAAATATGGAACAGAAACGACTCTCAAACTTTCAGCTATTCCCTCGGAACCATGACCTTACAAGAACAATCAAAGTTTCTGAGGATGGAAGGTCAGTGACAAGTGTAGAGATCTGTTGAGCTGCACTGTATGACTGCATGGAGGCACTCTGGAGGAAGGCTTAAGTGGCAGAAGGAAGTACTATTGCAAATGATCAGCAGTTTCCTGGGGTAGTGAGGAGAACTAACAAGAAGCAAGGAGACAATACCTAAATTATGGAGTGCACAAGCTTTTACGTATACCTTTGCATGATGGGAAGCAATCCTAAAAGAAATTAAACTGGCTTAATGGGTGTCTCAGTGTCAAGCTACATTCCTATGGCTTCACTGTGCTAGGAATTTTATTGTGTGGACCTCAATAGCTTGTTCTTGTACAGAGAACTGAAGACCATCCTCTCTAGAGACTGAGTTAATGGACGCTGGGAATAATATGCCTGTTGAAACTGTGTTGAGCTCTGGTGATATATATATTTTGTCCTTTATGACTGTGATTCTTTTTCTTTGAGTTATTTTTGACTTGAATACAAGACCAGTTTCTACTGTTAAGAATATAGTTAACCTGATTTTTTTATATTGAAGTATAGAAATGAGCATAATACTGATTCTAAATATATAATGAAGAACAATCCTATCTTCCACTTCTTACATGACAAATGTGTAGAATGCTTCACACCTACACTGTTGTAACAACAAAAATAGGAATGAGCAATTTGTTCCCTGACATTTTGCTAAAACTGAAAATATGGCCCTTAATATTACTCAGTTTCATGTTATAGATAGGTTTCAGGATCTTGAATGTCTTCATGGTTCCAGACAGTAGTAATACATCGCAATTGGCTTACAAATCCAGGAAGTTTAAACTGGCCATCCAAGATGAACAAAAAGAAATTTGAATGGCTTTGAAAGTCATGTTCTCCTTATAAATCTAATAAAAAGGATCTTACACTACTCTTTGTAGTGCATGTGCTATTATTATAGCTCTCCGCATTAATGCTGTCACTTCCCATACTTTTCTCTTTCAATTTATACTATTTAATTTTATATAATCACTATTATTTTACAAATAAACAGACTTTATTTCACTTCAATATAATATGAAAAGATGTTTCCTTTGTAAATGCTCGACTGGAAGGTGGGGTGTGGTACCTACAGCTTACCCAGTAAGTTTGATCTAATTGGCCTCTGTTTGAACCAACCACTGTTTAGCTGCTTTGGCTTTCTCACGCTATTAGAATGGCTGTGATCCCAGGAGTAGTTTATTGAGAATATGAGCTCCCTTTAACAATTCTTCAGGCCCTGACTAGAGACACATTTTCTGCAGTCCAGTTGTATGCCTAGTGGCAGTGATAGCCCTTTCTTAAAATACCACCTTTCCTCACCTCGGTCCATATTGGACAAATATCTGAAAATTAATATGCAAACACTAATATGGGGTAAAAATGGCTAGTTCTTAGGAACATTAGTTCTTTCAACTTGTCATCAACCCACTGTATCCCAGAGGCATAACTTCAGCCTTTAAATCTTAAGTCTTCACAGGATCAAACCACAAATCTTAAAGCCACGGAATGTTTTTTAATTCTATAAATTTATTAGAAACTCTAAACTGTTTCACAGTACTGAAACAACGACATGACCAGATGTCTGTCCCTTTCCATTAGCAAGGCTGAAACTGGAACAATATTGGCATCACTAAAATAGGAAGCAAGCTTCAAGGGTTCATGGTTCTTCTGAGCTGGCCCGGGGAAATCAGTTATGGCACTGACATCATTTTGGCCTGTTGAGCACTGTTAACTTGCAACAGCCTTGAGCAAGTTTATGTAGCCTAGTAAAATATAAGATTTTCATGGCAGCTACTGAAATAAGATTCGAGAATTTTTAAGGTTTGTGGTTTTTTTCTCTCTTTGTTTAACAGAGGATAGGTAGGAGAGATGTGGAAACTCAAAGAAACACTTTTTACCATGCAGAAGAAAATGCAGGAGATACTAGATAAAAACCCAACTAACACATTGACAAGTCAATTTTTTTTATGTTTGGATATATGTTCATAAAGTGTTTCTTCTCTTCTAGCACCTCATCACTTTACAACTTAGATATGTGTAATACACCCACAAAGGCTGTAGACCTGGCTGTTGTTTAAAAGGGTACCTTACCAATGCTCAGTTGGGTTTCTCTACCTTGAACTACTAAATTCCTGAATGACTTACATTCCCTCATGTAACATGCTTTCTGAATGATCAAAGAGTTCTCTCGATATCCCATTGCAGCCAAGTGCAATGAGTATGTAAATGCACATTAGGTCTGTCACTGACTGCTAGGAGAGACACTGATGTTTGCTTTTGACGAGTCCAAATGTGGAATCAAGTGTCAGGATCAAAAGCAGAAAAAACTCTCTTTTGCATTTTTACTGAGCCCTCCAAACAAAACAAAACAAAACAAAACCAAACCAAAACAAAACAAAACAAAACAGAACAACAACAAAACAATGACAAAACAAACAAACAAACAAAAATCACACCCACCAAAAATATTAAACTGAAAAATGCACAAATCAAAAACTTGAAAGTAGATTAAGGAGACTGGAAGAGACTGAGTGGAGGGGAGACAGGCAGACAGAAGATAAGGGGAGGAAGTACTATCAAATGAAAAGTGGAGATTCTGAATAATACAACTGCAGGAGATTAAGCTAGAAAGGATCTAAGTTTAAGCAAAGAGATTTGGAAAATAAACATCTTGGTCTCACATGGTGGTTCTTAATGGCTTGGAGTTATAACAGGGAATTTAACAGCTCACTGGGCTGTAAGTGAAAGAGGAGAAAGAAGGAGAAATAGAATTTTGATTCCTGGGTTTTTTTTAGCAACCTAGTTGTCTAGTGGATGGTGTCCCTGACCATAACAGAAGGGGAAGCCTAGGTGTTCTTTAAGTTCTCTTCCAAACCAAACCATTTTATGAATTTGTGATATTACTGGTCTTGGACTGACACTTAATTGGCAGAATGGAAATCAGACATTCATCAGTTAGCTTAGGGATAACATAGTAAGAAAATTAAGACTGAAACAACAAAGCTTAAAAGAGGGCAGGAACTGAAAGACGTGGGTGAGAGAAACTATGTTGAGTCAGGAAGCAATTGAATGTAAAAAAGTAAGATGTGGTTGAAACTAAAGCCTGTGATCACATAATTAATTGTAATACTCAGAATTCAGAACAAGACAGTTTGAGTTGAGTTTCACAGGGTTATAGTTATTCTTGCAACACTTTCCAAACCTCTGTGTGCTGAATTTCTTGGACTAGTTCTGCAGTGCACACATCCTGTTTGCAGGAAAAGGTAATTTTGTTAACACGGAAAGAGGTAGCAAGGCTAAATCTTAACTGAAGTCTTACAGTGTGTAGTGACTACCCTTTAATTGCAGTTGTTATAGCAGAAAATGTGTACATTTTTCCTGAAGACTTGAATCAATGTATAAAAACACTGAGTTCCAATGTTATAATATGTGTGGTTAGAATGTTTTCGTCATATGCTACAGAGGTCTACCATTTTGTCATGTATGTTAGTCTCGGAGATGGTGAGCAAAAAAAGTTTGAAGGATTCATCTGCAAGAGCACGTTTATCCCATGACTTACCTTCCCAAGTCTTTTCACAGAGAAATACTTCTTATATACATAGTAGGAAGAAATGAAGTTAGTAATGTAGAAAGACAAGTTAAATAAAAGCAACTGTTTCTCACAATACAAAATTGTGGAATCGCAGAATTGTTTAGGTTAGAAAAGACCTTCAAGGTCATCAAGTCCAACTGCTACCAGAAGGGACTGGAAAATGTTCAATGATTCAGCCAGGTGCAAGGAATCTCTTGAATCAAACTTAAAAATCATTGTAGAACAGTTGCCTTCCACACCTGTGCTATCCACCTGGAGTGCATTGATGTTGGCAGAGACCCTGATGAGAGAGCAAGATGGGGCTGTACAACTGATCAGCATCCCCGGCTAAAGCTGAAGATACAAAAGGCACAAATGTACCTGTACTTTGGCAAATGACCAGAAAGCTTAAAGCAAGAAACAGAGCACACTAGAAATGTAGACTTTCTAGACTGTCTTTGGCACCCACAAAGATTCATAGCGTCACTGAGCCAAAAAGAACTGGTACAGAATCCTTCATGACCATGACCTCGGTCAGCTGTGACAGGACATCGCACAGGACTGCTCATGGCCAAGACTCAAGGCTGCAATTCAGTATGCAGCGTTGCTGACACACTCTTAAAAGAAGGGAATGGGGAAAAAAGAGAGAGAAGGTAGGAGATTAACGTGTTCCTAAGAGCTCAAGGACAAGTTCTCAGAAAGCCTTCATTAGAGACCTGCTCTCTGTCTTATTTATACTGACATTGTCAGCTGAGTCTTTTTCTCCTGATTTTTAGGAAACATGAGTAGAGAGCTTGCTGTTCTGAGTCTCACAAAGGTTGTTGAGTTTTTAGTAGCATGGAAACTGCTTCCCTTTGTGAACAAAGATAGACAGTCTATATTTGGGAAGCAAAGTACCAGAAACTGAAGTATGATAACCAATAATAAAATACTTCATAGTTCTATATCCAGATAAGCGAGAATAAGGCTTGAAAACTTTTTAACTGAGAGGCCAAACTGAATTCACCCTATAGATAGGGACGTGATACATACAGAACTGAAGTGATTTTCCTGAAGGCCTCAAAATACCTGAAAAGAGAACCAAGGTTTCCTGAACGCAAATTCATTGTTATTTGACTGTGTTATACTAATGCATCCAGCTTTTTCCTGAGGTTTTTTCCCCTCTTCAAGACAAGAAGTGATCTTCAGGTAGCATTTCTACCTCCATATGTCACAAAGAAAAATTGTCCCCATAGATTTTCTCTAACTTATGTGTTAGACATCTTTCACCCGATCTTCCTGCTGTGGATGCTGGATAATGTTTTCTCAAATCAGTGTGCAGGCTGAGAGTTTTAACAGATTAAAACTGTTGGTGCATGTGTGTAGGTCCAACTAGGTCAACAGTAAACATGAAAATGGCTCTAGCAAAAGACTGGTGTGTGGAGATGGTGCTGCAGCAAAATAATACTAAATTTCATAGCAAAAAAAAGTCCTCATACTCAAGCTTTATGTTATGATGCATCTGTGATATTAGAAGGGTAGACAACTGAAGGATTTAGAAATACAACTAGGCAGCTGTCACATCTCCTCCTGTAATATGTCAGAACTGCAAAAGGTGAGCATAATTCATTGGATGTTGTTGCTCTTCTTCCTTATGTGTCAGATCTGACTAATTCTAGAAGTTCAAGTTGTTTTTTGATGTAAGTGTGTTGTAACTCAAAGCTTGGCCATGATTTGAAGGTTTTGGACTAAATCTAGGGCACACTGAATGGTTGGAATTTTGTCTAAGGAAAAAAAAGTTCTTGGTCTTAGATTGTTGCATCAACTAGAGGCCTCTTGTTCATTTTATCTGTAAAACTGACACACATTATTAATTTCACAGCAGCTAAGGGACTTTACTCTGTTGGTGCATTAGGAGCACAGCTCAGTGAAATAGTTTTGGAATCAGAGGCTGAAAACCCTTGGGAGATCTGTAGACAGTTTCTTAGGCTTGTTTTGCCAACTCATCTGTATAAACCACTGTCAGTATATTTAAAGCTATTGTGTAGTGATGTATCTTTATGCAGGAAAATATTATGAAGTTTGCAATTGGGAAAAAAGGTTAAGCCATTGGACTTGGAGGTTGTTGAGATGGCTGCAGGCTCATAGGTGTTGCACAGAATTCGATATCCAGTGTTGCTCACAGCCTTATATAAATCAATGCTACTGTAACTGAGACAGATAACTACCACAGCCTTTAAGGTTTCTATACTAAGCTTTACCCATAGGTGTAGTTCATTGTTTCATGTATTTTTAAAGTAAAGTGAATTGTATAAATGGTATTTACAATCTCTGCCTAGTGGAGGTAGCACCTAAGGAAATCATGTATGTACATGGGCAAAGCAGCAGAGAAAGAATAATAACACTTTAGATATACTTCTATGTTCTCTGTGCAATGATTAATGCCTCTGAAGTCAGCAGGAGGCATTCGTACAAGTTGCTGTGAACACATTGAAAAACTGGACCTTCTCTTATGCCTTCAGTTCTGATTCATCTGGCTTCTTGTACAAGCCTGTGAAACAGCAAGTGCAACAGTTTCATCTCCTCCCTTTAAACAAAGCCAAGAAAATAATAATCTGTGTTTCTGAATGCTGCTTTTGCTTTTATTTCTCTGCCTTCTTCTCCTAGACCATGGCAAAGAGTTCCAGAAAGGACATTAATAGCTTTTAGAAGGTATCACTGAGACAGTGTGTCAAAACTAACAGAAATAAAATGGCCTGCTCATCACCATATTCATATTCCAGTGTTCCCTGGAATTTGGACGCACAACAATGAATAGCAGTGGTATTCCTCCTGAGGCTGCTGTGGAGGTAATACTGTGTCAGTGCAAGATGCTCTTGACAGCTATTACAGACTTTCACAGTTCTTTTTCTTACAGCTGCACACAGTCAAACTTGGGGAAAGTCTACTTTGGAGTGAACTACCTACCCACTGAATCCCCAGATGAAAATTCTGACTTTGGTTAGTACGACCCGAATTTATTCCGTAAACAAGCACCAGACTTTATTTTGTTAGTGGATTTGAGGAATAGTCACCTTGATGGTGATTATTAACACTTTCTGTTAGTCTACCTGACCTTACTCATATGTCATCGTTCTTTTATTCCAGAGTATCTTCATTCCTTCTAAGGGACCTACTTAAGAAGTTCAGTTTTAACCTCCCCAAGCTGGAGTCACGCAATGTGGCACCAAAGCATTACCAGGGAACATCCCTCTCAAAACACTTCACCCTCCTCTGGGTGTTGGTTCGAATAAACAAATAATGGTTGCTTCCTAGAAGCATCTGACAAAGCATACTGGCATTGTGATGTAACTGGTTGAAAGCAGGAAAGGCAGGACTCCTGTCTACCACACCCTGTGTTGTCATGTACTTGGAATTCTCTTAATGCTCCTGCAGCCTTTGAAGACAAGATGAAGGCCCCATTTCTGTAGCCCATACTTCCAAGGGAAGGTTATTACGAGAAATACATTATCACATTAAGAGAAATAACTCCCACAAAACTGGCTGTCCTCCAGGAAATTAATTTTTTAAAAAGCCTTAAACATTCACAGTCTAATATGGCATAACTCCAGGTTAAATATCAACCAAACTTTTTGCTGTACTGTTGGAATCTGTCTGACACTGCCAACAGATTAAGGAAATAGTAAACTTGTATAGGCTTAAGGTACCTGCTGTCTACCTTCCAACATATTCTTCCAGCATAGTTTTTATGAAGGGGAATGAGCAATGACAATATGTACGAACATTCGGGTCAGTATGGCAGAGCATTTTATGCTGGCCAAAAGCTGAAGTCTGTCTGATTGCCCGGTCACTCAGCTGAAAACCTTGAGCAGACCCTGGATTCGGCTAATGTTTATAACATCAATGAATCAAGTTCATTTTGGATGCACTCTTGTTGAGGGAGGGCTTGACTATCGGTGCCCCCATTTGGATCTGGCTTCAGAAAAATTCCTACATATTACAACTACTTTTGCCCTCTAAGGCATCTTAAAGACTTTATTTAATGGAAGTTGAAAGAAAAGTATTATAAAGAAATCCACTATTATTAAAATCAATGATACACATAACCTGAGTTTTTCCGTCTCATCCCTTAAGTAAAATATCCCTTAAGTATATTAAGTATATAAATTTGCTTTTGTTTTGCTGTTTCTTTCCATTTTGAAGTATAATACTCCTCAACATGCATCTTTTGTGGAAAGCAAAAAAAAAGACTTAAATTGAGAACGAGACTTCAAGCCTCTTTTCAAGCTCCCCATTGTTGTCCTGCTTCACGACTTTTGTCCTCTTATTTCCCATGTGTTTATCTTCAACAATCGCTCAAGAGCTAAACCTGCAAAGAACTACCATTAAAATGAGGTTCCCATATTACAGGCTTGAAAGTAGTTACCTGTTTAAACTACATGCCTGAAGTTCATAAAATCAAGATCACGATGTGATCTTCAGGTGTGTTGCATAATGGCACTATGGGTTCTTTACAGTATTTTCACCCTCATGGACAAAGACAGTACGGTGTTCCAGACCTCAAAGGTCTAAGGCATCAAGAAAAATTAAAGAGTGGAATAATTGCATTTTACTTTCAAAATGTTTAACATAACACCCACTCTCCAATTTCTTATGTAAAATCATGGTTTGGCCTTAGGCAAGTCTAAGGCTATGCTCAGTAAGGTCATATGAAGAAACTTTTTATTCCTTCACTCTTACACCCTGAAGGGGATGCATGTGAGATGGTGTGACAACAGGGAGCCTGTCCAACAAGAAGCTGAACAGCTTCATCTCTAATACACACAAGAATTCACACTTTGTTGAACTGAAATGTCAAGACTTCTGGCTACAGAAAGAAAGAAGGGGTTGATAGGAGGATTTAACAAGGTGTTAAAATCGGTGAATATGTCTATATGGACTTTAAACAAAAACAACCAAACAAGCTAGTAAAGACGGATCTAAATGACCTTGTTTAGAGATTCAAAGTAAGAGATTCGGGAAGCTCTGAATCTCACACAAGATTAGACAGCGCAGGGCTAAAGAAAACAGGGTAACACAGAGGGACTACAGAGATACTGTTCACACTGTAGAGAATAAATTCATGTGGCCAAAGCTCAATTAAGGTCTAAACTTAATAGCACTGTGAAAGACAACAAACAGGACTCCTTTGTTAAATATGTTAACTGAAAAAGAAGAACCAGAGATAATATTGGTCCATTATTTGATTAGGTCAGTCACCTCAAAAACAAGATGTAGACAAAGCAGAGGAATTTAATGCCTTTTTTTTCCTCTAACACCATTGAGTCCTGAGCTCTGCTTTGGAAGACTGCAATTAGGGAAATTATTAACTCCCAGCTCACTCTGAATTTTTTGGGGGCTTGCTGCCTCAGCTAGGTGCACAGAAATTTATGAGAACCACTGGGACCATGCCAGTATAGTGAAAAAGCTGGCCAGTGTCATTGCAGAACCTCTCTTCCCAATTTGTCAACAGTCTTGTGAGTCTAGAGACATCCCAGTCAACTGGAATGTCAACAGCAAATGATCTCCCAGTTTTCAAGAGGTGTAGGAAGGAAGACTCTGGTAATTACAGGCCTGTCAGTCTCACTTCAGTGACCTGTAAAATTATGGATAAGTTTTTTCTGGGAGTTATCGAAAAACACTTGAGGCAAAATACAATCATTGGTCATAGCCAGCACTGCTTCATGAGGGAAAAGTCCTACTTCACTAAATTAATTTCCTTTTGTGACAAAGTCATCCACCTAATTGTCCAAGGAAAGGCAGTAGATGTGGGCTCTGCAATTTTAACAAAGCTTTTGATACGGTCTCTCGCAGTGTCCTTCTGGATGAAATGTCCATCACACAGTCACAGTCAAGTTCATGATACATTGGGTGAGCAATAGGCTGATAGGTCAGTAAACTGGGCAGCCAGTCACCAGTGGGGTTCCCCAGGGCTCAGTTTTAGGGCCAGTGCTCTTCAGTAGTTTTATAAATTACCTGGATGCAGGAATTAAATGTACATTAAGTTTGCCAATTATACTAAAATAGGAGGAACTGTAAATTCCCTCAAGGGTAGAGAGGCCTTACAGAGATGAGAAGGGTAGAGAGATGAGAATAAACCACACAACTGGGTGATTACCCAGGGCATGAAATTTAACAAGAGTAAGTGCCAGATTCTCCACCCGGGGCAGAGTAACCCTGGTTATACATAATTGGTGAAGAGACTGGAGAGAAGCATCAAAGAAAGAGATTTCTTGTTTTGGGTAGATGGCAAGTTGGATAGGAATCAACAATGTGTCCTGGTGGCCAAAAAAGCCAGGTGTGTCCTGTGGTGCATCAAGCAGCCAGTCAAGGGAGGTGATTGTCCCACTCTACAGTGTGCTGGTGGAGCTCATCTCAAGTCCTGTGTGCCGTTCTGGGCGCCTCAGTAAAAGAAGGACCTCAGACTATTAGAGCGTATCCAGAGGAGGGTGACCAAGGTGGTGAAAGGCCTTGAGGACAAAGCATATGAGAGCAGCTGAGGTCACTTTTTGTTCACTTTGGAGAAGATTGCAGGTTGTCCTTACCAGACACTACAGGAGGAGGATCTGTTCTCTCTGATGACTAGCAACAGGACACAAGGAAACAGAGTGAAGATTCATCAGGGGAAATTCCTGCTGAACATTAGGAAAGTGTTCTTTGTCAAGAGAGTCATTGGTTGCTGGAACAGGCTCCTCAGAGAAGTGGTCACAGCACCAAGCTTGCCATAGGCCAGGGGCTATCTGGGTGATGTCCTGCCATATGTTTTAGTTTTAGGTAATCCTGCAAGAAGCAGCGAGTTGAACTACATGATCCTTGTAAGTCCCTTCCAACTTAAGATATTTTATGATTCTAAAATTAGGATAGAAGATCTGTACCATGAGACGAAAATGCAATTTGCTTACTGTTAACGGTTTTTGTTTATTTAAAAAGAAACCTGTTTCCTTGAAACACTTATTAATTTAGCAAATCTGACAACCCTGAAGATTTAACAAGGTGATCATAAACAGGCATATCTTTTTACCTTTGTGATTCACAAGTGTACCCATGGACTTGCTGTTACACTGATGCAAGGCCAGTGAAAGGTAAGAATCAGGCCACCAGATGGTAAAGCATAAATTTATGAACACATAAGGGTACATTACATAGTTTACTTTCTGATTGTTTCTTATACAGAATAACAGAAAGGGTTTATTTTCATTGTTTTTAGGTTATTTACAGTAGGATTTGGGGAACTTTTTCTTACTATGAACACTTTTTTTAAACTAGCATAAACCTTTGGACTATTTATTCTTACAATTTCATTTTTAAAAGTTTGATAATTCAGGTCACCTGAAATATTTTCAAATATTAATTTTTCAGATTTTTCAAAAAAATCTTCAAAAAGAAAGTTTGACTACAGTTGAATTATGACTTTTTTAGTGCTTCTTGTATAACAAGGAATTTTCCTTTTATAGTTCAATGTGCTACCAACAATAGTGATGTAAACTTGGACTTAAAAAGGCATTCATAGCTTATAGAGGAAGAACTTTAGTTGAGATTCTTATTAATCTACAGAATGGCATAAACAATATTATTTTGAGATTATATAGAAACTGGTCTTTAAGTACGCATATAATTGTAGGACATATTTGAGAGACAAAAATGTCTTTGCATGTGTCTCACACAAAGGATTTCCAGACGATCACAGTGACACAATAAGGGTCCTGGTCTAAAATCAAAGCACTTCTAAGATTATCAGATACATCTGTAAATTTTTTGCTTGACTGTACTAAACCCTTGCAAAGTTCTCTGATGAATAAATCTTAAAGTACTGATGAAATGATTTCTCAGAGAGCACCAAGTCTGCTGTAACAACATTTTGTTTTACCAGGCTCACCACACCACTTTTTGTGATTCTAGATGCTATAAAAGACCTGGTACCCAGGGTTGGTGGCCTCACTCTCTCAGCCTCCTTGACATGTGTCAGCTGCAGCTCCACAGATGTGGCTATTCACACCTTTGTGCCTAAAAGGACTTTCAGTGCTGTGACAGGTGTATGCAGTAGCACCATGGGACAAGGAGGTAGCTACATGACACATCCAGCACTGCTGTCTACACGGCCAACATGTGCCTTGCTATCAGAGCAACAGGCTCAGGTTGCAAGCTTTGCTTCTTAAAGAGGAGTGAGGTACAAAAATAATAAAAACAAGAGTTTTGGGGAGGAATCAGCTTGCCTGAAGTAAAACCTGTTTGACGAGTGGGAATATCATTTGCACTGTACTTATGCTCCCATCCCTGTTAGAAGGGGAGACTAATTTTCTCTCGGTTTTTTTTTTTTCCTCATTTTTTCCCTTTTTCTTTTCCTTCACTTTGTCTCTTCCTTTATTTTCCCCCTTTTTTGCCCCCTTTTTTCTTTTTCTTTTGCTCTTCTCTTTTTCTTTTTTCCTTCTTTTTCTCCTCTCCTCCATCTCTCCTCCATCTCTCCTCCCTTTCCGCCGAGGGCACAGGCAGCTCCCGAGAGCTGTCCCGGGCGGCCGGCGCAGTTCCCCGCCGTGCGGGGGCGCCCCGCGGCCGCGGCCGTGCAGCTACTCTTGTCCGGGCACCGCGGTGGGAGGGCCGCGCCGCGCCTCTTCCACCTGCCAGCGGCTTTAAAGTTGCAGCCGGGCGGGACGCGATGACTCGGGTCGCGCTGCTCGGGCCGGCGGCTGTCGGGGAGCCTCGCGGTCTCGCACACGGAGCAGGGCCGGTTTCCACCGTCGCCCCCGCCTGCCCGCCTTCGCCTTTCCCCGCGGCGGCAGAGCAGGGCTGGGGAGGGGGCGGCAGGGGCTGGTGCG